>JAAAKM020073195.1:109474380-109549849 GCA_010016025.2 Alatinidae sp. Z8VKAUB7J3 | reverse complement strand
AGCGAATGTATGACATCATTATCAAGTTAATCCCCACACCAACCTTCAGAGTCACACAGATCAGCGAATGTATGACATCATTATTAAGTTAATCCACACACCAATCTTCAGTAGGGGACGTAAAATGTACAAGTGCCAATTAACCATCAATATTCATGTTAAAAATACTAGGATGATAGATGAGTTATACTACTTACAGAGTAAACTGTTGTTGTGTTTCAATGTATTCGTATCTCGATGTAGTGAAGGTCCTCGCACAGCACCGGTACATTTCCTCCATATTGTCAAAACAACTCAAAACAATTTCAGAACAAGGCAAATGAAGATGGGAACGAGGCGGTTTAATTTTCGCGCCAAGCAGATTACATAAGAGCTGCTGATCTGCAAAGCCGCTCTATGCACTCCACTTTCAAAGGAAAAGGGAAATATCTCCTCATTGTGGGAAAAAATCCTTGACATCTTTTAATTTCTAACCTAGAACATTGATTTGTTAAAAATGTCTATCCCATCTGCAAATTAACACCCTCTTCAGCCAGGCCCGTGGGAGGGTAGTTAGCGTAAGGTGAAGAGCAGTCAGAGGGGGCACTAACGTAGACGAAGAAAATTTTGTTCTGTAAAGATGAACTCAGTTTTTAAGAATAGTCTTCACCACAATTAGATACAATTTAAGAACAACGCAAGACTGGATCAAGGGTCTCAAATAATTTATGGGAAGGGAAAGAAATTTACGTAACTAAAGCATGATCACAACAGAAACGTCCTTTTTGAGGTCGTTCGATAAGCAGACAAGTCACAAACTTCATAAAATGATAATTGTCACAAGCTCAAAACTATAACAAATGAGCCCAGTTTTGACGGATAGAAGAGGCTACTGGTTTTTACAAGATGTGTTGAGTTTATGGCAATAACTTCGGAAAGAGAACTATTAAAAACAAGATCTTTTAAAGTAACAAATCTAAAAGCGACTCAACTTAAGCTGGGAAAGTATTCAAGTAACTTAAGCACTGAGGGTTAATTATAATAAGAAACTTTTAAAAAGAAAAGAGTGCTCTTTTTAATGCTTTTGCCATCAATCAGAGAAATTCAACTATCAACAATATGTCTCCTAGTAACCGTGAAATACAATGTGCAGAGTAAATGCTTGAGTCGATCCATACAGTGACATGAGAATGTGGTAGATAAGAAACTAGTTCCGATAATAATCAAGCTTGGATTCTTTACCATAACATAAGCAACACCAAATCCCGTATTTTAACTTCAAAACAAACATGTTTTATAATTGACCGGTGACGGGATATGTGCGATTGGCAATCTTCGGAAAAGCCTACGCATAGCTTTCAATTTAGCCCCAGCTACTTTCACGTACCTTCGATCCTTTCTTTAAGCTTTCTTTTTAGTATTTCAATATTCATCCCCTAGGCCTTCAAAGTTTTAACGTAAAGCTCTTTGAATACTTCTAACAGCTTTCGGATTCATCGCAATGCAGCAGACGGGCAAGGCTTAGTTATTGTTTAACGCCCCCTGATAAAGTGCTTTCTGAATCGTAATTCCAAGCTATTCGAGTTTAAATATAACCTTATTGTAGGAAATTAACGAAGCCCTCAGTTAACGATACTTAAATTAACGCGAATCAAATTAACGCGGTTTGCCACAGACAAATTGAAATAAGAATTAAATCTATGGGATTCAGTCAAACTTGGATACATAATGTATCTAAAGAACACGAGAAATAAAACAAGTTTAAATGCATTGTTCTCTACCCAGAACCTATATAACGGCCTGGACGTTTACTTGACTTCTAATTAACGGATACTTTATTAATGCGAATTTTTAAAAACTGCGTTAATTAAGCACCGCGTTAATTCCCTGAAATAACGTTTATTCAGATCCACGTTTACGTTGCTTTGGGAATGTTCTCTGTATGAGTGATTTGAAAATTTCTAATCTTCTGTTGAAGACAAAGCCAGTCGCTAACTGGAAATGTACAAAAGTGCCAAAAAGTGGATTGGCACTGTTTGCACAAACGGGGAGGGCATTGGTGGATACAGTTGTAAGGGCCATTGTATTGATATAAAAGCCCTAGTTATTTTGTACTTAGGTTAATGTTTTGAATGTATTATGAATTGTTTTGTGTTAGAAAAAGACCTGGTGTAAGAATGAGAGGCAGTTAGGAGTGTGATTTTGGTGATGTAGGACGCGCCATCTTGAGCTATGACCGTTCTGATAGGAATATACTTGGAAAGTTTAATGTGAGTGAGTTTTGTTTGCCTTAACTTTGGTAAACAGTCTGTATAGGCAGCTACTTTGAATCTCTTCTTATGTCGACACAAAATACAAAGGGCATAGTCCGGCAGTTATGACAATTCTGTTTATGTACTCTAAACTTCCCGTCTCCATATCTCATACTATAATCTAATATAAAACTGGCACACTAATTGTTACTTGTATAGACAAGAAAGTGACGATGAAATCAAGCTGTATCATCGAGAAGAGATATGGTGCTAACAGCCTCATGCACCCATATCAATTTACAATACGAAGAATAGGTTAGCTGTGACCTAACCTGTACTTCTTTTTTCTTGAATTGATTCCGAAAGAGAAAGTGCCAGTGCAGCAAACTGAAGCCAGCTGTGATAGTGAATGTAAGATTGAAGCACTCCACTGGGTTGCGATGTTCCAAAGTCTACAAAAAGGAAATTAAATACATCACCATATCTAGAAGAACCTGTTCATAAAGTATCACCTCTTGATCATAAATCTGTCCTGTGCACCTCTGTGATGTCCCAAATTCTACAGTACTTCAATATAACAGGTTCAAACTGTATTTTAGGAGTTCTTAGAAGATAAATGGGAGTTAAAAGCCAAAAACAAACCCTTGAAATTGTTCTCTTGAAAGTTTTTATTAAAGATTCCTAATGGGCTTTCACGTTATGGGTATGTGCTCTAGGCAAGGTATTTGATTATGTCATACTCGCATCTGTGTGTCATCGGCTCCTAACACTGTCATAGGTATGACCGTAAAAGGTAGCCAAAAGACGAGAACTAAAGAGAATCTTTTAAAACCCAAACAATTTTAGTCATCTAGAAGAGGCTGTTACTAAGATTGTCGCCGAGAATAAATCTCCAGCAAGTGTTAATACGCATTCTTAATTTGTTTGGGTTTTTTATAATGGGATCCAAACTATACAATGTTATTCATTTTCACTTTTGGGTTGACCATAAAGATGAAAGTGTGAAAATCACGATGGCCGACCAAGTCCTCATGAGCTACATTCTAATAACACGGTAACATACGCATAAGTTTATTACGAATTGAGTTATCCGTTGCTCTTACGAAGACAGAACTCAAAAATTTTATAAAGCATTCAAAGTACTGACACAGTAATTAGGAAGAGAGATTCTATACCAGACCTCTGGACAATAGTGGTATTTGAAAATTATATGCAGTAGATAATAAAACATTACTTTAAAAAGTAATTGGAAGCGAATTTCCAACTGGCATCCTTGTCTCTGTCAAGGTTTCTATCAAGGTCTCTATCAAGTTTTCTATCAAGGTCTCTATCAACGTCTCTATCAAGGTTTCTATCAAGGTCTCTATCAACGTCTCTATCAAGGTTTCTGTCAAGGTCTCTATCAACGTCTCTATCAATGTCTCTACCACAACTGCCGTCGCAATTAACGACATCAATGAAACGATCTGCGCTATATGTAAGATACGCGTTGTTTGCTGGACACAGAACCCAGTAAAGATATGATGTATTTTAAATACTAAGGTATCATCCGAGAATCATGGAGAGCGCTGTTCATGAATTCGGGTGTGCCAGATTGATGTTGGTGCTAATGGTGATGATGATGATAACGGTGATGATGATGATGATGATGATGATGATGATGATGATGATGATGATGCATGGTGTAATTCAAGAAGTGGGAGAAGCTGTTAGCATTGCTATAAATATCAAGAGAAAGCCATGCCAAAATAACTTAACTTTTGAGTGTTACTGTTGGGGAATATTCGTTTTCTGTTACTTACTTACCATTCTACTTTGTTACAGCAGTCTCGTCCGAGTTCCAGTATGAGTGCGTATAGGCAAAGAAATCTTTCTGTGACGCCAAGGTTCATGCAAGTAACCCAAGAAGCATATGGAATCCAGAGACAAAAAATGACAGACACTTATCCTCCGTTAAGTACCAGTCGGTCATATGGCAATGATTACGACGATCGATCTCGTCCAGTTCCAAGGCTTCAGCTCGACAGTAATGGAGGTGGATCAAGGCCATCGACGGCCTTTCGCATTGAAAGGAGCGATCTTAACCAAACAAATAGCCCTCGGGCTGATTTAGCAACAAGTAAATTTGATAATATCACTTTCAGTCGCTCCCCACGAAATCCGTTCGGGACACTTGACGAAAATGATACGAATGGTAGTCGTCCTCTATCATCGTTAACAACAGAAAACTATGATATGTACCCTGAATTTCAAGTACTGAAGAAGAAAAAGAGTCACTTGTAAGTACTAATTACTCAACATTACTATCATGTAACCGATTTTGGTTAACATGGAGTGCATTTCTTTAGCGATATATTATCCAGATATAAATCTAAAATGATGCGATGAAATGAAAGGGTTGTTACGTTTTGCTTTTGCGCAATGCCTATAGGGTTTACCGATATTATACACTTTTCGACTGGCTATACATGCCGGGCGAGCAAATTTCACTTCTCACTTAAAAGTTAAAGAACCATGGAAATTACCCGACTCTTTTTCCTTTATTATGTTTTTACTTGAGAACGCTCTTTGAAGCTTGACTTTGCTTCATAGCTCTACTATACCAGCGACCCAAACGACCCGACTTTTCACCCGACTTCTCAATATTGTTGGAGTCCTTGAACAGAGGAAGACGAGATAGATGGGTGGAAACTGTTAAAGCCATGGACTTCAAAAGGTCCAGCAGGCATGCATGGAAGTTACTCAAGAGATTGGGCGAGGATACCAACTTTATAAAATCAAGTCTCCTCTATCTGCAGATGAGGTAGCCGGGCATTTTAGGTAGAGAGGCAACCATACCCCAGATTACAAATTTGAAGCGTGCATAAGAAAACAATACCAACGTCTCTATAAATTACACACAGAAGAAAGTGAAATGTTAGCAGAGGTGCATAGTACCGAGATCCTAGTAGCTCTAAAAACTGCGAAAGCTGGTAAAGCGGCTGGCCTGGATGGGATCCTCACAGATATAGTAAAGCACCTTGGACCTCATGGAAGAGTGTGTCTTAGCAAAGGCCTTCATCGACATCATCAATAAAGGCCAATACGCCAAATAGCATAGCATGTCACCAATGGAGAAGAGCCAGGGTACTGGCTATCTTGAAACCTGGGAAGCCAACTGATGAACCTGGCAGCTACAGACCAATCTCATTGCTCAGTTGTCTATACAAGCTATTTGAGCGCGAAGTCCCCTCTCTCGCTTACCACCAATTCTGAAACAGAGCAGAAATCAAGAACAAGCTGGATTTAGACCATCCAGGGGGACAACAGAGCAAGTGCTAGCTCTAACTTCATTCATAGAGTCTAGCTATGAAGAAAACTGAAGACAGGCTCTGTCTTTGTAAACCTGTCGGCCGCTTATGATACGGTCTCGCGCGAGAGCCTAATGTACAAGCTAGCCAGAATAAAACATGACAGGGCGAATGCTTCGCATCTTATCATTGATGACAGGTACAAGATACTTCCATGCATGCTTGGTGGGCGAAATATCCAAAGTGAGAAAAGTAAAAAACGGAGTCCCTCAGGGACCGGTTATTGCCCCGGCACTATTTAATGTATATATGGGAGATATGCCGGAGACATCAGGAAGAAAGTTTGGCTACGCAGATGACGTAGTGTGGGAACGATGCCGACACACAAACAAGGTGGATGTCAAGCTGAACCAGTCCATAATACTGATCTCGGGGACATTGAAATCAACCCCACTTCCGTGGCTCCTAACAGAGTGTCATATCGCTCCACTACACCCAAGAAGGAAGCTGGCCACTATCAAGGCCAAGGAAAAACTGAGTTCCCTCTCCCTTTATCAAACGCCATACCATTGAGTTGTCTTATATTTAATTATACAACTATATATAGGGTGTTACTAACTTCTCACTTCGCACATCACTACCTGGTATTAAAGAGTGGTTAATAGTGACTGCCATGTCCATGCAGTAAAATGGTATCTCGTTCTTCAAGAAAAACTAGATCACTACTGAAACTATCAGCCATATATTCATATATTTTTTTTCTAAGCATATGATTTTTCAGAGCCAGGCTCAGGTATGCTTAAGCAAGACTCCTTTTCAGGCTTAAAATACTAATCATATGCTTATTTTGGATCAAATTCAAATCCAGAAAAATTCAACTCGAATACACACTTCAAGGTGTAGCAAACTTCTACTCTACTTACTTAGCTACAAACACTATTGTTCACTTCGGGAATTTTAGCATGTCACATCTATAAGTCTTGGACTTGTTTTATAAGCATAACGCTTTTACGCATAAACATAAAAAAATAATCCAACGTTCGAACTATACGTAGGATTGTACTCACTCTCAACATTGCATATGAATTTAAATCATAGGTCGAGCATTTTAGCACAATCACGAGAATGTCACTGCTTAAAAAAAACAGGCGGGGCAATATGCTTAGTGTATGCTTTTTTTCAGCAACTTCACCCTGTTTATGCTTATAAGCGTTATGAGTATAACAAACAACGTGTAGAATGATGGTTTTATACATCAGGCGTGCAATAATTTCTTTCGTAGCAGCACACTTCTGCATATTACTTGCAGAACTCTAATTGTGATAGTGAATCAATTAGATTTTTTAAAGCAAAAGGGACGTCGAGATGGACATGTAGGACGCTGTGTTGGCATCATTGATTTCCTGGGCATTGCTATTGCAGAATCGCCTTCATAACTTATAAAATCCTAGTTAAGTTAATTTGGCCTCGGATCAAATCACCAATGAATAGTTGAAAGCTGATTTGGACAGGATCACACAAGATGGTATCTTGGAGTGTGGAGGTTAAGAAATTGACAGAGGCCTATAGCCGACTTCGTTTAGTTTTTTTCGTTGCTCTTCTTTGCGCATAAGGACATGATTTGGTTTCTCGTGTGTCGTCTCACACTATAGACATAACTCCTGGTGTTCCAAACTTACATTTTACAAATACATTGTTTCACAATATTTTTGAGAACTATAGTCCCCTTGGCCACTACTTTCTTTTTTATATGTGATCTATGAACTGATTTTGCATGTTTGGAAATTTGCTTCCTTCATATCAGGACAATGAATACTTATCCCCTTTCAGTAAGAGGTTTGTTAGGTACTTACATATTTGTGAATGTTTAGGAAAAGTAACATTTCTAATACCTCCTTTACTGTAAGTAGTGAAACATCTGCTACCTGGGTATCCAGCGGTTTAAAAGGAATATTAATTTGTTAATAAAAGGTTTTTGTAGAATGATCAAATATTTCTTGTGAGAGCACAAAAGTATGTGACTTAGTTTCTTGTCATAGATCTTTTGCCTTATCAAGGAATGACATTGTTCATCTGTGTATTAATTACGCACCTATTGTAACAAGTGAAATGCCAGGTGGAAAAAGTAGCCTGCTTGTAAAATAATGGCCAGGCAAGCAAATATGTCTTCTTCTTTGAAACTTCTCAGCCTGGCTTTTTTTTAATTAGCAGATTATAATTTCCACGTGGCATTTTATATGTTACAAAATATGTGTAATTAACTAAATTAATATACATGTGAACAATAAGTTCATACTTTCCTGAAGATGTTAGCAGTTAAAAATGTTAATTTGCTTTAAAGGAAGAAAAGTATCAATGCAACTTTCTTTGAAAATTCTCAGCCATGCCGTTACTTTATATACATATTATAAACGCATTGCACAAATTTTCGCAACATCTAGTCCCAATTCCCCAGTACATTGAAAACAAATATAACATGAAATCCAGGGTGTTTGCCCAAAATTTTTAATCATTGATAGAAGTAACATGTTTCACTCTCTTTTTGATTGATACTTGTGTGATGTATGATACGTGCAAAGCTTTGTTTATAGCATGTGAGCCACCAGCAACATGGCTAAAGTGAATGATGAATTAAATAATTGTTGATTCTTTGCATGTGCCAAGAGTTATATTTTATTCATGATCTGAATAAAATAATTATTTTTTGTTTCTTTATTTGTGGCAATTTTTGATGACTAAATGAGTTTTTTGTTTATGTTTGACCATCATCTTTTTTCTTGTTCCTCCGTGCATAGTCATAGGTTTGACCTTTCGCATGTTACTATAGGTTATCTTCTTATTGTTAGCTTTGATAACTCCCTTTTGCATTCCATACTTAATCCTTTATTTTTCATTGCCCACCAGCACTGCTCAATCTGTTGCCCATTGATTTTCTTTGGCTCCCCGCGTTTGTTTTGTTTCCATAATTTTTAAGTACCCTTAAAGGATAAGCTGGGATCTTCTGCTCATGGATGATCATTTACATATGAAAATTTACATCCAGAGAAGGAATAAGGAATGGTCCGCAATCCAGTAACGACCTCCTAGATACCGAAAAGTACAATAACCGAAAGTCCTTATGAAAAGTGTATCGCCTTTATGTTCGCTCGCTATTACGAAGTAAGAAATGTCACTAGCACACCATAGAAACTATTCATAAAGTACCTGGTGGATTCGACCAATGTGAACACCAAGGAGGACGTTTTCAGGACGAAAAAAAGGGAAAATCGTTTCACCGACTAAGAACAAATGGGAACGGAGGCTAGCGTAGACGACAAGTGGTATTGAAACTTTCGTATATGCTGACTTATCCTAATATATAAAAAGTCTCTCTTACCGAGGCTCACTTACCAACGGGTGATCCTTTAATAAAAATCCCATGAACACACGTGCGGCAGTGGAAAAACAAGTTCAAGATATTTACCTGCTTGTACGCCTGTTTGCTTGCAAAATGCTCAATCATAAGGCTGTAAGCATCTCCAAGTCGAATAGAAGTCTCAACATCAGGATCATCAAGCAATAGCTGGCAGAGTTTAATTGCTTCCTCGGGATCTTCTTCCATACTCCTAGGGAAAGCAAAGTAACATCAGCTTACTGGACCATGAAGTGACAGTCAAATATTATAATACATTTACGGAATTTGGCAGAATGCTACTACACTTTTTTCATAACCAACCCGATTTTCATGGTAAGGGCTAAGGTTGCTAAGGTATGGTACACTTTCAGGGCTAAAGTTGCTTAACAGGTTGCTAAGGTTATTTTTTCTCTCTGATACCGAATCATATCTAGTTTTCCTTCTGTCTATTTAAAGTGAGTTATACATATAAATAGTTCGTTGTGTATTCGTTTCAAGTCAAAAAAAAGAATTCTTCTGTCTTTAATTTTAAGAAAATTTGCAATTTTGTTCTGAAAAAAGTTGCTAACTGTCGGGGCTGAGGGTTACCAAGCATATTACTTAATTTGGGGGCTAGTTTGAGGGCTGAAGCCTTAGCAACTGGGTTGTTTATATTAAAAAATGTGTAATTCATTTCATTTCATTAGGATACACAGGAAAGGCCACAATGCAGTGTTACTTGGTCTGCCCACACAAAAGTTCTGACTTAAGACACATTGTCTTCGCTAGCGAAGATTTGGTTTAGACAACAAACTACCGATGGATTCTGAAATACGTAACGGCAGATTAGATCTTTTGTCTTTCTTAAAATACTAAAGTATTCATAGCTTTGATATTGGCAACATTCAGGCTTATTTAAAGAATTTCTTTCAATTGCCGATTTCGATGTACGTGGCGCTTTCGACTCATTCTCTGGCATTACTATGTCCTTTATAAGTATTGATCCTTGAATACGTTTCTTAATGGGCTCGAGCCACCCAACACTCCCAAATACTGTAACGGCTCTTCTTTAGATTTTACTTTGCGTAGATTGGATAGAGCGTATTTTTGAATGGAAGATAACATGTTTTCTTGGCGGAGAGATTCCTTGTATTCCTTGCCCCGGAACAGCCTTTGTCGGCCCCCTTAAATTTCGTCTCGTATATTTAAACAACCAAGGCGTTGCTTTGGTGTATTTTCAACGACGATAACGTGTAACATTGAATTCATAGCAAATTGTAGATAGTCGTTGAGAAAAATATGCCTTGTGGATACTCTGCAACTAGGGTGACAGCAAACATACCCTTTTTGATCAGCTCAAGCTTTCCTATAAGAAGCTGTTACAGGCAATGGAATCAGTCGTCATTACAAAAACATCGGAAAATAAGGGAATTATTTCTTTAATAACAAGTAGTGAAAGACAGACATGAGTGCATGGACTAAAGACAAGCATGCAGAAGAAAATGAAGAACTTCGAGCAAGGCATTGTAGCAAAGATATTAACTCAACGACAACCCTTCTATAGAACAGAGGGCAGTGCACACCCATTTGTACCAGCAGCAAGTTTACATTGTAACCAATGAAATATTTACAAAGACAAACCAGCCGCCACTCCGTCCTTGTTCCTTGGGTTTGGAAAATCTCTTCTATTGCAGTTTTGGTCCTTGTTTCGTCTTCATATGCCTATTTATTCATAATGCTGTTGCAAATGTAATCAGTCTGAACAATTTGACAAAAAGCTTTGCAGATCCCGTTTTAGAATACTGCTGTTTTGTACCACTAACAATCGCCTTCTTTATGAAGTTGTTTGTATTTATGCCAAAGAAAACAAATTTTGAAAGATTTAGTTGATCTCAAATACAATCAATTAATTCAAGCATTAATAAATATGAAAATGATAATATAAAAATATGATTTTCCAAGCCAATAATATTTTGTAAGGTCCTTAAAAGTTTTTATCACAACAACAATCAACTGAGGATCCAGAAATGTTTCAATGGCAACCCCTTCTTGCGTGCCAAACAGCTACTTTAGGGATCTTGTGGTAATTAAACGTATCATGAACTGTGCCCAGCCAAGTGCCAAGACCGTCACTTAGCGACGTTTGAAGCCCTATAAAGTTCCGCACCACTACAATTTAATCAATGATAAAAATTGCCAAACCCTTACCTCCTAAGAAAAAATGTCCCACAAGTTTCCATAACTACTCCCAACAGATTACTATCTAAAATTAATGTTACTGAAAACTCTACCCTACTTAAGGGCTTATTAGACTAACTCAGCCTTCCCCTGCATGAGTTCGGTCTAGGGTAGGGGTGAGCCAACAGAAGCAACATGATTGAATGCCTTTACAATTTTGCTTTGGCTCATGAACTCATTACGCGGTCGTCTTATACTTTTTCCTAACTGAATACTGTGCTATTTAGGCACTCAAACCTTATCATTAACTGGCTGATCGTGTACTAGACTCTCATTTTGATGGACTGAGTTGTGCTCATATCTCGGAAACACTAATAGGTTTCACCTAATATATCGTTCTTGGCATCCTAGCGCGTCTAGCGGTAATACGTAAGATTTATTCTTGCAAGAAGCCATTCACCACTCACTGTTATGGTATGATGTGACACGCTTGCGCTAATCATAAAAACTTGGAATTGCCTAAGGGGGGAGGTCTACCATTACATAAGTCGGTAACTTGTAGAACAACGATCTTGCATTATCACCTTGACTATTTAGGGGCTCTATAGGATAATCTTGGCGGGAGGAGACTAAATACTCTACGTTAAGGTTGTAATGAGGGCGGGACTAAAGCCGGGCAATCCGTGGTGGATCCCGCAGTTGATGGAGTGGGGGGCAGCCTTAAAGGCGCCAAATTTAACACTTAAGAAGATGTATAGCTTTTCCTTTGCCACATTGTAATTGACATTATTGAAAATTCTCAAACCAACCAAACTACCCAATCAGTCTATCTTTAGCGAGAATGACTAAGCCAAAGTTTATGGAGGGTACTCGGTAGAGTGGGAGTTTGAATCGGCGAATTGGCTGTCTCTATCCTGTGGCGCCGGGCGTGGTTGAGTTTGTGCAGAACAGCGCCTTTCGATACTACTTTAAAATTATAAACTGTAAGATGGATATATAAAGCTATCAAAGGCAGCATACTGGTACCTGCATACTCAGAAATTTAGGTGGAGGACAACTCAACTCGTATACTACAACATGCATAAAAACCCAGATTAATAATTACCAACTCAGTGTCTACAACAGTTACCTGTAAGCAACTTCAATGAATCGAGGCAAGAGAAGATCTTAATTTGCCATGAAAGCATGAATATTTTGTGATGTACATTTGTTTTAGTGCCCTTTGGCCCTCTTCATTAGATTCGTGTGATGGCAAGTTTATTTTTTCTTGTAGTATTGACGGCTCAGGCACCTTGCCCGCTCGAAGTTCGGAGTATCTGAACCGTTCAGCTCTTTCAGAGGGCGACAAGCACAAGCGCTTCTCTACGCCAACAAGGAAGAGCCCGCCTGTCCTACCGGAAAGAGATTATGATTCTGATGATTCTGAAACCACAGACAGAAGTGTAGACAGTGGAGTTGTCAATGGTCACGGGAAGCATGCACTGGGTAAGTATTGCCACTGTCTTGAAGTTAAAGCCGTAATAGCCGCAGGAAAAATTGGCGGAGCCCATATTTATGTATGACAACAGTGAAAGATTGTGCTGTGCTGTTTGAAATTGCCCTTCTCGCCTCAAGAGGAATCATACGCACCTATTTAAGAGGAAGGAAGATTATGCACGTTTCTTTTCGTCATTATTGGCACAATTCACTGTTCACTACTACATCTCATGGAACAGTCCGGCAGTTCGTTTTCATTGTCAAGTGCCTAGAGGTGGTGGGTGTTGAGGTTAAATAGTGCTTTGTAAGGATTACTTTTGGTAATATGTGTATCATATCAACTAGGGCTGTACTGTGATTGCTGTTGTGGGTACTTTCAACAGTGGCAAGTTATTAAACATTGCTAGAAAGGGCTTTATCAGCAAAGATGAAATAGAAGGAAGCTGCGTGGTTTTGAATTTACCAGTTTTGAAAATGACCACCCCATGGTTTCCAGGTTTTAACAACGTTCGCCGCTTAGGATCCCCTTCTGGTGAGATCTCTTTAGATGCATTAAGTAGGGTGTTACCATAAATAATTCATGGCACTTAAAGACCACTGTTAAAGGTGGTCAACCCTAGTTAAGTTAGTCAGCCCTGGTAGAGTGGTCAACCGTGGCTGGGTGGTCAACCGTGGCCCAAATCCCTACGATTTATTTATTTCCGTACAATGCTTCGCTTGTGAAAATGTTCAACTCGTCTCGTGATCACATAAGTACCTGCTGAACTCGTCCTGTTGTCCAATTGATCTTCAGTTCGTAAGGCTGTTTTTTTAAATATCCAGAGTCATTTCCGAGGATTAATAACGACGTCACGCAACAGTTAACTAGATCATATTATATACAGTCTGATTTGTTTTTCCACCTAAAAGGTTTTTCTTTTTCAAAAGCGTTTTAAGAAGCTGATGTAGCTGATGTAGCTGAATGTAGTTAGTTAGTCATAGTAGATGTTATGTTGGTTGCTAAGAAGTCGAGAAGGGTTTCTGAAGTGTGAAGAATTTGTTGACAGTGATAAGTAGCCATGGCAACGATAAAGCGTGGAGTGATAACAGTTACAAGGAATCTTTTACCGCAATATAAAACAGCGGTGCCGTAGCGGTTTTAGAAAGGGGTGGGGGTAGGGGTCAAGTTTTAAAATAATAATAATCGCAATATAAAAACAAATAACATAAATGAGTACTGCACTAAATGCTTTGAAACGGACTACACAGCACATACTATTAGAATCAAGAACAGAAGATTTTAAGTACCAGTTTTGAAAAGTTGCTAGGGAAATGGAAAACATGTCACCACCGGGAATCGAACCCGTGACCCACGCTATCGCGGCGTATGCTCTACCAACTGAGCTAGGTGACCCCCAATTTTAACATACCCTACTTCTCTAGTTGCGACATTAGCTTCCAATTAGCCACCGGTGGGCATCGGCATCCAGCTCGACACAATTAGAAACCAGCCTCACTGTGTCATGTGACTTAACTAAGGAAGAACTGGCACCGGGCACACCTATCGGTCCAAAGCCCGTTGAAAATCGGAAAGTATAATCGGGAAGAGAGGATTTGAAATGCCAGTTTTGAAAGGTTGTCGTGAACAAGTCACTTTTTATTTAAGATTGTTAATATTCTTTAAAGTTGCTGCAAAACTAAAGCTATTCCATTAAACCGTTTCATGTAAAATGGATCCATTAGATATTGGGTTAGTTACCGGATACTGTTCAAGAACAACTAAACTGTCAGACTAATGTATTAATTCATTTGACATTCTCTGTTTTTTTATCGTGTTCATAGTAGTTGTTTGCTTGCTTGTTTACCCAACTTTATTATTAACTTATTAGTTTTTCCGATTGGGCAAAATTTACGATGTCGGGTATCGTAGTGGGACAGGCAGGGCCGGAAAGAGCTGAACTGACCACAAAACAAATTGCAATACACAACCATTGCATTTCTACTACAAAATATAACGTTAAAGAAACAAAGTTCCTAAAGGAGAACATTTATTGGTTTATTAAAAATGAGAGTTCGAAGCTGTGTCAGTTTGCTTTCTGGAGCTGCATATTGCTTGTGAGCTTTTCCAAATCAAGTTAGAAGTTACTTGAAGTGGCGCATAATTCAGTCTCCATATTTTTAATTATGAGACTTTGGACCAATTATGATTACTTCTTGAAATTTCAAAATTCAACTTTTTTGCAAATCCCTGAAGATTAAAGAAAGGGCCACTAAAAAGTTCCCTAAGACCGTAGGTTTCCCGCCTCTGTCTTATGTTGTAGTACTCATGTATCCCACTCAATATAACTCAGAATTTTAAATGCTTGGGGAGACTGCCTATCCTTAGAGAGACCATCGGTAATATCCACCAAACCCTGTTTCAGACACAGATTGACACTCACCTTAAGCAGCCGAGAGAAATTCAAGTTCTTTCAAACCGTCTATACAATTTCTACATACCATTAGCAATACTGTTTAGTGAGTATAATGCTATTGTCCAAGTAGACGTTAATGTGTAAAATTTCGTATCAAACAGAGGATGTACAGTATTTGTTCCTAAATTTAAGCGTTCTCTTTGAATCTACCTCTTAATCTAATGATATATTTTCACAACAGGTTTCTAAAAGAGTGATTCCCTATGGGCGTTCAAAGGTTAAATATGTCATCATCATCACTTTATGGATATCGGGCCTTTATGCCATCGGGCAGTCGTGGGACCTTTATATAGATTTCTCATTTTGCGACAGCCTTGTCACTTCCATCATGGTCAATCCTATTACGTCTTCCATTTTTTCCTCCGACCATAGACAGCTCCAGTTAAAAAATTCCCCCCCCCCCCGAGTCCTTTCGCCGCAGAACATTTCTCAAAGTCAATTTTCCTCGTTACAATACACTTCGTTTCATAAGGAACTCCATTTTCGGGGTCAGGCCTCGAGTTGCTTAGTAATGTACCAAAATCAGGCATGGAGTTGCTTAAGTAGTTGCTTAGGTATCACTACAGGTTATCGTCGAATTTCGTTGTGCTGTCGGTTGACAAAATGGTCCCTTTGGAGTGTAGGCAAATAGAAGCCACACACTGCGCTTATGTGGTTTTTTGCCGTTATAGCCACGGCCCAATTTTTACACCTCGGTATGGTGAAGCGCAACAGATTCCATATCTTGTCCAAGTGTATTACAGTACAACCGGGGCTCGAACCTCGGAACCCCATTAGTTTATCAGGCAGCTGCTTTAACCACTCGGCCTCACTGCTATAATATTCCATCTTCAACGCATTCGAATTTGTGCTTGTGATATGGTCTTGGGTTCATAGCTGAATTGGCTGTCGAATCTAAATGTTGCCTCCTAACAGCTGGACTATTCTTAAACAATTGTTAATTTAATAGATCGACCGGCATTGATGAGATAAAATCGAAAGTTAGTGGTTCCTTCGTTCATCGCAGAGGTTACCAGTTTGACAAATGATGAAAGTTGGTCAGAATACGTCTAGTGCTTTTTGGTGGAGGTATCACTTTCCATAAAGCAGATTAAGTCTTACATCTAAAAGTCTGCTGATATTTTGTTTTTATCACTGGTAACCTTAAATTCTAGCTCATGAAAACTTTACTTGTTTTTATATGTTTTTGGTCTGTTATCTTGCTTGTAACATTATGTGCCTCAGCCAAGCTATACAAGCCTATTTAAGTATTATCTAACAACTTGCGTAATTTGGCTAATAGATGTGTGCGAACCTACGATGCATGAGTTCACAAACTTCAGGGTCATCAAAAATACCCATGGATACAGCATACAGCTTATTGATATCTTTGTTCGCCTATGCCCTATCAGCTTTACAAAGTAGGAATATACCGCAATACATTGTAACACTTGACCGTTTATTGGTTCTGAAAGCGTGTCCACTTGTCCGCAGAAGTGCTTCGTTTAAAGTAGGTGTAGAAGTGGACGGGTAGAAATCAACAATATCAAAACAAAAAGACCGATACTGAGTTTTATTTGTTACGTTTCTGAAACATTCAACAACCGACTTGGCGATTTCCAATTGGATAACTTAAATATGTTGAACTGTTTCGCTGTCAGCCTGTTCTAAACAAGTTGAACAGGACATCAAAGAAAGT
Organism: Alatinidae sp. Z8VKAUB7J3; assembly: GCA_010016025.2. Classification (NCBI taxonomy): domain Eukaryota; kingdom Metazoa; phylum Cnidaria; class Cubozoa; order Carybdeida; family Alatinidae; species Alatinidae sp. Z8VKAUB7J3. The sequence continues at coordinate 109,533,170 of JAAAKM020073195.1, read as the reverse complement.
GATTTGGCTAAAATCTGCTTTGAATAGAAGACCACAAACGTTGATAAGGTTGATATTATATATAAAATCTGTTGTTTCATTACAGTATCACAAAAGGATAACAATTATCTGAGTAATGGAAAATGCGTTGGAGTAGTGTATTAAATAATGAGGCTTCCCGATACAACCAAAAGGTTTCTTGGCTATCTGTAACAAATCAAAAGAAAGAATGAATACTATTATATGTTCACTATAAGATTATTTATCTTAAGCCAAGTTATCTTATAAATAATTTATCTTATCGAAATCATTTCACAGAAGATGAAGAATGTTTCTTCGAAACATGTCTGGGATCAATAAATTAAAAGTTGTCGTGTTTTTTATAGCATTTATCTTAAAGATATTGCTACAGCAATCTTTCGGAAATATAAGATAATTCTTACAATACTCTGTTTTTGACAGGTGAAGAACGAAGATGAGAGAAAGGTTATTGGGACAAGAGCAGATGTCCTACAAGCTACTCTTTAGCCTGAACGTGGTCTTTCCTGGCACATCCATTAATATTTCTAATTTCAGCCCTGCCAAGACCACAGTTCCTGGGTAGAATCCAGAAGAAGACCAATCATGAAAGGCCGAGCTGACAATTAATCGGCAATGTTTTAGGATGCACAGGCCTTCTCCGTCGGTGCGGGCGGGAGTCACACAAGATCCAAAGAGGTAAAGGGAGATCATTGATCAACCTATCGACACCACAAGGTAATCACGTCCAACAAGACATGCGGTAAATAAACCGACGAGGAAGTAAACAGTGATGCTTTTGAATTGTCAGGAAAATAGTTTCAAGTTTTCTGCCTCTCTTGGTAGTGATTGTATTCATCATGCAACCCCAAACAGATTCATACTACTTGAATCGTTTGCTTGGCGTCTTTAAAAAAGTATATCATGGATTATCTATCAGCTTAATTGCTTTGTGTGTAAGCCATTGTATACTTTCCTTCGTTCACATATGATTAGCAAGTCACATAAATATAATATCGCAGCCAAGAGAGTCTTAGGGAGCTTACACACCAAAGTGGCACTTCGCAAAGGCTACGTCGCAAATGCCACGCGAAAATGTGCTCAGACTGAACTGGCAAATGCCACGTCGCATGTTTGAAAACTACCTGCTCAGTAGAGCGATGTATTCCTCTGACGAAGACAGTGTTATTGCTCTTATGGATCTGATAGTTGGTGGGAGAAACGTAAAAGGTGATGGTGGGTACATCTCAAATTAGACAGGGAATATTGACTAGCACAGCACTTTTAGAGTCTGAAAGGGCCTTAAACTACACCCCAAGTCACGTGGTATTAATCCTTCGGCTGACGGTCAAACACGTAAAAGATGAAGTGCGTGCCCAAAACTTGTGGCACACACCTATTGTTGTATTTTTTCCGCTTGGTGATCGAGCATCACACAGCCAGTCACAGCAGGACAATGTTTGTGAGATGTTGATGTTCAGTGCAAGCAAGCCTGGAGTAATCGTTTGTCATCGATAGTTTTTAGAGAAGTAAGAATCTCAGAAGCAGAGAGATGACTTGGCAAGTACTCATTAGATTGCACTGCTTTTGTATTTATCGATATTTTATCATGACGAACACACTTACGACAAAATGGGAAACTACAAGATTGCAAGGGAATTCTCAATGCTTTGGAAAATATCCGGTGAAAGAAGCAATGGGAAAACCTAATTGGATCGTATCTTTCATGGCATTGCAGATAAATCATCGTTAGGACTACTGTACAATGACAATAGTGATTTATTAATCTTCGTATTTGTAATTGCATATGAGCAGCAGACTCGTGGTCCAAAATTACGGCTAACAAATATCAAATCGAGAACGGCCTTGGCCAAAATTCTTACTGAGGGGCTTAATGTTATGCGAGGGGTATGACCCTTAAATGACTTCTTGTCTGCGGGCTTGATGAGCATAACAATTATGACTGTTTTTCCTACTGTACTATACGTATTACGCCACAAGTATGATTCATATTGCAGAAATTTCGATCTGCCTTTAGCAGGGCGATCTAAATAATTGGTTATTTAGATCACCCTGGCCTTTAGTCTATGGTGAGGTATCGAAGCAAAGCATACACCAATACAAAAATAAACGCATGCAGTTTCAGTTTGATTCGCCCTCTGCTTAGGCATTAAGTAAAGAACAAACAGTGCTTAAGAAGTGGTTTATTTAGGGAAGGAAAGTAACTTAGACTAGACGAGGACCTAAAAAATAGGTGAGAGGGTGTACAGCCAACTTGATTCCGTTTCTCTTTTACCTAGAAACCTTGTTATGCCGGGTAACTATTCCTTTGGCACCAAGGCATCATTTTTTTCTTCCTTTAAAATTTGTTCTTTATCTTTTACTTACACACTACCATAAACAGATTTTCTCTCTCTCTCGGTGTGCCAAAGTTGTGGTCAACCATCGGCGACACATGATGGCCGGAAAACAAGGGATCTGTCTCTGGCGTGATCCCAAAGGCTTCTGATTTTCTTTAACTACGCCAAGAGGAATCAAAGTTATAATAGAGTGGAGAGAATGAAACAATATATCACTACATATTTCTTCCACTAATTTCTTATTCACTAACAATAAAAAAAGTAGGCACACTTAAGAACGTAAACAGTATAACGACATTGTTTCCTCGTACGTTCAAGTATGATAAATTATCCAGAATGGCAGACTTCGTCTCTTAATAAACCGTACCTAAACATGCAAGTGCGCCCTTGCATGCGAGATACATTATCATATTTTACAAAAGGCAAGGCAAGGAATGTTTAAAATAAAATAACGTTTCATATGAACGAAAGACTAGTAGTAGATCGTAAAGCCACTTCCTGTTATAATTACGAAAAAATCATTAAGTGCAGGCAATAATTTGTTGACATTGAAATAAAACGCTAAGAGGCTGAAGATAATGAAATCAATCCAATCAGTCCTTTATATTACAAACAACATTTTCATTAAGTAGCGATTACGTTTCATATACAATTCTTACCAAATAGCCAGAAATTAAACATAAAATGATACAGCATGCATTTGTAAATAAACTTGAATTATCAATGCGTATTTACTTCGTGTGAAAGGGTAGAAAAAGGGCTATAGTTGTTTCCACCAAGTTGATAGACGTACAGGTGGTATACTGGATAAACACGCTACACTGGCATTCGTTGGCTTACAATCGCCAGTGTATGCCTAGTGGAACATACTGCCTTTTCTATGCCTGATTATTTAGAAGTTTAAGTGTTGCTTTTATGACTCAGTACGACCTGACAGCTGGTGGGACTGTCGAGCATTCTTTGTCGTCAAGGGTAGTGTCGATTACTGGACGGTATTCGAGCTGAACCTGAGAAGCAAATGAGAAAAAGAAACATTAACGTATGTTTAATATATTAGCTTGGCCAATAAGTTTGATAGTTAACCGAATAACGGTAAGTTTGGGATAAATGTGTCATCTCAATAATTTCGTATTCTTACGAAAATATATTCTCTGGTGGTTATGTGTCTCATTGAGAATAAGAAATATTGGGATAACAAAATGAATCCAAACCTATTTATTCTGTCAAGTACGAACACAAGTCCGTTTAATTGAAGTGAAATTGGGTAATAGCCAGGAAAATTAAGGATTGCCAGCCTGTCTTGTTCTGCTCCCTCCTGCTGCCCTGTGAAAAAAACATTTTTCAAAAGTGATACAGTGCTGCAACCGTAACACGATACGTAATGCAAAAGGGACCACATTTAAAATTAAATGACATTAAGTCTACGACGTGTGATAATGTTGGTAATGAATATCCGACAATTTACGGCATCAGCATTAAGTACTAAAATTCTTTTGTCCCGTCAAGGCGGTGGAAAGTAGTGACCAAGGGACTACAGTTCTCAAAATATTTTGAAACCAATGTATTTGTAAAATGTAAGCTTGGAACATCATGAGTTATGTTAAGAATGTGAGGCGACACACGAGAAACCAAATCATGTCCTTATGCAGAAAGAGGAACACCACTGGTACAGAAAATATTTCTTAACGAAAATAAATATAAGGTCGATTATAGGCCTCCGTCCATTTCTGAACCTCTACACTCCAAGATACCTTCTGTGGCCCCTGTCCGAAGCAGTTTTCAACTATTCATTGGTGATTTGATCCGCGGCCAAATTAACTTAACTAGGCTTTCATAAATTACGACGGCGATTCTGGAATAGCCATGCCCAGGACTTTAATGATGCCAGTGTCCTACATGTCCATCTCCACCTCTCTTTTGCTTGGAAATATCCAATTGATCCACTATCACAATTAGAGGTCTGCAAGTAATATGCCGAAATGTGCTGCTATGAGAGAAAATAATGCTCGCAGACTGCAGAAAAAATAAGCATACGCTAAGCATATTGCCCCGCCTATTTTTCTGAGCAGTGATATTCTCATGATTGTGCAAAAATTGCGGGCCTATGATTTAAATTCACGTGCAATGCTTCCATCGTTGGGAGTGGGGAGAATCCTACGTATAGTTCGAACGTTGCAATACTTTTCATGTTTATGCTTAAAAGCGTCATTTTTATAAAACAAGTCCAAGACTTATAGATGCGACATGCTAAAATTCCCCAAGTGAATAGTAGCCTTTATAGCTAAGTTAGTAGAGTAACAGTTTGCTACACCTTAGGTTGTGTGTTTGAGTTGATTTTTTCTGGATTTGAATTTGACCCAAATAAGCATATGATAAGCATATTTGATAAGCCTGAAATGGAACCTTGCTTAAGAATACCCGAGTCGGTCTCGGAAAAATCATATGCTTAGAAAAAAAGTATATTGCACGAAATAGCGAAAACATTGTGTACTTAAAAGCTTTTTTCGTCTGACACTCCTCAGAGTACTAACCGATACTCTGCTGATATAAACGAAAGTATGCAACACATAAATATGAGAACAACATGAATACAAGCCCCAATCAAGAATGTTGGTATCGCTCACAGTTATGGCAAGAACCCATCCAAGCGCACCTATTACTGATGGCTCTTTTATTGTTGCGTAGTGTTATCCTTGGTTACCTATATTCATTACCGGCATGAAAGTAGTAGCCGCACCCACTATACCTCATACCCATTGCTTTTTGCTTCTTACCGGGCGTACACACATTTTGTGCTGAAGGCAAAAACGCAGTAGTAGCTATTTATTCTGAATATGTGATATCAACAAAAGATACAGAAATAGTAATGAAACTCAAAAAATGTAATACCGGATCATCATCGGTTTCCTCGCTCGCCGCTGAGGCTGCTTGCGAAGCTTCGTTTCTTTTCCTTTCTTCCTCCTCTTGGTCAAGCTCCTTGATGCTATCTTCCAGGGCATTTGGCCAGAAGTCCCCTTCGAAGTACGGTAGCTCTTTCGCACTTGTTAAGCCATCGTCACTCGCTTGCCTTAAAATATCCTGAAACAGTCAAACGAAAATATAAGTACTCATAATAGGATCTATTATCTAAAATCTACTTACCACAATACGATATTATGATGTGATTTGTAATTATAACACCCGCGTTATACTAGAAGAAGAAGATAATGGTCGACCGCAGTCGGAGGCAACAAGAATGCTACTCTTTCCTTAGCTTCTACCACTACAGTGACAGGGGTGGGCGCCACTCCTATCCCAAGTCAAGGTTCTTTTTGACCAGTCTCCCAGCATACCTGGTACTCATTTCACCGACCACGTAAGGATGGAAGGCTGAGTGAACCTCGGCACTACTGTCTCGAATCGAACTCCGGTCGCTCGATTTCTGCCACTGGACCACCGTGCCATTAGCAGTACTAACTAGGCGCAAAATATCCATCAATAAGGGTTCGGTCTAAATGTTAAATTTCGGGCACATTTTATTTACTTTGCTTTCATATACCTTATAGTTAGCACAGATGGAGTTTTTAAGCCACAGTACGCAATGGACATGTAGTGAAGGATTGAATTATCAGGAGTATACTGCAACATCGTTTTCCAGATCAGCTACTTCCTACCATAATATCATTCTTATGTAAATCAATATCATTGCAAGACAATTGAAGTGATCAGACAATGAAGGACCTCTTTTCAAAGTATGGGGAATGAATACGACCAAAAACGCATTAACACTCTTTTGATGAGAAACTCACGAGAAATCAGTACCCACCGACTTAAAGAGAAGATCGCACACGAAACATGGTAGAGACAGGTAGAGAAGGCAAAATGCATATAATTTTTTCCTGTGACATATGTTTGCCAGGGTAGGCGGAATACTGAAACAAGAGTTCTCAGGGAAAGCGGCGTCTTACCTCGCCTATCCTCAGCGACGTGCCTTCCAAGCATGAGACATGGTTGTATTAGTTTTTTAATTTTAATCTAAATTTTAGTTCGAAAAGCTTCTTATGTTATTTCTTAATATGAACCCGGAACAAAGAAGAATTTAAGAGATAGTTTGATTCATTTCATATCAGGAACTTTATTTACTCCTCGAAAATAACATCAGTACCGTTGAAATCGTCTAAAGTAAACTAGTCTTCTGATTTATCCGTGAAAACTCCTCTGTACTCATCCAACTTTGTGTTGTACTAGGTTATGATGCCAGTAAGCCAATCATCATATAAGACGTCACCTTTCTACTTACCTTGATATTTTGGAGTATACGATCTCCAACTAGATCTATGCGAACTGTTTCTTCAATTACCTCCACATTTATTTATGTTGTGTCAACATTATCTTCATTTGTTTCATCGAATTCAAAGATGTCAGCTGGATCATAAGCTTGTTCAGGAATTGGGAGGGAAACTTCGGTATTACTTGAGACCTCCTCTCTTTCTTATGTCAAAAACATTCTTTTAAACAGTTCTAAAAGTTTCTTAACGTTGGAGGCATCTGGTAACTGTTTCTTATAAAGCGGTTTCTTACAATAAAAAACGTGTAGGCACTATAGTAGCTGTTGTTATTATTATCATTATTATTATTATTATTTCAATTGTCACACTTTTTGTCTGGCTGTTGTTATTGCCGATCTTTATGCTAATAGACGGGTAATAAAAAGTGATCATGGGCTATCAACATCTTCTTTTATCAGACCTCCAATACTTTCCACAAAAGTTTGACGGTCTGCAACAAGGCAGTCATCTGAAGCGCGCCAACATTGCAATGAATCCCAACTTTCTCAACCCACTTATCAAATTATTATCATTATTATTTCAATTGTCACACTTTTTGTCTGGCTGTTGTTATTGCCGATCTTTATGCTAATAGACGGGTAATAAAAGAGTTACAATCCTCTTTCATTCTCGTTTGACAATTAGATCCGAACCAAACATTCGAAACAGATTGCACATCAAAATCAAACACTCAAAATCAGCCTTTAACATGCGATGATGACATCACAGGATAGTTTGAGTCTGACGGAGTTGGTTACGAACATCTGGATGACGCCGGGATCACTGAACATATCTGTCTTGAAGAAAGGGATGAGGATGTTGATGACGAAAACGACAACGAAAGAGCATCGACAAAAAATCCAATCTCGCACGAGGTGTCATATCGCTGCATTGATAGGTTCCACGAGGGCCACGTCTGACACGAATGCCAGGAAGACCAAGAATTACGGCAACATTCTTGCGAGGGCAGGAAGTTGCGGCAGAAAGGCGAGTAGCATACCCTGAAGCAAAGCCGTATCACGCAATATTTAACTCCTTTTCTTTCATAGTTCATCTGTGAGTTGACCAGCCCATGTTGCAAAAAATACGGAATTACCAATGAGTTGTATTTTTTCGATTATCCGGATTTTTCGATTTTCCCGGAATTTTGGGGATGTTTGGTTTTGACAGTCCGGATAATCCACCTTTTCACAATGGCTGAAATCCAAATTGCTTCCTCGGAAATGAAGTAAGTGATGAACACAACTCAACATCGGAAATTATGTGGGTGACCAAACTTAAATGCAACGAAATAAAAGCTGATGTCAATAAATCTTATAACAGCGTTATTAAACATGCTCCACTGTCTGTTGTCGTTGCTGTTCTGAAACGTAAGTATGTTTTAAACTAGAAAAGAAAAAGATCTCTCGAGTGTCTTCCAGAAGTTTTTTTATGACAGCACCACATGATACAGCCTCAATGTTAGCTACCCTTCAGATATTGATGTGCCACACCTGATTACATGGTTTAAAAGAGCTACAGGTAAGAATAAGACAGAGAATGCTGCAATGGTTTGGGCATGTGAGAAGGGAGACAGAGGGGGAGTGTTGAAAGGACAGAGGAAATGGAACTACCAGGCAGAAGACCTGTCGGCAGACCAAGGAAAACATGGAAAGCAACAGTACAACAGGATATGGAACAAATAAGTGAAGGAGAAGAGCCAACACAGGGTCGTGCAAAATGGAGGCGGAGAATTGCAAGTCCAACCCCAAACAAGGGACAAAGGGGCTCTAAACGAAGATGATTATGATGATGACACCTTTAATCTGTTTATGGGTTGCAGTGCTCTCGTTTAGGTGGTTGGCAATTAGAATACCCAACTGCTTCCTCAATAAGAAGTGTATTTCTACAGTTACATGCTTCTTAAAATTAAAACCGTTTCAGTAGGTGAGATGACGAAGATGATTCCCGATCACTTTATTTGAAGGTAAGACAGTGAAATAAAGCATTCTGCCAGTAAAAAGACGACGCAAATTCTATACACTTTTAACTCCAACTATGATTTAGTAACGAATTACCCTTGGGATTTGTGAATAAATTTATGTAACTTGACGCACTGTAACATCTGATAGCAATCTGACCCCTCATCGTTATCTGACCTGTGAACCAAACTATTGCATAGGACAGCACACATGCCTATAACAGAATACGACCAATTTTCACACCTACAAAGGTAAACACAGCTATTAAGGCAGGTATTCTCCTAGCTTTAATCACAAACACATTTTTAACAGGTGTGACACATAGAACATCTCCGCAGAAAAAATAACGTACTCTCTTGTAACAGACATTTGATTAAAATTATGAGGGTGTCAAGGCACGGCCTGATGTGAAAGGAAAGGCTGCACCAGTTCTTTGGCCATTGTCAACCTTTTCACTGTGTTTGCAACGTTGTTCAAGTGTCATCCACATGTATCCAGAAAGGGCTTCTCTGTTTTGGAGCATTTTGGAGAAGGCTTGAAGAATTTTAAGACTTCAGAAAGGAGATAAAAATACAAAGACCTTTATTCTCTTTGCAATCAAAGTAAATGTATCCTTGGGGCATTCAGGTTAATAATGCTTATTGTTTGTTCATGCTTTTCTCTAACAATAGTCACAACTAGCTTCAAATGAATACTAAGTTCTAATTAAAATTCTTACTGAAAACATAGTAAAACCAGATTGTATGAACTTGCTTTACATTACCAGTAAGAAGCAACCAGTTTGTTATAAACTAAAAACGCTTTTCAAATGTCAGTGAGATGAAAAACGTTTTATAAGTTGCCAATTTTAAACTTTGGAAAATAAATCGCTTAAAACGCATAAGTAATGCAAGCAACTAAGAAAATAAAGGTAAAAATATAAATAAGTTTGAACTATGCGAAAAATATCAATACGGTTGTGAAGCCGCTTCGGTCTAGGTCGGGGAACTTTTTGATTGAGGTGCATGGACAATTGTATCAAGAGTCTCTTTTTCAGTTGAATTTACCCACCTCTGACATTTTTGTATCGATGTAAACAAATGTGATATAAAATTGAATGGATGCTATTGTTAGGATTATTTCCGGAGAATGACAAAACTTATGGCCGCCCCCCATTTCATATTTTGGAAATCCCAATCGCCCCCTCTCTCAGAGGGCCAGCTTCGTGACCGGGTCACTGCCCCGAAAATCCTCTGTACGCCACTAGCTTTAACCGTACCATGGCATAAGCTTATGCTTGGTTTCTCCAGACACGCTGTCGTTTTCGGAAGATCACATAAATCGCTTTCCAAATGACGATTAGCTAAACAATCAAATCAATTAAGTGAGAAAATGGCAGAAAACTTTGTCCCATTGACTAAAGGTATTTTATAAACACCCCTTCATTCTTAATCAAAACGCACTTTGTTGTCCATTCAACGAAACAGTACTGCATATCCATGTTGATGTTATATCGAGAAATAGCCATTGGTAAACATAGAGGTCTTGCTGAGGAAGGTGGAGTTTACCTGTGTGATTAACGGTGACTATGGGTTGATAGCTAAACAAGAACGTACTATGGATTTAATTAGGTGAACCCTCAGATTAGATATGAATCTCAATGGTTATTTGGATCCTAAAAACGTATACCTAACAAACAGGAATTCCACTTCACTGAGAACCATTTTTCCTTTTCTACGGGAATTACGTCGCGTCCTATATACACTCATAAATGCTATCATTGAGCATGCGTCAATTATTGTTAATTACAGATCATTAAACTTAATCGGCTTTATCGTACCAGCTCACGGAATGAAAATAGTGTGTTTAGCAACGTTTCGCAGTGTCGAAGCCGGATGCCACAGGGGGAACACTATCTTAAAGGCACAAGAAGTTGCGGGCACAAAAGTTTGCGGGAACAAAAAGTTGCAGGAACAAAAAGTTGCGAAAAGGTAAAATTGTAAAAATTTCGGGAATTAGAAGTTGCGAGTTTCAAAATGGTTTTAAAATTAAATGACGTAGAAAGGTTATCTCAGTAACTCGATTTTGCAGAACTAGTTGATAAAACAGCAGTTAAAACAATTGCGGTTACAGTCATAAGCAGGACAAAATCACTCAAAACTAAAAGTTGCGGGAATTTAAAGTTGCGAACTGCTGAAAAATTAAAAGTTGCGAAACATCTCTTTCTTCTTTGCAGAGTCGTATTCGTCACATGAGTACCATTGCTTCCTTCGTATAGAGCGAGAATGATCAGCACACACAGATGACGTATACACATTTTTACACTGGTGGAAAATGTTAGATATAAAGTGCAATTCCAAATATAAGGTAGACATAGATTATCCTGCTTAATGACGAAGCGTCAAATTTAAGGTAAAGCTGGACCGTAAATGCGAGTACAATCTGCGACGAACTTAGTAAGTAGAGAATAAGCCAGAGGAGAAATTGTTTATTAAGACGCTCTTTGATGGACTTTGATCAGTTTATCCCATTTATGTTGTTCTCGTTTCGAGTACAGACATATCTAGGTAAGCAAGTGATTGATGGTCTACGTGAGATTCATTTCCATTCAAATTCGATGTTAAATTGACACAGAACGGAGACTATAAACACTTCTTTTAAAATGGAACTATTCGTGTTGCTCTGCTAACGTCAACAAATCCCCTTTTACTGGTGGCTCATGCATACTGTAAATCGTGTGTGTCAATAACCATACTTTCAGCTTCGAAATCGGGTAAACTTCAGTTAAAAGGAAAGAATAGAATAGTGGATGTTTCCTTGACAATTTTAACAAATTCCTTATAACAAGTAGGTGTTTTAATGATTGCCATAAATCGATATTGATCACATTAAGTGTTGTACAGTAGATAACATCTTGCATTTGTTTGGGTCTATTCAAATAAGAACTAATCTTATGTTACGATAACTTATGTTTTTATTGGTTGCTTTCAATAGATATAAAAATTGAGAAGACAATCTATATTTTAGCAGTGTCTCAGCACCAGACTGGTATCGGGCCCTGCATAACACATTACGTTAACTTAATGCAAATATTTGCACAAAAGTTTGTCAATTAAGAAATATGTAGATCAAGCAAAATACAGATCAGTTAAATAAATTTCATAATGCTACTGCATTGACACAATTTGTGGAGGATACAAAAGTCTGAGGTCTTGTTTATACGGATACTGATCCATCCATTACGTTAACTAAATACGAATGTTTGCATAAAAGTTTGTCAATTAAGAAATATGTAGATCAAACAAAATACAGATCAGTTAAATAAATTTCATAATGCTACTGCAATGACACAATTTGTGGAGGATACAAAAGTCTGAGGTCTTGATTATACGGATACTGATCCATCCATTACGTTAACTAAATACGAATGTTTGCAAACCACAAGAATACGCTCGCACGCATGAAGCAAGCGCAGATTTTCAAAATTTTCATTCGGGGGACTTCAATATCAGCTGCGCCTATGGCATTGTTTCTTCCCCTCTTCCTTTCTGACGGCGATTTCCACTCTTTCTACCTGGAATGTATGAGTTTATGTAATCTGCAGGTCATACCATTTTTTTGCCCGTGATGTAGAGATCAAGCTACAATGTTAGATCAACGACATAAAGTTGAAATTACTTACTGCAACCAAATTTGAAAATTCGTGAATCATGCCATTGAGTTCAACCAAGCTCTGAAACAAAAGAAACAAACGTATGGATAAAGGCTGAAAAGTTCAGCAGGAGAAGTCATTATTGAATTGATTCTTATTTGTCGAAGCAGAAAAGGTAAGGAACTTACTGTTCCCTCTTTCTTAACTAAAGACTGATGCTTACGCTAATTTGATACCACCATCTGTAGTCCAATATTCTAAAACACCACCCTGACAGTTTCTAATGCGCATGCCCATGTAATGAACCTATCATTACCGAGACAAAATCTAAAAGCTCTTTAATTTTCTTGAATCACTCCTGACTCCAATCCGTATTGTTTTGTATGCTATAGTTTTTGGGTTGCTTAACGCTTTACCATTTCTTACGTTTACGCTTCACAGCAATAAAAAAAATTTGCAATGCTCTACCGTAAGAAAGAATGACTTTGATCAGAACCCACTGTCAGATAAGCACCCTTTTTCTGCACGAGTTTCACCGCAGCCCCTAGACCTCTTATACCACCTAATTTTTTGACCAATCAACCATGCAACGTACACCTAGGATACCATAATGAGATAATTAAAAGAAGAACTAACGTGGCTGGTAAATAGCTACGTCACTGTCTTAAATCATTTGTGCTTCATGCATTCTACAGGAAGCTTACAGTCCCTTAATCAGTCTCTTGCGAGAATTCAGTTAGCGACCTTACTCTTCTTCTTTCCTGTCTTCTTCAAATAATTAATTTCATTCAGTAAGTCTACTTTATGTACGTACTCAAAACGTATTTGGGTTTAGGCTAACCGTTTTTCATTGCTGTGGCTATTAACTTGGTAGTCTGGTATTATCTTGTCTGAATTTCTTCTGCTTGCTGATCAAACCGCTATTTTATTACCTATTTGTTCGTGACGTCCAAATTATTCTCCCGATCATAGCTCATAACATTTTAAATCCTCTGTTCTTGATGATACGTATATATATAAAAATATATGGCAAAGATGTTAGAAAAATTATTATTATTATTATTATTATTATTATTATTATTATTATTATTATCATTAAGATCTACCATTTATCCAATCAACTTCTATCTAGCTGGCTTGGTTTTCTAGCAGATAATTGCATCCCAGCGAACAAGTAATTGAACCACCCGTGCAATTTCTAAAGGACCAGCTATATTGAAATTGTTGTTCAAGAACGCACAAGATCTGTTCGAATTCAAATAAGTGTTTGTACAACTCAATTAGAGTTCAAAAAGGGAAAGAGTCAGTTGGTTAATCGATGATTCAATTGTTTGAAAGCAGGCCTGCTGGTTTTTTAAGTTTTATTGTCCCTTCTTTTACTTTGTTGATGGAAACGTCTTAGATACGATAAGCACTGTTTCTCTTACACGCCTATTAACCCTATATTTCAAGTTTCCTGTTATGTTTGTACAGTTACCAACAACAAACTTGCCCAGCTCATCAATAATCAAGTACCTTAATTTATGGTTATCATCCTTCACGATCTCTACTCTGAATTCCTTAGAAAGGTTGTCATAATGTCAACAAACCATCACCTAGGAGCCTACACAGATTCTTTGAGGCTTTTAAGGTCGGGACGGCACGCACAGAAACGCGTTTTATCGCAGTTTTATGCACTCAAAGAGTTTTTTGTGCTTTTTAGTTCGTTCATGAAACTTGGGTGTATTGACAATGTCCTTAATGGCACAAGATTTTTAAAGCTGTAATATTTTTTGCAGCTCTTTCCAAAGGTAATATTAAAATTGAATCCGCCTTTCTGGCTCCTGGCACTAGACTAGCATCCACAGTTTCCGATCAGCGGACTTCAAATTTGTATTACGTTTGCTCAGAGACATTACCCTATGGCTAAGGAAAATGCTGGAGATTGGAGCTATCTCCGAACCCTAGGGGTAAAATTAGAGCCAAGAGCAGCCATCGCTTGTGGGCCTTTTTGCAAGAAATGGGTGTAGTATCTGTTCTCATTGATGATAATTGAAATTGGGATGGATTAATCTCCCTCCGGGGAGTCCTCACCCTCTGCTAACCAGGGGTGAGGTTTCAGAAAAATCCCTGTATCTGTTCTCATTGATGACAGATGCTTTCCATAACCCACGAGAGGTGGTCCTACTATTCTGATGAGGGTGCAACGAAACCGGTCAATGGCATTTCACTAATGATTCCGTTATTAAATATTATCTACAAACTTCATAACACAGGTAACTTTAATGGTTCGGACTACAGGAGTTTAGTTAGCCATTTCCAAGCATCCTTACACCGTTCTGTGCAACATTTAATAGTTGGTACATCCTCAGCACCATGCAAAGCTTCGTTCTCACTATTACATCCCTGTTTATGCCACAAAGCAGATCCAAGGATTAACAGTCCATCCTTTATCTCTAAGGAAAAAATGGACTACGTGAATATGACTCATATATTAAGAGTTTAGAAATGGAGGTCCAACGCTATCAGCTAAAATAGGCATTTGCCATATCACATTGGTGTGACCTACTGTGGACAACCTACTTTACGCTAGCTGGGTTTTCAATAATCTCTGCTCCTAATCTAAATTGCTTTATGGCTACCACTGAACGTTCTTATATCTATTTCCCTAATACATTCTGATTTTTCTTTTACGATACCTCCAAAAGAACCGAAGTGAAGAATCTGCATCAGCATTCCAGTTAAAGTCGGGATCTTCATTTGAGATTTTTCCTTATTTACATTTTTAATGGCTTTTTTATTGTTTTCTCATTCATTGATTAATTGTAACTACATTATTTGCAAACATTACGGCTATTACTAGTTTACCTTTAACATGCCAATAAGCAGAGGATTTGTTTTGATCAAGAAGATTTTCGCCGTTTCTCATTAGTTGGTTTATATGTCGCTCTTGTGACCTTTATTTTCTAGGATTTTCTAGAATCTTCTCGTTTCCTATAAATTCATCGCAACAGCTTTTCATTTCACTACATACGATTGCTGTGATCAGTGTATGGCAAAAACCTTTAGCAAAATAAATCCGTTACTCAACGCAATATTCAAATTTTGTACCACAAACCAACTTTTCAAGTTGATTTATATCAGGTATTTAATTACCTAGGAAAAGAATTTTACAATGCTACATCATTTCAATATTAATTTATGGCTGTGAGTCGTGGACTATTTCCAAAATTAATGGAGAAACATCTTGAAGCAGCAGAGGTTTTACAGAAGAATGCTTCACACTTCATGGACTTGACACTTGACACTTCATGGACTGAACGAAAGACAAATGATCAAATTTTACAAGAAATCGGGGAGAAAAGATCCTTAATGAAAACATGGCTCTTTTGAAAGTGGTAAATACTTGCCTCGCTTTCAATTTATCAGCGGCTTCTTGTTACTATCTTACTTTAGAAACCCATTGAAGAATCCACCCTACATGTCTGTAATATATTACTTTAACAGCTGTTTTTAATGGTCAATAAAAAAGAATTACTTGTTTTCTCAGTTCCCCAACATGTTTTATCCGTTTGTGAACCGTAATGATATTTTTCCATTCTGCTCAGCCCACTGCCAAACCTTCTCCTGTATTCACGTATTCCATATGCTGCCGTATTGTTCTTTATCTGCTATCTGGTATCTTTTCTGGTATTTCTATTTCCTCTTCAAAATTCTTCTTTCTGCCTCCCTCTTCATGTAGCCAAACCATCGTAGCCTTCTCCTTCTTTTGTTCTCTTTTATGTTTGTACGCCATTTCCTACTAGCCTCTTCCCCACACTTGACTTGCCACGTCATTCTAGCCAAATATCTGAGCATCTATCTAACAAATTTCCACATAATGTCTTCTGCCTTTCTGTTACTACCTAGTTTCCGCATCATACAGCACAACTGCCCCCATACAGGCTTTATTAACACATTGCTTTAGTTCTGTAATGATATGCTATTCTTCATTAGCAGGCTACCATGTCTCACTATCTTATCCTTGCTGTAGCAACTCCTGCTCTGGCGGCTCTTTCCACACCTCCCTCACAGCCAATGACATCTCCTAATGAACAAAACTCATACCCACAATCAATAGACCATTTCGGAAATTCCAAGTATTTTGATACGCAATGCTTGTGGGATTGAAAAGGGGACCGAAATTATGAAACAGAGCACATCGTGAACAGCTGTTAAAAACTTCGCACCAGCGCTGTAACCAATTTTTGATCGTCACCTAATAATCTATTCAGAGAATATTACATGCAAACTCATCCATAGATACAAGAATGTATGACATCTTCCTGAACTTACGACATGGACAGTTTCACAGGTAAGACATTATTTCCGGGCAAAAAGGATAAACAGATTTTGCGTCAAAAAATCTTTCGGCGTACAAAATAAATGTTGAAATACTATCATTTAATCTTTGTGAAACGATACATACAATGTCAGAAAAACCCCCAGGAAAATAAGGCATAAAGCACTTTAATTTTAAAACATATATGTAAATGCAAAAGGAGTATATTAAAGGAATAAAGCGAGCTATAATTTGTATTTGTTTGCCTTCTGGTGCGACATTGGCTGCCATGACCCTGCAACCCTTTCTTATTGTAAATATCAAAAACCATTGATATGGACGAGACAGTGTTGCTCTGCAAGAAATCTTCTTGTACATCATTTCAAATATATTTGTCATTTGGTCCAAGACCATGAATATCTGATCATCAATCTATTCCATTTCTATAATTGATTTGCAGTTTTACAAATGGTATAAAAATACTTTATCGTAGACGTTAACAGTCATTTCTTTATGGTCACGAAAACACACCTGAAAAGGTGCCAAAAATGTGGACTACATCTTGGTAAAATTTTGGTAAACTGATGCTAGCTCACCACTGTAAGTTGTACGTCTGGGAGAGTTACAGAGCAAATGAAGAAATCAGTTCTCAATTTTTATTAAAGATTATTAAAAACCAACGCCAATGTAAGCATTTTCTGTTACCCCCGTCCGCTATGCCTCAGTATTCACAGTACTAGTTGATTTACAACCGAGTTATGTGATTGGAGGATAGTCAAGCCGATACAAACTATAGTGAATAAGACGACTGGTGCTTGGATGCAAATGCATAGATTTTGCTCTCAACAGTACATCAAAATCTTTCTCGCTCTGTTTAGGTTTATGCGGACAACTTTGATAAGCCAAGCCCTACCAAAAGCCAAGTCAGAAATGCAAAATGTCTACTAAATCTGGGCTGAAAGCCCTAGCTTCCTCTGGCTGTTTACAGCCGTTTTGATTTTAAAATGTTGCATTGTAGTCAGGTGTTCCTTGGATAGATTATTTTGACAAATCGGTTTTTTTATTCATCGTTTTCTAATTGATAAACACAATAGCACATAATTTTTAAATTGCTTCAGCGCTGTCAATCACAACAGAGCCAGTTTTGCCGATTCATCCGCCTCCCCTTTGATTTAATCTTTTTGCTGTGTGCTGAAATATGATTGCAAAGGTTCCTTGTTGTTTACATTTCATTTTCAATCAAGTAGAAGTTAAGCAACAATGAATCCCAATGATTTAGAAGCTATTCTCAAAATTTTGAGCGATTGTTTGATTGAAATCTAACTGTGTAATACAAATTTTTCTTTCGATAAACATGTAAGACACAAGTATAAATGTGGCTATACATCTGATTTTGAAAGGACAGCTAGCATTCCAAAAATATATCAGGAAAATGAGTATTTTATCGTTAAAAGGCTAAAATTACTCCAGCAACGATACACTAGAATGTATCAAGTGTTGCCTTTGATAAGCTGCAAATGACTTAACATTCAGGGGCTTTTAAAAACTAGTGTGAATAGAGCTTAAAAGGACCCAAGTCTATCGCGTCAATATGGGTTCTAAACCCCTTTGATAATTTTTGTAGCACATTTTGGTATACGTTGCTGTCATCTTTTAAAGCACTATGAAATATGAGGAGGCGAGACGTTATCTTTTTATCAAATTTCCCCCATAATACTGGCCCTGCATCATTCTGTTCACCCTACTTCCCCCTAAAATGAAGTGTCTATCTACGTGTCGAGCTTGCTTGGATTAAAATCCAAGTGTATTTTTATTTCATCTCTGTTACAAATGGTTTGCAGTGATTGTGACACGAGAAATGTAAAATTTTAACCAGAATTAAAAGCTTAAAAGGAAGCTTTCCATTCGTTTCCATCCTGAGGTTTTTTGAAATATTGACATTGGCATTCTTGGAGCTTACGGAGCTT
Organism: Alatinidae sp. Z8VKAUB7J3; assembly: GCA_010016025.2. Taxonomy (NCBI): domain Eukaryota; kingdom Metazoa; phylum Cnidaria; class Cubozoa; order Carybdeida; family Alatinidae; species Alatinidae sp. Z8VKAUB7J3. The sequence continues at coordinate 109,514,647 of JAAAKM020073195.1, read as the reverse complement.
AAAGAGAAGTGGGTGGAAAGTAAACATCATACAGGTAACAATACAGCAATGGTGAACACACATACACTAAAGATAAGTTAGTAAAGGAGCAAAATTTACAAAGAAAATAAAACATTTTTAGAGTTAGTGCAATGTGCTGGTCCTTTATTGTTCAGAAATAGCTTAAGATTTTCAGTTGAAACTTTTATTAAACAAGCAATCACGGTTAGACCCTGTAAATGACAGTATCTAAAATTCGTTGACAGGACCCTAGTGTCAAATAACCCCAAATTGTTATCAGCTGCTAGGCGCAGGTTTACTTTATTAATTGTTAACAATAAGAGAAGATACGCTCATGGATTCAGAGACACAAACAAGCATGTGGTGCAGGATGTGGCCTGTGTAGAGAGATATGCAGTTCTTAAAGATAAAGTTATTTAAAACAATTATGTAAAAACCAGGAAACTCAGTTTTGAGACGAAAATGAACTGCAATAACATCTTCCCTTGCAGTCATGTCATTGGTTGGGGGAATTTGTTAAAATGATTTTTATTTATTTTGATCTAAATGTTTTCTTTCTTAATCAATTTTACAGCTTTCATTGGCAGTTAACAGGAGGACCTTCTCCTTTTTCATTTGGCACCACAATTCCAGACCATAGGTTTCGTTTAACATCTGGTAACTACGTGTAAAGTTTCCTTATCAACCGTTTTATCTACTATATTTTGTCCGTGCCGGAAGTTTGGTTTAGCAACTTTTCAGTAAAAGCCAAAAGGTGACCTGAATACGCCTTTATGAAGATGAAACGTTGCCAATAAAGTTTCCTGATCAGCCGTTTTATCTACTATATCTTGTCCGTGCCGGAAGTTTGGTTTAGCAACTTTTGAGTAAAAACAAAAAGGTGAGCTGAAGACGTTTTTCAGAAGATGAAACGTTGCCAATAAAGCTTCTTTATTAAGAGTTTCATCTACTATATTTTGTCCGTGCCGGAAGTTTGGTTTAGCAACTTTTCAGTAAATACCAAAAGGTGACCTAAAGACGTTTTTCAGAAGATGAAACGTTGTTGATAAAGCTTCTTTATTTAGCGTTTGATCTACTATATTTTGTCCGTGCCGGAAGTTTGGTTTAGCAACTTTTTAGTAAAAACCAAAAGGTGACCTGAAGACGTTTTTCAGAAGATGAAACGTTACCAATAAAGCTTCCTTATTTAGCGTTTGATCTACTACATTGTGTCCGTGCCGGAAGTTTGGTTTAGCAACTTTTCAGTGAAAATCTTGCAAGTGACCTGGATACGTCTTTCAGAAGATGAAACGTTGTCAATAAAGTTTCCTTATCAACCGCTTTATCTACTATATTTTGTCCGTGCCGGAAGTTTGGTTTAGCAACTTTTCAGTAAAAACCAAAAGATGACCTAAAGACGTTTTTCAGAAGATGAAACCTTGCCAATAAAGCTTCTTTATTTAAAGTTTCATCTACTATATTGTGTCCGTGCCGGAAGTTTGGTTTAGCAACTTTTCAGTAAAAACCAAAAGGTAACCTGAAGACGTTTTTCAGAAGATGAAACGTTGCCAATAAAGCTTCTTTATTTAGAGTTCCATCTACTATATTGTGTCCGTGCCGGAAGTTTGGTTTAGCATCTTTTCAGTAAAAACCAAAAGGTGACCTAAAGACGTTTTTCAGAACATGAAACGTTGTCAATAAAGTTTCCTTATCACCCATTTTATCCACTTTATTGTGTCGGTGCCGGAAGTTTGGTTTAGGCAAGTTTCAGAGAAAATCTGCCGGTGACCTGAAGAAGCTTCTCCGAAGATGAAACGTTGCCAATAAAGCTTCCTTATTTAGCGTTTGATCTACTATATTGTGTCGGTGCCGGAAGTTTGGTAGAACCGACTCTGCCGCTTTGTGATAAACTTCCTTAATGGCCTTCCACATATCCTCAGGATGAGCTTCTTCGTCTGACTCCGAGGCTAGCGCTTCGAATCTGTTTCTCGTTTCAACTGCATAAGCAGCGGCTTTGCTCGAGTCCTTTAGAGAATCTGTGTCTTAACGGATGACTCGCACTTCTTTATGTTGTTTGCGCAGTCGAACTCTTAGTTTTGTGCATACCGGTTCATGATCCGAGTCACAGTCTGCACCAGGATATGCCTTTGAGTCGAGAATGTGCTCCCTGTACCTTCTTGGTGCAGCGAAATAATCGATCTGATTTCGCGTTGCACCATCAGGCGATATCCACGTGTAGCGTCTTCTTTTATGATGCTGAAAACTAGTGTTGCACAGGAAGAAATAATTTTTTCGACAAAACTCGGCTAGTAGGTCACCATTTTCATTGCGATTTCCTAAACCATATTTTCCAATACCGCAATTAGGGTCAGCTTGGTCACCTACTTTCGCATTAAAGTCTCCCATTATTAGGAGTAACTCGTCATTCTTTGTGGTGTCTATGATGGCTTGCACATCGTTGTAGAATTGTTCTGAATCTTCTATCTCATCGGTCGACGTAGGTGCATATATTTGTATAAGCGTTGTCACAAATGGTTTAGTGTTTAACTTGCGTACTAATATTCTGCTCGAGATCGGAGTATAACTTATCAAACTGCGCTTAGACTCCTGCTTAACCATTAGAACCGCCACTGTAGACAATCCTGTGGTCTTCGGACTCAAAATGTCCGGCGTCACTCCATCTGACTTCACTCAGACCCATAATACTCACTTTCATTCTCTCCATTTATCAAAATATTTGCCCAAATTATTTGCCAATATTTGCCAAAATTTGGCCAAATATTTACCATTTGAAAAAGATGGAAACATCGTTCCAATTGCTTTAGAAGCGGATTGAGTGAAATATCTGCCAACAACAACAGTAACAAGTAATGAAAAGTATTCAAAATTCAACTCTGAAAATCTTATTCTATCTGTATGTTAACAAAACGCTCACATTTCCTAAAAAGTGAGCCTAGTCTTTTTTTAAAGCTGCGTGGTTTCTATTTATTGCAACTGAACTGCGCTGTTTCATTTTCCTCCCGTGCACTACTTAATCTTGCGTCGTAAAACAACGAGAGAAAATAACCAATATTAAAAGCTTTCAATACCAAGAAGTGCTTCTAGAATAACTTCTGATAATGCTAAATAAGGCCAAGACCTTTCATCACTCAGGAAGAATTTTTTATTGGTTTTTTACTGAGCTAGATCATGCCAGACACTTAATGCATTAAAGATATAGCCTATAACCAGGGTTAGAATTATTTGGGGGATGGGATTGGGGTGCTATTCTGACACTTTGGAGGATATTCTGAATATTAGGAAGGCGTTGGCATTTCAGCTCCTTAAGAAAAGTCTATTGATGTTGAGTCGTTACAGGAAAATTTGAGGAGCTGAAGGTAAATTTAGAGGGCTGCTAATCTCCCCCATAGTCCTTTAGTCCGCCATAGACCTACTGGCCTGTTTGGGCGTGGTCCGTTTTTAACATTACTCATCTTCTATCCTATTCTCCTTATGACAAGAACGTATGTTTAATTGGCTCTAAGCTGCAGAGGGGGTAGACTAGATTGCTTCCCGGCCTTTTCGCATGGAATGGATGTAGTATATGCTGTCATTGATGACAGGTGCTTTCCATAAACCGCGAGAGGTGGCCCTACTGGGCGATTCAGTCTGCCTCGTGACTTCCCTCTCTGCCCGGTAGTCAAAATCGGGGGTTGTCCTTGGACGCTCCGTCTGTCCTTTATAAGTTAGTTACCCTGTTTGGTGGTTTTTCTGTTTATTAATGGTAGTTTTAATGTTAGGCCCACTGCTCATCAGGGGTATTTGATTGAGAGACCGCTAGACCAGCTTGCATCAATTTGAGTTGAATGTTTCAGCTTGTGTTTTTAAGCTTTATCACTTATTTTTGTGTTTTGAAAATCTGTCTATTTTGTGGCAGATTTTGATTTATATGGTGTTAAGGGGTAATGTCTGTAAGTTAAAAACTAATAAGGTGGTAAAGGGGTATTGTTAATAGATTTAAAAAGATATGAATCGTCCAGGTGTTAGAGTCGTTCTGTATATCTTATCGAGGGCATTGATGATAGGTCTCTGTGACGAGGTAATTCTCATTATACTTGTAGAGGATATACCATTTCTACCTTTTGTTATATGTGCATGCCTATTCTACCAAAACTTGCCACCACAAACCACAACCCTTGTAATTCAATTAAAACTACAACAAACCGCAACAAATGACAACCAATTTTACACAACTGCGACAACAATAAAGCACAAGTGCATTACAGCTTTTGAAAACCCTAAAAAAGGATTTTGGAAAGCCCTTAGCTGTAGTCACTTCTCATCTCAAAGCAGTCACAACTGGTCCCAAAGTTGCAGAGGGTGATAAGAAAAATCTAGTTGAACTCCATCGCCAACTTAGATCTACCATCTCATGTCTAATTAGGATGGGACAACAGAAATCACTATCCTCTGCACACCACTTGATGAAAATTGTTGCAAGACTCCCTTCTTCTCTCCAACGGAAATGGAATGAAATTCTAAGTTGGTATAGTGAAAGTTTAGACAACCCCTCGTTAGCAGAACTCGAACACTGGCTTGGTCAAAGATTGGCAGCTATAAACAACCCCTTTACAGCTCTCCTTGATGAAAATGAACATACAGTTTCAAAACAAAAGCAAGCACCAGTGCAGAAGTCTACACGAGTTGCAATATACAAGACTTCATTTGACAAGTCCTCTTACTCCACTGAGAAAGCTTCCCAGAACTCTTCAACAAGACAGTTTCAGTCTCGTGGTAAGCAACCACCCCCAACATCTGCTCTTCAACACAGATTTAAACTAAGGAGCGATTCAAATGTCTGTTTATGTTGTAAAAGCACTCATAGACTTGTGTATTGTCCAGTTTTATGAACTTCACTGTATCAGAAGGTGATTCTCAACAACAAGCTGTGCCTCAACTGTCTCAAACCTGGGCATCAATCCAGCTCAAGTCCATCATCATCTCGATGTCGCATTGATTCATGTGGCAAAAACCATCACTCTCTTCTTCACTTCACCAATCGTGATAACAGTCAAGCAAGTAGAAACAGAATGGCTTCTCAATCTTCTATTTCTACATATTCAACTCCTCAAACTCCACAGCAATTATCTGACCCTGTGACTCCATCTGTTTCCACTGCTACAGTTGACAACACTTCCTCCAGCATTACATCACACCATGTTAACAGTCAAATTCAAAGCAAGACTCTCCTTCAAGTTGTGCCAGTAACAATCCGTACTGCTCATAAATCAATTAATACTTTTGCACTTCTAGATACAGGCAGTGATAGCACACTAGTTACCACAAATCTTGCTAGCCAACTGAATCTACAAGGCAAAACAGCACCACTAGAAATAAACACAATCAATCCTGGTACCTCTACTCAACAGTCTCAACTTGTCCAATTTGACATTCACTCTAAAGAAACTGACACCACCATTGTTTACAAAAGACGACGATATTAGAAACATTATCTGACTTGTTTACTAGGAATTGCAATCTAGTAAAATAAGCTTCATGCATACTGCTAGAGAGCTGGTAGTGTTGCACATTGGCAAAACGAGTGTGTCCTTCTCAGCATTGAGAAAGGCCTTACTTAGCAAAGCGACCCTACTAGGAGTCGAACCTAGAATCTCCTGATCCGTAGTCAGGCGCCTTATCCATTGGGCCATAGGGTCTTGCGTCCAAACTTGCCACTGCTCTTGTCTATGTCTAATGACAACTCTTGCCATTCGCCTATCCATCTACAAAGAGCCATCAGTAAATGGCGTCATCTTTCTTGGATGCAGTAGCAATTTTTTCGGTTTTCTATCGGTGCAAGAAATTCGATCTGACACCGCATATTTGCCGAAACAAGCTTGTCATCAGCCTTGTCGCCGTTTACATTAGTAGTGCTTCAAACGTGTCATTTGACACTATTCATGCAAATGAAACTAACGCTAAAGCGCTGTTGCCCATAGATAATAGCGTGTTGATGTGAATCACTGGCGTAGAAAAAGGTCGACATACATGTAGCTGGCAGACTGGCTGCTAGTCAGCAATCCTAGAGCAACTAAGTACTGTGTCCTCATTCACCAAGCCTGTTTAGCAGTTGTTGCAAAGTGCAATTGATTGCCAAATTGCAAAGACAGCTTTGATGTTTAACAAGAAAGAGCAAAACAGAAATTTCAAAACAAGAAGCGACCTTGCTAGGACTCGAACCTAGAATCCCCTGATCCGAAGTCAGATGCCTTATCCATTAGGCCACAAGGCCGTTGGTTAGGGCCCTTTCAACCTTCGCCGCCTATAACTGCGGCGGCAAGAGGTTCTGCTGTTTACTGCACCTTGTACTTTACAGCTCCTTTCTTCTAAGCAGCACTAACCAATACCAATAAGAGTACAGCATAAAACAGTGATGTATCTATATGCTCGAAACTTTTCGCATTTGAGACAGCCTTGGGCAAAGTAATGCACACAAACCAGCTACAACGGCGATTTTGACAGCAATGGAACTGAGCTGAAAACTAGGCTCTAGCTTTTAGCACTTGAAAAGTTGATCGTTATTGGCTTCGCAATCTGTTGCCGCAGCCCTCCGAGAAGCAGTTGTAGTGCTATGTTGGGCAATAGCAGTATGGCAAGACTGACATTTCTGCCCCGAAAAAAAATTCCTGGATACAACCCTTAGGCTATATATATTTTCTTTCTGTGTACAGGCTGTCTGTATACAGCGGATGATTATTTGTGGGAATGGTTTCCTCGGACGGAGAAGAGACATATGCCCCTCCAGTTACCAGTTCTTACCAGTTCTTATGAATTTACCAGTTGCCAGTTTACCTGGTAACTGGTAATTTATCCCGTTACCTGGAATTTATCCATGGAATTACCTGGAATTCCAGTCCTGGAATTTATCCAGTTACCAGTTCTTATGAATTTTCTCTTATTCTCAAATCATGGTTGAAGCGTCAGATGCAATCTCGGAAAGAACGAACTCTACCCATAGTAACCGAAAATTTTAAAAGTGTCTTGAAGAAGAATGCACACAAAGAATCCACATATGCACAAAGAATGATGGTATCCTTGATTACAGTCCACCTGCCAAATTATAAACAATTATGAGCAGTAAGATACTGTGCGTGGATAACATCGATGATACCGTGGCTATTGTTGCATCAGCGATTGGATACCATCTGCGAAACCGAATAACTTAATGGTTTTTCTTCCACTTAATTCGCTTATCCTATTGTCACTGTTAATTAATCAAACTAAACTTTAATTTGCAAAGCTTACTTTGTTAATATCTTTAGGTTGTAAGTCTAGAAAGGGAACAACTCACGAGCATCAAAAGAGCTTAATGTATTTTTTTTGCAAATAAAAAAAAGTTTAAACTTTAGTGGAAAATTTATGTGGAGATACCCAGAAAAAAAAACATAGTGAAAACTGGAGCTTACGGTGAAAACTAAAAAAAAAACTATTGGCCTAGAGCTCCTTCTCCATGGACCCCTGCATAATATACATTCCCTGTTATAAATCATTCAAAAATAGCTTGATCTGCTTGAAAAAATTAACATATAACACTTTTCAAATAAATATGTCGGTACCAATTTATATCTTTGCTTTATTCCCAATTCACGCAACCAGCTTAAAAAAAAAAAAGTTTTAATTGCAAAGACCTTCATGTGATTGTGCAGTTTTTGATAGCAGCAATTGGCTAAATTTAGAAGAAAGATGCCCGTTTGTAAAATTCGCAAAAAAAAAACAAGCCAAAAACATATGACACCCCAACAGCTCAATAAGCTGTTTTCTTTTGAAGCTGTAGTAGTCTTTGAGAATAAAACACAATTAATTACTGCATCGCTTAGGTTTGTGCCACTTGGGGTTTGCACTTCTATTTCTTGCACCGGGGGCAAAGCAAGTGGATGAGCATGAGGAACAAAAGGTTCGCGGGCCTGCACTCCACAATGAATGAGTAAGTATTGCGTTGTATAACGCGCATATTGGAACTGTTGAACAGCCATAGTATTTCTCTCTTCCCCCCCCCTTATTTTTCTATCAAATGAATGATAATGGCAAAAATTATACTATTCTTGCTTAATGATGTCGAGAAAGACTCGAAACAGCTTAGAGTAAATAAGATAGCACCCCGGTTAAAGCACTTTATTTTTATTTGAGAATAGTCACTTCATAACCTTTAGCTTTATACAATTCCCAAGCTGCTATAGCCTCTTGAACTCGAGTAAAAGCTTGATTAAATCTTACTGCGCTAGACTCTTCCATTTCTAGTGACTGATAGAAAGGAGTCTTGTTGGGCTTTTTTCCATTTAGATAGAACTGCTGAAGGCCTCTGACAAACTCCTGATTGGCTAGATTCCTCTCAACCCAAGCTCCCATCACTTTTTGAACAAGTGCTTTGGTCAGTTCAACTCCCTCAGGGATTGTTAATTCGACTTCTTCGAATTTTTTGCTCTCTACATTATCAAGAGTCCAGACATTATCTGATTCTAAAAAAGGCCCCTCGTCGGAAATCCCATATCTTTCGTTTAACTGCTGGGCTGTAAATCGGTGTACAACTTGCTCTGCCATTTGTCTCTCTCCCGGTGAGTGATAAAGGAAAGAACTATACTATTCTTGTTCGATGATGTCGAGGAATGCTTGAAGCTGCTTAGAACGCGTAGGATGACGCATCTTGCGAAGCGCTTTAGCTTCAATCTGGCGGACTCGCTCCCGGGTGACCTTGAAACGGACTCCAACCTCTTCGAGGGTCTTGGGTTTCCCATCAAGAAGCCCAAACCGCTCGATCAGCACCGTTCTTTCACGATCGGTGAGAGTCGAGAGGACCTCATTCATCTTATCTTTTAAGATGGAATAGCCTGTGGCTTCATCAGGAGACTCAATAGTGGTGTCTTCGAGGAAATCCCCAAATTGACTTTCCCCACTGTCCCCCACTTCGGCTTGAAGGGAGATCGGATGTTGGGCAATCTTGTAAATCTCACGGACACGCTCGGGTGTCAGGCCACGCTCGGTCGCAAGCTCTTCTGGGGTACGGTCATGGCGCCCGACGCGCCGGCGTCTTCCGCGACGGCGGTCAGGGCAGGCGCGCCAGAGGTGTCGAGCACCGGGGCGGTGTTGGTGGGTGTCGGCGCGGGCGGTGGCGGCGGCGTGTCGTCCTCGGCAGCGGCAACTTCGGCTTCGTCGTCCTCATCGTCCTGGGTGACGACAGGTGCGGGCGCTTCGTCGTTTGCGGCCGGCGCGAGCGTCACGGCCGGCGCCTCTTCGGCCGCGGCCTCCTCGGCCTTGGCCTCCTCGGCGGCTTCCGCCTTGCGGGTCTCCGTCACCGCCTCCTGGAAGGTGCGGGTGGCCGGCTTTTCTGCCGGCGGCGCCACATCGTCAACCCGTGGGGTCCTGAAACCGCTGCCGCCGTCGTCGGCCGGGCCGAGGTTGAGGTCGATGCCCTCGGTGGGCGAGGTGCGGTTCTCGTTCCCGGGCTTCGGCGTCGCCGACGGCAGGATGGTCAGCGCCGACGAGAAGTAGTTGTGCATGGCGTCCGACGACAGCTCGATCGGCTCGCGCGGGCTGTCGGCGCGGCTGTAGGACTCGACCATCAGGTTGGCGTCGGTGATCAGGTACTGGCCGCCGTCGGTGGAGACCATGATCTTGCCGACGGTGCCGTCGTCCTCGGCCAGCAGCGCCACCCGGCTGGTCTCGCCCTCGGCAGCGGCGAAGCCGGCCACCTTGGTGCCGCGCACACCGATGGTCATTGTCGGCAGCTCGATCTGCAGCGAGTCCTCATGCGCCTTCGCCGCCCGGCCACTGACGAAGGAGAACGCGCCCTGCACGACCGACAGCAGGCCGCCGCCATCGCCGGACTCGGCGTCGTAGTGGAAGTCCTCAAGCACCATGCGGGCGTCGTTGCCGAGCGAGAACGACATGCCGTCGACGAAGCGCAGGCCCAGGCTGCCGTCGGGGCCGGTGACGACGATGTCGTCCTGCAGCACCGGCGTGCCGATTTCGAGCTGCACGCGCGACCCGTCGAAGCGGATCACCCAGACGTCGCCGACCACGTCCTCGACCTGGGCGATCGGTGTGTCCAGGTCGGTCTGGCTGGCGTCGCGCTCCGCGGTGGCGATGTCGGTGTTGAATGCGCTGCTTTCGCGCGGTGCGCCATCGCCGCTGTAGCCGTGCTCCTGGGCGTAGCGCTCCTCATTGGTCATCGGCTCGACGCGCGCTTCCATGACAATTTCACCTTTCGAAATTCCTTGTAGTATGCTTTGGCTGAATTATCGGCTAATTCTCCTTTGTCTTGGGATTTCGGAAGGACTGAACCACTTTTTGCTTCAAATACAGTGTCCCTACTCTCTGCACTTTTAACTAAATCTTCCAATCCTAAAAAAAAAGAAAAAAGGTATAGCCTTACAATAAATAGAAATCCAAAGAAAAGATAGAGCATTTAACAACATTGTCTATGTATCTTTCTTTACATATATAAAATTGAATGTATGTCTGAGTGTGTTCTAAATACATTATTAAACAGTTCATCAGATCGACAAGAGACTTAAAGAGCTTTTCAAGTACACCCTTGGAAAGGTTTTTGGCATATTTTTTCTCCCCCCCCCCCCCCACCTCCTTCCATCTTTCAAGGCCTTCTTATTACTTTTGATGATGACTGAAAATAGAGACACCTCAACACAAATAACGCGTTTTCCAGGGTAGAATTGTCAGCGGGTATTTTTCAAATACTTTCCAATTTAAAAATATGATTGTTGTTAATACGTGGGGGGATTTTTTTGCTGAGGGAGAATTTTCCGCGGGAGGAAGTTCTCCATAGGAGAATGTTTTCTGGGTGAAAGGAAATTTTCCTTGAGTTTTATTTTTTTAAGATTGCATCAATGCGCGACAGATAAGCTAGAATTATATAAAATGGATCATCCAACAACATAATCTATCTTTACGTTTGTTTCACATTTAATTCATCAAACGCGCAATTTGGTAGTGTTTAAGTGAATTAAAAAGCAGCCAATCCAGCAAAAGTTTTTACTAGAGTAGGCTAAAGGCGAGTGCCGCTATAAACTAAATGGAATCGATTTTCGGTTCCGCTATTATCTCCTTTTCTCTTGACAAGATTAATATTTATATGAAGTAGTATCTAGTACTAGCTATTCATTTTGCTTCTATTTCTCCATAAGCTACTCCATCAATCATGGACCTAGCTAAACCTACAAAGAGTTGGAATGGGGGCAGTCCCCATCCCCCCAAAAAATAAAAATTGCATTCTTCTCATCCCCATCTCCAAAAAAAATTCTCCAAAAACGTTATTCTCCCCTCCCAACCATTGGGAGCAGAGAATAAATCTTACCAGTTCTGAAAAAAAAAAAAAAAAAAAAAAAAAAAAAAAAAAAAAAAAAAAAAAAAAAAATACGAAATTCATTTTGTTTCAAGCTCCTATCTACAAAAATATGGAATTTTGTAATCTTTGCCAGAAGAAAGATCACGGATGTCTGTTTATTTGTTTTTTTTTTTCCTGGGTGATCGTATCGACCCAGATATCCTAAAATGTCGCTCTAGGATTCATTCTAACGAAATTTAAAAGTTCAGGTGTCCTTTTTAAGTGATCAAAAAATCGAAGGGCACCTAGGCCCCCTCCCACGCTAATTTTTTCCCAAAGTCACTGGATCAAAATTCTGAGATAGCAATCATGTTCAGCATAGTCGAGAAACATAATAATTATGTCTTTCGGAACGACTGAATCCCCCACAGTCCCTGAGAGAGTCGTAAGTTACAAACTTTGACCATTGTTTACATATAGTAATGGTTATATAGAAGTGTACAGATGTTTTCAGGGGAACTTTTTCACGTTGAGAGGGGGGGCCCTCCTCATGAGGGAGGAAAGTTTCTATGAAGAAGCCTCAGGATTTTTTAGTATTATTTAAAAAAAAATTGAGAAAATACATAAGAAAAAAGTTTTTTCAGTTGGAAGTAAGGAGCAGCATTACAACCTAAAACGAACAGAAATTATTACGTATATAAGGGGGTTTGTCTCCTCCATATACCTCACTCTTTGCGCTAAAGTATTTTTTAGTAGTTTCAACTATTTATTTTACGGCCTTTGTGATTCAGGGGCCATTCTATGTAATAAAAATATAAAAATATAGAAGTTCGCTACGTAAGTTAATCCGTAAGTTAGGTATATGTATTACTAATAAAAACGTTAGTAAAAAAATAAAAAGTTCTAGTTGCCTTTTTAAATAACCAAAAATTGGAGGGCAACTATGCCTCCTCCCCCACCTTTATCAAAAACTATGAGAAAGCCATTTAGCCAAAAAAAAAGCCAAAAATCAAAACATGCATTAATTCATAAACGTTCAGAAATTAAATAAAAAACAAATTTTTTCAACTGAAAGTGAGGAGCGATATTAAAACGTACAAAAATTATTCCGTATACGAAAGGAGTTGTCCCCTCCTCGACGCCTCACTCTTTACGCTATTTTTTTATTGTTTTAAGCAGTAGAGTTGTGAGAAAGAGTCAAACTTTAGCGTAAAGAGCGAGGCGACGAGGAGGCGACAACCCCTTTCTTATACGGAATAATTTCCCTACTTTAAGTTTTATTGGGGCTCCTTACTTTCGAGATTAATTGAAGTGGATAATTACAATAATAACGATAATAACAATAATAACAACATCCATAAGATAATGTCCTAATTTAATGATAATTTATATGTCACCAACATTCACAAATACACATTGAAACAACTAAACAATTGACATTCAATGCCAGTATTCAAAAAACCAACATTCACAAAAAAATTAATAATCACCTCTTAAAAATAAAATACAAGTTACTTTTAAAGTCTTTTTCTTAAAATGGAACCCACAGTTGAATGCCAGTGAATTAAACAGATCTTAAATTTTGAATTTTTTTTTTCATAAAAATAAAATTATCTTTATTCATAATTATCTTTAGGCGCTTAAGGTAGACCATAAATAATACTCTAAAACACCTTTCTTTTCGTTTTTATAGTGTCTTAATCACACAGGCTAGTTCCTCAGCATCGAAATTTGCAAACAGTGTCCCCAGTTTTAAATAATTTTAGTTTCTAGGGCACAGGAATATGAAAGCTACTGCCCCAACAAACTGGATCAAAAGAGGCCCGTCCTGGGTACTAAAAATATAACTAGAGTTTTACTGTTGTTAGGGGTTGGAGTAATAGTGGTATTCGCAATACTCCCTGAGCGTCAGTAAGAAAGGGAAACCAAATAACACCGCATTTTACAATCAGAATGCTTCTTTTATATTCAGCAGTAAAATTTTATGTTGCTAAGAAAAATAAAGTCTAGTTCCACCTGATAGGCTCTTCTGTGGGAACATTTAAGCTAGTAAAAAGTACAAACAATTTTTGAGTCATGACATTTTCTGCAAGTAAACTGTCTGTTCTTCTGTAGTTCTTAGCGTCAAGAGATTTCTTACTAGTAACCTTTCTGTCTTCTGCAGCTCTTAATAAACTTAAAGTGTTTCTACAAGTAAGCTTTCTATTTTTCTGTGGTTCTTAACGTCACGTCTTTTGTAAGTAGACTCTCTGTTTTCTGTAGTTGTTAAAGTCAAGACGTTTCTACAAGTGACATTTATGTTTTTATGGCACTTGGTATTAACCAAGTGACATATAGCAATCGCAAATTCTGTCCGTCTGTCTGTCGGTCTGTCTGTCTGTCGGTCCCGGTTTTGCTACTTTAGTAACTTCCAGGTAAGCTAGGACCAGATTAAATTTGAAATAGTCTTTTTCTCGATTTTACTATCTGGGGGGGGGGGGGTGGGGGGCGGCACAAGGCGTAATTAAAATATTCATTTCTTTCTGTTTTCATATTAAATGCAGTGCCTACACAAGGGCAATTACACGCAAAATTGTAAAATCCACATGCAAAAAAAAAAAAAAACATCTTTCTCCGCTTACATTAAAGCCAAAAATATTTTCTTAAACGTGGGACACACGACAAACACAATAGATCTTCTTACATACACGTAGGAATACAAACACACACAAAAGACACGGCTGCTCAAGGACCGAATTTCTGGCAATTGATTATTTCTGCACAGTGAAAACTTGAATCAATCTTTTCAGTGATAATAGTGTAGTAATAATACTAATTACGATTATAATAATAATAATAAGTAACAGAGACAATAGTAATAATAAATATAGCAATAATAGTAATAATAACATAGTAATCTTTGCAGTTAAATAAAAATAATATACCTAAAGAAGACACAAGTCAGGAGGGGTAAAACTCAGGAGGGGTACTAGCAGAAAATCTGCAAACTTTAGAGGAATTCTTCTTATCCAATTCACGATTCCTTTCAAAGGAGAAAACATTCAAATTTTCCTTTGTTACCGTTTCTAAACAACAGACCTTTGATTTTAAGAAACATTACAAGAACGGAGTAAAACTATGTTTGCTCTTTGGTAGATTCTAGAATCCACCGGCCTCCCTGTTAGATACTGCAGACTCTTCAAAGCTCTACAGCATAATACACATAACTGTGTTCAAGTCAACGCCCAGTGCAGCCCATTCTTCTAAATCACGACAGGAGTGCGTTAAGGATGTGCAGTGACTCCAGAGCTTTTCTATGTCATCACAGATCGCACTACAACAAAGACCACTTCTAGTCAGGTTTGGACTCAAGACTGGAAATCGCGTAACCTCAGATGGCAATTTTGTTGACAACTTGGCCATCCTGGCGAACTCCATGGATCGGTTGCTAGAAGTGCTTCGATAACAAAAGTTATGGCTAAAGACCCGTCTTCTTCTGCTTTCAATCGTCCAGTTACCCAGGACAGAAGAACTAGCACTCAAGTTGTCCAAAGGTTTACCCATCGGGGCTCCACAATTTCTGTAGATGGTTCACTTCTCTCCGAGCTGCAAGAAAGGATATCCAAAGCGTCTTCTACAGTGGGCAGGTTGAACCACTTCCCTAAAGAGCCATCGATATATTCCAGCGCCTGAGAAGGATCAAAAATTTAAGAGGTCCAACTCAAATGCTAATGGAGTAATATATAGATTGATTTTATGGCTAATAAGTTTGAATGATTTTCTTCTGCCTTATGCTTTGGTCGAAGGACTTCACTTGTCCGTTACGACCTCTTCTTCCTGTTGGTGAACGGGCCTCCAAAGATGTTTTCATCACGAGGTGACGCTGATCTCCTAGGATTTTGACTCAAATCCCTTTCGGCTTTCTCTCTTTCTACGGTTGGCTTCTAATCTTCTATATCAAAACTACTTCTGTTCATTAGTTATTAATCTATGCCTAAAATATCTGTGAGTTATTTATCTCTTCATAAAATTAGAAATTTAGCCATAAATCTAATGTAAACCGCAAATTGACTAAAATAACTATGAACCATAGCCAGAGCTGGGGGGTGGAAATCGGGGTAGCTGCCCCGAAAGCTGTGGATAGGAGAGGTACCGTGGCTGGGGGTTGCCCACTTTGATCAAATTTTTCACTTTGATTCGTTCTTTTATTTTGCTCGGGAGGGGGTGTGCTGTAAAATAATTTTCCCTTGTACCACTTTCCCTAGGAACGGCTCTAAACATAGCCACTGTTCGTTAGAATTGTGCTGTGCTAACATGGTGGCAACATGCATGGATCTATCACTCAATGAGGAATGGGGTTGTGGACATCATCTAGCGGATATCATTCCAGCCCTTCGTCTGGAGGTTTTCTGCTAATCTGGTTGGCTATCACCAGCCCTTAGTTTAGAAAATCTGTATTTTTATTGTTCATTGTGATTTTTTTCATAGTTTTTTTCGGTATCTTTTTGACGTTTTTTCCAATTTATATCCAGAAATTCCACTCTCTCCTCTCCTTTCTCTGGAAACAGAGGGGAGAGAAGGGGGAAAACATTTCTGGAATATTCTTACCAAATACTTTGTTCTCCACGGACAAATCCCCCTCCCACAGAAAAATAGTTGTAGACAATTCCAACCCTACAGAAAATGTTCTCTGAACAGTTCCCTCAGAACAACTCTATACATAAAAATGAGTTACTAAGAGAAACAAAGAGAAATAAAACAAATTCCAGATTTAAATTCTGGATAATTCCCCTCATGTAAAATTCTATAGGAAACTTCTTGCTAAACAGAAAATTATACCTGCTAAAAATTCCTTCTCACTGAAAGTACCCCCACCCAAAAAAACTAGATATTTTCTACTTTTTCCGTCACTGTCAGTGATACTGTGCAGAACCGTATCCAGATTGGCCGGTGGTGCGTCTTTCAGGTCGGCCATACGTTCGTACAGGTCAGCCGCGCCGCGGTGGAAGTCGCCGGGCAAGCCAAGATCATCAAAGGTTTGCGCAATTTCGCGCATTTCACCGGCAAAGCGCCAGGCTTTGCGCGAGGTACCTTTTGCGGTCTGCTCGCTGCGCTGCGCCAACCCCGGTTGCGACAGCGCCCACTCTTCCAACAGTGAAGCACGCACACCCGCTTTTTCCGCCAGGGCATTCACTGCCAGCAGCAGAGCGCTGGAACCTTTGGTATACGCAGCATAAGCCATCTTCAACGCAGATGCGTCACCAGCCGCTTCACTGACCACCAGCGCCTGGACGTAGCCAGCGCTGAACCAGGCCTGGGCCTGTTGTGCTTGCGAACCGGACAAATACAAACGGGTGGTATCCGCCTGTAGCGCCGGTGGTCCAATAATGCCACCGTCCACATAGCCGGGACCAATAACCCGGGCAACCTGCTCGGCGGTGGCCGGCGCCACGGCATTGGCATCAACATAAATTCCACTATAACCGGTCGCCGCAACGGCCTGCGCCAGTGTCAACGCCGCGTCAGGCGGACACACCGCTACTATCCCGTCGACCTTGCCGGTCAATTCAGCCAGTTCCGCAACGGCGGTAAATTCCGCCGCGCGAGAAATGGTGTCGGCGCCACGGCCGTTGCTGCACCAGCACACCTGATGTCCACTGGCCTGCAGTGCTTGTCCTATACTGGCACCCATTTCACCGGGATGCAGCAAACCGATACGCATGTCAGCGCCTATAGTCCAGCGGTGGTTCGCGGTCACCAAGTAATGCCGCGTACTTGAAGTCATCACCCTGAGATTTTTTCAGTTCAGCCTGCGCCTGCTTAATAGTCTCGGGAGATCGCACCAGATCCGCTGCGGATTTGGCGAGCACTTTGGACGCCAACAACATGCCTTTGTGGCCAATACTCATGCCCCCTGCCGCCACCGCCTGCCAGCTATGTGCAGGTGTGCCAGGCACCCAGGTTGCCGTATTAAAACCCACCGTGGGCACCAGCCAACTGACATCACCCACATCGGTGGAACCCATAGTCTGCCTGAACTGAAAAGGTAGAATGGCTTCCTGGCTGCCCAGCGGCTGGCTGGGATTGAGCATAAATATGGATTCAGAAATTCCTTCTTCATTCCTTGACAGGTCATGTCTAACAGAGTACGGAAGATATTCCGAAACATAAACAGCAAGGCCATCTTTAGCCATCTTGCTTCGATTCAAATGTTCCATCTTGTACCCAGCGGGATGTAATAGAGGCTCATTTCTCGAATCAAGGAAAGTCTCACAAAGAAAAATAAAATCATGGTGGCCGCTACGCACTATCTTTTCAACTCATCAAACGAAGGACCAATACCCTCACCATTAAGCTGAATCACAAGAGAAACTTCATTAAATCCGATACATACTCACCACCCAGCTTGGCATCTTCACAACAACGACATGAGGACATCAACTAAGCACATAGAACGATGAACTCATTTTTTGGCACATATGAGACTGAAACAAAAAAAATAAAGACCAAAAACAGAGAACTTGATAAGAGAAAAACTTGTATGCAAACTGAAAAATAACGAAAACATAAATAAATCTCACTATCCAGGAGGAAAATTTATATTTCATAGCTTACGAAAAAACAATAACAAATATCAAACAAATAAATAAAGAATGAACGAATCACACCAATCACTCGTTACTCCAGACTGATAAAGCGAGGGAGGGAACCATAGAGGCCGTATAACCAGATAGTTTAAAAGCATCGGAACACGAGTCCTCAATTCGCAACCAAGTCTTACTCTTAGAAGACTTTTCGCTTCTATCCATAAACTTAACCCTCTCGTTTTTACTCGGGTTTCAGCAACTTTTGTTGAAGTATCAGATGACGTACGCAGATTGTAGCCGAAAGATCGCAGTTCTTTTCTACGGCGTGCCAATTCGCGCTGGAGATCAGAAGTGATGCTTCCTCCAGTTATCCTTTCACTTTACTGCAATTTTTCATAATAGCGTCTTTATCTGCTAAATTAGCCAAAGTCACGAAAACTGGCCCGGCTTTTGCTGTAGACCTAGATGTTGTACTAGTATTATAGCCTGATATTTTATTTCCATTGAAACGATAGCACTTGACAAAGGGCATTGAATTCTCGTTACTGACAGTTGGTATGCTGTGAAGTAGAATGTTGTCTTTTTGAAATAAGTTCAACTTGAAGACGAGACTTTTTCAGATTTATTTCCTCGGCTTTGAGAACCGTATTTTCTTCTTTAAGCTCCAAATTCTCATTTCGTCTAGTATCAATCCCCTGTTCTGAATAATGGTTAAGTACCGGGCAAGTAATAGCCCGTCAACTTGTTAAAATAAAAAAATACATCCTTTATAGTCCTACATTGAATTTTCATTAAGAATCTGCAATCAACCTTTCCATTTACAAGGGAAATTGTAGGGTTACTGCAAGAAATATATATAGTAATTTCCAGACTAGATTTATCAATGCGTTAATACAATTTGATTGAACTAAACACAACTTTTAAGGACGAGTTTTCCGAGTAAAAGCAAATAGACAGGTATATTTGAATGAAGATAAAATAATCTTCATTAAGTATAGAGGAAGGAATAAACCACATGATTTAGATAATATAAAGTTGAATTAAAGAACGACAATCCATTGATCCCAAAAAGACAATTGGAACAGTCACTTCAATTTGAGGCATTCATAAGGACCAACTTTGATGTTTAATCAAGGAGACAACGTACTAAATAAATTAAAAAATCGATTATTGTCATAGCAACTTACCAAAATAGAGACTAGAAGAAAATTGTATAAAAAACATGCAGGAACGAAACATTCAAGCATTCAAAGAATATATAAACGTGATGTATTGCTTAGCAACCCAATTTCTAGCATTCAATACCTCTGATCATTTTTTTATCGAGTTGTGTAATAATTGAAAAACAACATAGCCTAGGTTAAAATTTACAACTATTAAACTAAAAATGGTAACATTTGGGTGGAAATATGGACGTGTCGCCTCCGCAATCATAGTTGATTTGAACACGGACTATGCTCTTAATATTAAACTCTGCAATGACATGATGAACATTGGCCAAAACTTCTCAAAGAGATATTACCGGACAAAAACGGTCCGATTTAAAAGCTGTTTTTTCCCGTCTGGCGGAAATAATACACAAAACAATTTTGTCCTCCTGTATCTTATTCAGGAATTCCTGAAAGTCATATATTCATTTTAGTAGCTTATGCCACTCATACTAATTTGGCATTGGTAGACACACCCAAAAGCTATTTTTTAAGATAAGATCCATAGAGAACTTTAAAATTATTAAAACCAACAAAACAAAAAAGAAAAAAAAATCAGGATAATTTATCATAATCATTTATTAATATCTTCTTAATTTATCAAAAATTATGATTTTTAAGAAATCAATCATTAATGAATTAAGAATATCATGATTAAGTAAATTATTCGAAATCAAAATTCACACAATTCCATTACTTGAGTTCAATATTGGGATTCTTGTTGTCATTTAGGGGTAACTGGACTCCACAACCACTAAACAAACTCATCTGTTTTGAAGACAGACGACTTAGAGAATAAATAAATTATGAAAGTGACACAATTTGAGTAGGTAGGGACAGAACTAGCTTTCTAACATGTCCCCAGCCACCAGGGAATACGTTTTAATAAAGAGCTTGACAAATCAGCAAGCCATGCAATTAATATGTCTTCTGGAATCAGCCAAAATTCTGTATCTACTGCCCTTAGGAATACACTGAGTCATAGAAATTGCAATCTACTTCATTATAGACAGGTGAAACTCATATTCAAAGACCACAGGGATAACTTGGCATTTCTGAATATTAGGAACAAATACCTAAGACCTCTTTGTCACCAATGTACATTAACAGTCAAGAATATTCAGCATCTCCTCCTTGAATGCCCAAAGTAAACAAAACAATCTCTTCCAAGCTTAAAATAACCACCAAGAAATTGGGATTTCAGGAAAATATCAAGCTGGTGCTAGAAGCACATCTTCCCACCCAATAAGAAATATGTCCTCCAAAGTCTCAACATTTTGTTTAAGATCGCTTTAAAATGGTAAGAAGAGCATTTGATAAGCAGAAGAAATGGAGGGTCCTGCTACAAGAGCTATAGGAGAATCTGTCAAGTATTTACTCTTAAATTGCAGGAAAAAGGAAGCAGGATCCTATGCTTCCCTTCTTTTCCCCTTACAAAAAAGCCAAAGTAGTTTTCTTTTCACCCTTGGAAGAATAAAAATTAATACCATTGAGGAGCGTCAACCAGCTTTGAAACCACAAGGACTCCAAATGATGCAAGTCCAAGTGCTTTTTGCCAAAGAAGAAAGGTAGTTTTAGTTTGAACAGAATTTCAATGTTTGCTTATTAAGGGTAGCTGCTCATCAATTTAATTTTAAATTTAGTTTTTTTCTGGAGATTATGATCATTTTCTGAGAAAAAATTTAAGCAATATCACAATCCTTCTCTGGTTAATGGATAAATTTAAAATTGATAAATCCAAAACTGTAAAGTACCTTGTCTTTTTGATTCAAGGTACAGTTGCAAGCTTGTTACAAAATTATGCCCTGCATTTGCTTTAAAAAATAAAACCTTTAGCTTAAGTGTATTGAAAGGCAACCAGAAAATAACATCTGGTCACTTGTTGGGCGCGTAGTAGGTGCGCTCCTCGACCCGTCCGAACTGGGTGAGGATCTTGGCCTGGAAGACCCGGACGCCCTTGCGGTACTCGGCCTTGCCCACGTTGAGGGCCTGCGCCTTGGTCTGCACCGGCTGCCCGTTCAGCTCGATGATCACATCGCCCGTCTGCACGCCGAACTGCTGCAGCTGCGGCGACACGCGGCGGATCTGCAGCCCGCGGACCGAGCCGGTCTTGTTCGAGTAGCTGCGGAACGAGATGTCCTGGTTGAACAGGCGCTGCGCGTTGTTGCGGATGAACTCGTCGTCCTTCTTGCTGATGTGCCACTCGCCGGGGCGCACCGCCTGGGTCTTCTCGACGTCCTGCCAGATGCCCGTCGGCTTCGGGGCGGACTTCGCGGCGGTCTTCTTCCCCCCCTTGCTGCTGATGGGTACCGGCGAGCCGGCCGCAAGCTGCTCGAGCACATCGCGATCGAGGTTCAGCTCGTTCTTGAAGAGCTTCTCCTCTTCGGGCTTCTTGCCGTCGGGGCCCGTGCCGCCCTCGGCGAGGGGGCCGCGGGAAGCGCCCGCGGCGACCCCCAGGGGCACGGCCAAAACATCAACACGCTGCACGGCGCGATCCTGCGCATCAACGTGCGCGGCACGGCCACCTACACCAGCCCCAGCGACAACCCCTACGTCGGCCGCTCCGGCCGCGACGAGATCTTCGCGATCGGCATTCGCAACCCCTGGCGCTTCTCCTTCGACCGCACGACCGGTGACCTGTGGGTCGGCGACGTCGGTCAGAACGCCGAGGAGGAGATCGACATCGTCCGCAAGGGCGGCAACTACGGCTGGAACGTCCGCGAGGGCGACCGGGCCTACGCCGGCGGCGCGCCCGCGTCGAGCTTCGACGAGCCCGTGCTGGCTTACTCGCAGACCCTGGGCCGCAGCGTGATCGGCGGCTACGTCTACCACGGCAGCCGCGTCCCCGGCCTGCAGGGCATCTACATCTACGGCGACTACACCTCGGGCCGCATCTGGAGCCTGAAGTACCGCAACGGCCAGGTGGAGTTCAACCGCCAGGTCGCCACCCTCAGCCAGCTGTGCGCCTTCGGCGAGGACGAGGCCGGCGAGCTCGACGCCGTGGCCCACTCCGGTCGTCTCTACAAGTTCTCGCCTCCGGGCGGGTCGACGACCCCCTTACCCCAGACCAGACAGGTAAAACCGGTTTGATCTCGAGTTTTACGCAGCGTAATTCTTCAGTGGGGTCACTCTAAGCGATGAGTACTTTTTTTCGTAATTGTGATTGCTGATAGATATTCATACTGTTTTTTTTTTTTAACGATATTTGAAAAAAAACGTCAGTACCCTGTTTAAAAAAAAATCATTTTTGGTGTAAGAAAAAATCATATTTTTATAGAAAGAGAGAATATTGGAATTTCCAGAAAGCTAAAAATGTAAAATACTGATGGTGACAACCCAAATAATCGAATTCGGTGCTTTGATTGCTTTTTGGAAATTTTTTGATTTTGCGTCTGACATTAGGCTTGTTTTTGGTTGATCAATCCAAGAAACGCTTTAATCTTTCGACCGAAATTATTTTCTCCCGAAAATCTTAGCGTACTGATATTTCTTTTTTTTTCTTAGGCTGTTATTTTAAAAATATCGAAGTTCATTCTGCTTTGGTCAGTGACCGTCGTTGATGAAAAGAACGTCATCACAGTCTTTTTTCCCATGTCCTGTCGGGAAGAAATGTTTTATTTAAGTACTATTAACTAAGACTATTAAGCTCTCAGGGTATGGCACATTGATGGACCAAAATAATTATACGAGATCAGAAAATTTAAATTATAGAGACATAAAAGGAGAATATGTGAGATTCTCGCTAGCTGGCCTTTAATGTTTTATTGAAGGATCAATGTAAAGTCATAAAAAGTCTGAAAATGTCTCAACGTCGAATTTTTTTTTCTTAGTTTGAAAAAAATGTTTAAAAGTTCTTACTAATTTCTTATCTTCGTTCAAAAGAATAATCAAAAGAACTTCAATTACGGTTTTTTCAAAAACCCTTAGAAAATCTTTGCAAAGAAATCCAGATATATTGGCAGAATTCCCAACATCCTCAGTGACATGAGCAAAAAAAGTCAGCTAGAATTTGACAGTAAAATATCCAGAGCAACGCCGAGTAAAGGATAACAAGGTTTTGAATCGACCGCAGTTCAACTACGGTTAGTTAAGTTTAAGGTCAGGATACACTCTTTGTAAAATAACGAGAGTCCAGAATGAGTCAAATTACGAATGTTTCCTTGTGACAAAATACCTTTAGAGGATGCAGTACCTTAGAATCTTTTTGCAAGCCTTAGCTAACAAAATCCGAGAAGATAAATGGTTTTTCTAAGATTTCTGGAAAAATTCCAAATTTACCACTTTGCACCAGGACGTCTAAATTGTACCAAAGATGGTACAATTGCACCGCTTTGGCACCGTTGTTTTCTAGGCGAGGTAATAAATCTATGTGTCAGCTCAGCTCAGATGTTTCCCTAATTTGAATATATTTTTAGAAATTTTAGGCAGCACTTACGAAAGATGGAATTTTTTTCATTTTTCTGTTCTGTAGAACCGTTTATCTTACCCCATTTTACCTATTTTACCGTGTATTATACCTTTTGGGTCAATTCTATTGCAACCTAGGTCGAGCGGCCTTCAAATGTTTGAATAAGCTTGGTTAGATTCTAATAAGATTTTTCGTCTTAAGCACTACCGATGATTTATTACCAAATTAGGTGATTTTTTTTTTTTTTTTTTTCAGAAAACCAAACACATTTGCACAAACTTCTGTTTTTCAAATTTGGTGATTTTTCAGTGATTTTGTTTTGCTGGTGGTGGCAAATCAAGTTTTAAATGAAGAGGTTGTGTCCTGTCTATCTTGGGCGTACAGGACTTTTAACACATGACCTAAAAAGTATGGGAATCTGAAAAGAGAGAATCTTTAGTCCTTGGACATTCGTCCAAAACGAATTTAAAGCTATTGCCACTGACTGTGTAGTGTTGCCAAGCAAAACTGGAAAATGGCCAAAGAAGGTTAATTATATATTTTATTAAATTTGAGTTTGAATTAAAGTTAAACTTTATTTGGATCTAATGTAAAATTTCCTTTAAATAGTGAGATTTTTTTTATTTTCAAACTGTTTATACTATCAAACCTCATAGGATGCTGCCTACAGCAGTAGTTTGCCCCTACTGCCATACTGCATGTTAATACATGATATTACAAAATACCAGTGGACCTTTAATAAATCAGTTCTAGTTGCAAAGATGAAAAACTGAAAACAATGTAACTACTCTATCCGTAACAGGAAGGGAAGTTTCCATCAATGTCTTCACATTCCAGCAAGCATTAGAAACAATAATATCATATTTGTAAACTGGAATCTGTTGGACAGTTGCAGACAAATCTTACCAGATTTTTTACAATTAATTTGTTTTTCGTGAATCAACATGAAATCATTCCAAGAAAAGTTATTAATTGATCTACCATTCTTAATTGCCTTAATAGCTTTAATGTAACGAGTGGAATTCTTTACAAGATCTTCTTTACGAGTGATTAAAGGCTCTTTTCCTATTTCAAAAGTTTTAGTTTTCGAGGGAAATAGCTATGTCTATTGAAAAAATGAAGACCATGAAAATGAATGAATTTTAAATATTTAAAATCATCGCTGGAAAGCCTGAATTCGTTATATTTAGAATCACCATGAAAGCTTTTCTTTTTACAAAACTTCAGTGCGAAAGTTTGCCAACAACATGTAAAACAAGTGTAAAACTTCGCTCCTGGTATTGATCCATAATGCTCCAGGAGAGAAACTGACTTGAAAGTCCCTTTTCAATCATAAGGCAAGTAACCCAACAGTAAGTCCTCTCTCGTTCTGTATCAAAGACAATCATAACTTTATTACATGCGCTGTATGATATGATCTGGCAGTCCCTAGGCCTTAGTTTGTTCGCTTCTGACTTAGGAGATTTGGGGCTCTGTTTTTTACAGTTTCAAGTACTAATAGCATGAGTTGCTCTTTACTTACAGTTCATTTCCGTGAACTGATCAAAGTTGCCTTTTCTTGCAGCCATCCTGGTACTGTTTCTTGATACACGTCTTTTGATTTTGCCAATGAAATTTTTATGCCATCGTTTTTTATTAAATCAGCACGCAAAGTGAAGCCTGTGTTCAGCCATACCTCTCTTTGAGGTAACGTTGTCTCTTAAATTCCTTCTTATTCGTGCTGCTTTACTGACAGCATGCTTAGTTCTCTGACTCTGTTAAGTAGAGCTATTTCATTTAAGTGAAAAACTAATTTAATGAAAACAATGTGACGTGTTGCCAAAGTTAACCAATTATGGTGTGGATTTCCACCCTATCCTTTTGATTTTGCTAATAAGTTACCATTCAGTCCAAATATTTTACACAGCTATTGACACGATGGTATTTATTTAATGAACTCATAGGTCTATAAAAGCCATCCATTTTGAGCCAAATTACTAGTTGTAGGGATTTTAACATACAGTTTTTTAAAAGAAATGGGCTTAATCATTGTAACATCCGGTTTTATTGTGTCGGCATACTATTTGCATTTTCATCTGAACGGTTCATTCGGAATGTCGTTATACTGATATTTCCTGCCGAAGTACGTATAATACCTTTCATCCCCTTGCGTGGGATACGAAATTATAGAAATTTCTTTTTTTATTGAATATGGCTGAATATAAAGTACCGAAGAAGCAAGGGTTGTATGACCCGGCGTCGAAAAAAACTTCAAATAAAGTTCTCAAATTTGGAAAGCATTATTTTCCATGGGTGGGGGTATTTTCCGGGGGTATTTACTGGGAGTATTTTTTCTGGGAGTGTTTTCTGCAGGGTTATTTTCCACAGGGGGGTATTTCTGGGGGTATTTCGGAGGGGGATATTTTCCATGGGGGGTATTGTTTTTGGGGGTAAATGTTGGTCACTTATGTTACAGCAGCCTGCAACCAGGTAAAGAATGAACTCAATGCCGTAGAAATCAAAATTTTAAAATGCGTAACTTGAAGGTTGAAGCTGTAACATTGCATAAACAAAACACCGGCAGGCCAGGGCGTAACCGTATTTTCCATGATTAACTAGCTTGAAACAATTTGTTTGTAGTTTTAACATACACTTTCAGAGATATATACTTTTAAGATTAATAAATGGATTTTTAAAGTATTATGCTCATCGATCCCATTGGTGGATCCGGGTTTTGAGGTTGGGCTGTGGGATATTTGGATCATTTCACTACCTGCAGACCCGTCTGCATATAAGTACAAACTGCACAGAAGTAAACTGCAACCAAATGGGGAGGGGGGGTGGAGGTAACTACCATTCTCTTAATTCGGCACTGATACTGCCGCAAGATACCGTTTTGCAGAAGATAAAATTACTACCGTATCAGGTAATGGTATTATTTGGTTGGTTTTCAAAAATTTCAATAGTGACTCTTGAACAGAAAAAGAAACCCCTAAAAAACGAGGGGGCTATGTTCATCTATGTCAATATATTAGATAGGGTACCCTACAATATAATCCGTTTTTCATTGAGGCGCGTTTGCTTGAACTATAGTCGAATCCAAACATTGAAGCTTGTTTTCAAAATGTACTAAAAAGTAGCATGTAAGATTTTTCTCGAGAGTCTGTGAGTAAAAGTGAAAACGAGGGGGGCATCGCGGACTGGGCTCTACATTACACAGGCATCAAAATTTATGTAAGTTATAAATGCATAAATGAGATAAGTCGACAAGTTGAGGAAAACGATTAGAAAGATCAAGTTATGTAAAGCCCAATCCGTTTTGCTTCCCTTGTTTTCACGTGTATTGATGTATACTTGAGGTAAGAAATTTTTTACCACTTTTAGTCTTTTTTGGAAAGGAGTTTTTTGACTAAAAAGTCTTCAACGTAAGCTACCACGGCCACAGGCAGGCGTCGCTGTTCGACTTCGTCTGCGGATCCGACAGTGGGTTCGGACGTAAACCCGAACCGGGCATGATCGAGGGCTTTTGCCGGCAGTTTGACTTCGATCCGGCCGAGCTGGTTTTTGTTGGCGACAACAAGCACGATATGGACTGTGCCGTGGGTGGCGGCGTCGGTTGCCGCGTCGCCGTGTTGACAGGGCCGGCAACGACGGACGACCTCGCGCCGCACGCCACGGTGGTTCTGCCATCCATCGCCGACCTGCCGGCCTGGCTGTTCAATGACGCAGAGAAAGACACGCCATGACCGTATCGACTGCCACCATGCGGGTGCTGGACCCCGCCCCGGGGCTGATTGCTTTCTATGATGGACGGATCGACGGCGCACGTCTTCACTCCGACACACCCAACTGGCTTGACGACGGAGCCTATTCTCTGGGCGCGGCCACCTACGCGTTGCTGAGTCAAGGCGAGGCCCTGGTCTACGACACCGGCATATCGATTGCTCACGCGACCGCCATCCGCGCCGAAATCGAACGTCGCGGCGCCCGCTCGATCAAGGTCGTTCTCAGCCATCACCATTGCGACCACGTCGCAGGAACGGAGGTTTTTGCCGACTGCGAAATCCTCGCCGGACGCAAGACCGCGGACGCTTTGCTGGAATGCCAGGAGAATTTTGCTGCCCGATCGCCCGCCATCGATCCACTGGTCATGCCAACGACGGTGTTCCATGACGAAAGGTCGATGCGCGTTGGTGATATCGATGTCGAACTGCGTCCGCTGGACATACACAGCTTCGATGGACTCGTTGCCTGGCTGCCGCAGACGAAGACCCTTCTTGCCGGCGATACGCTGGAGGACCCCGTCACCTATGTCGCCGAGCCGGAACGGCTAAACGTGCATCTCGCCGAACTCGACCGGATGGCAACCTGGGACATCGCCGCGATCCTGCCCTGCCACGGCGATCCCGACCGGATTGCAAGCGGCGGCTTTGCACCGACGCTGATCGATGCGACCCGACGATATGTGTCGAAACTTCTGCGGTGTCGTTCGGAGCCAGAACTCGCATCGGCCGGATTGGCGGAGTTCATCGCGGGCGACATCACCAACGGTGCGCTGCTCTATTTCGATGCCTACGAGGCGGTTCACCGGAAGAACGTCGAGGCAGTGCTTGAACTGTAGGGTCAGGAAAGACTGGCCGCCAACCAGTATTTTTCGGCAAAAGCCGGCTCGCTTCTCAACAGGCTGGATGCCTTTCACCGGTACCTTTTCGAACAGCCAATAAACCGGGCTATCAAACCCTCCGGTAATCAGCGTCATCGCAGAGACGAAGGCGACGTCGAGCACCGCGACCATCAAGACCACCAACTGAATGAATCGAAGGGGCAATTGATGCAGCCCCGCAAGCATGATCCCCGCACTCACGTTCACGAGAACGTAGAGCACAAAAAAGTAACGGACGGTGACCAGTGCCACCTCGCGTTCACTCTGAATCCGGTCGTCCAACCAATTGGACCAAAACAGGTAGTAGGTTAAGATCAGAATGATCGCGGCTTTGACTGGGAGGCCAAAATTACGCTCGATCAAGCGCAGACGAAAAAACGTCTGCCTCTGATGGGGATCCGGAGGCGCATCCAGGTAAGGCCAGCGGCGGCGAAAGAAGGCGCCGAGTCGTTCAAATAGTCTCGTCACTTCGGTTTTTGGGTCGCAGCAAGCAAATCCAATGCCTGTTCCACAATCTTTTCGACCTCCCACAGCCGGCCGATCCCCTCATAGCCACACGAAAGCATTCCTTCTTCCGGTCCGATAAACATCGCGCCCCGTTTCCGCAGCGTGGCCACGTTGGCTTGGGTGGCGGGATGAAGCCACATTTTGCCATTCATCGCCGGGGCGATGAGCACCTTCGCGGCCGGATTCAATGCCAAGGCAATACACGTCAGAGCATCATCAGCCAGTCCGTGAGCCATTTTCGCGAGGTTATTGGCGGTGGCGGGCGCGATGAGCAGTAAATCCGCTTCATCCGCCAACCGAATATGCGTTGGCTTCCAACCTTCATCCTCAGCATACAAATCCGTCACCACGGGGCGCCGTGTTAGCGTTTTAAACGGCAATGGGGTGATGAATTGCTGGGCGTCCTGGGTCATCACCACGTCCACCACACACCCCGCCTTGGTCAGGCGACTCGCCAGATCGGCCGCCTTGTAGGCTGCGATCGACCCGGTGACCCCCAACACGACTTGGCTAGGCACAAGTCCCTCCTACCAGTCGAGACTCGGCGTCTAACGATTCGGGCAAGGGATTTCGAAAGCGCCTGAGCTTCTCTGCCTCAAGGATCACCTGCATTCGTCGATGATCCTCTTCCATCGAGTCGCTCAGAACCAAGTAGTCAAAATTTTGGGAGAGATCCTACGCCGAACACAGCGGCTGGCAGCCGGTTCACTTGCCCGAATCCTCGCCGGCGCGACCGCGCGTGCGGACCAGCCGAAACACCGGCGCGCCGACTTTGAAGCATCTGGTCCTGAGATCGTTCATTGCCTCGGTGGGAATCCTGATAAGCGGAGTTCTGCTCGTCGGAACGGCGGAAGCGATTGCGCTGCAAAGCGGCCTTGGCGACAGCTTCGTGGGTGTGACCATCCTTGCCGCCGCGACATCGTTGCCGGAGTTGAGCACAGTGGTTTCTGCCGCGAGGCTCGGCGCCTACACCATGGCGATTTCGAATATCTTTGGCAGCAATCTCATCATGCTGGCGTTGCTGTTGCCGGCGGACGTGCTCTATCGCGCCGGACCTATTCTGCAGGCGGCCGGCAAGGCCGAGATGATGGCGCTTGTGTTCGGCCTGCTGGTCACGGCGGTCTATCTGATCGGACTGCTGATCCGGCGCAAGCCGATATTTCTGCGAATGGGAATCGATTCGCTGTTGGTTCTTGTTATCTACATTGGGTCGTTGGTTGTTCTCTTCAATTTTCGTTGAAGCAACAGCGGTCGCATTTAATCTTCCCGGCAATGCGGTCATTGGCGGCGGCAGCCGCATCGCACTGTTGGCCGGCGTCAGTAGGCTATTTCGTTCCGATTTTCCTCGCCGTCATGTCACTGGCGGTTCTGCCGGTACCGCTGGCCATATTGATCATGGATATCTGAACCGGTCGGCGCGCAGGTTTCTTGATCCAAAGCAATGCCGCCCGGGGCGGGGACGGTATCGTTCTACCAATATGCGGTCGCGCGCAGGAGGTCCGACAGATGAGCTTCAGGACGCTGGTATCGGTCACCGGTGTTTCGCAGACGAATGCCGATCTCGAAACTGCAGTCGCGTTGAGCGGCCAGGTTGAAGCCCATCTTTCGGTATTGGTG
This sequence comes from Alatinidae sp. Z8VKAUB7J3, assembly GCA_010016025.2. Classification (NCBI taxonomy): domain Eukaryota; kingdom Metazoa; phylum Cnidaria; class Cubozoa; order Carybdeida; family Alatinidae; species Alatinidae sp. Z8VKAUB7J3. Next base: position 109,484,403 of record JAAAKM020073195.1, on the reverse strand, counting down.
GTCGGTGTGGCCCCATCGCCGCCTGTTGGCGCATATGCGGTGACGATATCGGAAGTTTGGCGCGATGAGCGCCAAGCCGAAGGTCGCGGTAATCGGCGCCGGCATGGTCGGCGTTTGCTGCGGTCTCTACCTTCAGCGCGAGGGTTTCGAGGTGACGCTAGTCGACCGGAACGGCCCGGGCGAGGCGGCGTCCTTCGGTAATCTCGGCAGTTTCGGTATCGCTTCTTGCGTGCCGGGCGCGATGCGAGAAGGTTGAAAATAATTTTTTCTGTCCAAAAATGTCAAAATCTATAAGAGGAGTCCCTCAAAAGAACATCGTGCAGGATTGGCCCTCTTCATACCCAAAGTGTCACACAAATCTGTTATCTACTACAAATTTAATATTCTACAAATCTACGCATACTACATATCTAATATTACCATTATTTTTTTTGCTAAAAGGATTCATTTAAAAAAAAATTTATATATGAAAATGAAACTTACGTGCTGACATACCACGTCAGGCATCTATTCAGGAATATTTTTCAGAGGAGAGGATTTTATAAAAAAAAGAAAGAATAATAAGTGCCTGTTTGAAAATTTCTAATATAATTTAAGACAAATTATACCAATTATAAGATTTCAAAAGACTCGGGTCTGAAGCCATCGCTCTGCGTATTTGTTTCTAACATAAAAGTATATATTTTATAGTTTTACATTGAATATGCTATTATATTTATTATCCTATGCAGGTCCGTGCACAAGAGAGGGGGCTTGTCGTCAAAGGCCCACCAAAACCACCAGATGTTTATGATTTTAGGCTACCCGTAACTATCTATAAATTCGTAGCAATTATTGTTGTTTTGCAGAAATTCCACCCCTCGCTCCCGGACGTAGCCTCCAAAGCAAATATTTTACTAAGTAAAGAGTTTGACTATAAAGCCCATCCTGTCAGTGCATGGTGATGTATAAATCACTGGTAGTCCCACTTCAAAATATGCTAACTTTGCATGAAACAGCTTTAACCATAGTAGTATAGCCAAGGTTTGCACATTCCAACATTTTATGTGGTATTTCCTTGTTTGACAAGGCCACGTATTTCCACGAAAGTAGAGACATTCAGGCCCAGACCTCTTAAAAAATAAAATTTTTATTATTAGTATCCCTATTAAGTTTTGTTTGTTTTTCTTACAATTCTTCTCTATTTTATGTTCCTTCTACATCCAAGCCTATTCTGCGTAGACAGGCTTACTTTTGAGGGAGGCCTGAAGTTTAGTATTGGAGGGTAGGGGAATATAAAGTAGGACAAAACAAAATACTGAGTGAAATATGTTCAAAATGTGAAAAATTACGGAAGAAAAGTGTTAAGCCTTCAGACTTCAAGTGGGTAGGGGTGGGGGCACAGCCCTAAATGCATTATTCCTACTTAGGATCCCCTTGCGTTCCCCCTAAAAGAGCTAATAGAAATTCAGGCGATAATTTCGATAGGACCTATGTTTTATTGTCAGGGCTGGCACAGGTCCCATCGATATTCTCGCATGTGATTCACATCATATAACCAGAATTTCTACAGCTAATGCTCCATTCACCATGAGAATTTACTATAATCGAAATTTAGCTAATTTAAACCAACCGGAGTTTTTCATAAAATTTTTCATCCAATAAAAAAATTTCATGAAAAATCTGATTGGTAAACATTAGCACAAATTAAACTTTGGCATTAGTGAATTTCCGTTGTGAATGGGCCTTAAGGTGAGCCTAAACGCCCTTTTATACTGTTGAAGAATCAGGTTAGCCTTCAGACAGTATTTCATTCTGTTGTCTATAGAGCACATTATGGAAAAGATGCTACCCAGAAATTGTGTTTTTCTTTCTTTAATAATTCTTGAAACGTAACCTTAAATATTAAGCTTGAGTTGAGTATTGATACCAATGTAAAATAGTTTCATTCCGTTTCGCATCGAATATCGATATCCGGTGATTTTGGTAAATTGCGATATCGCGCTATAGAAACGCAAGTTAAAGTGCAGAGAGGGCTGTGACGAATATTTACCTGCAGTTGGTACCACAATGATAAACCGCTTACTAAGCTTGATAATTATGCGCAGCTGTTTTAACATAACGCTCGTATCGACTACTAAACAGCTAGCAGATACTAATTGATTTTCCAGTGCAGATACCTCAGATTTAAGCCACATTGTTGCCATTGTACGAGCTTTATCTTCGTCTAGTTTCCTCTAAAAGAAAGAACAGTCTTAAAAAATCATGTCCGGGTCACATTTACAGGCATGGAATACGCTTTTGGACTTTATAATCCCTACCGGCGGTGCTGATCTCTGTTTCATGTCCTTCAGTCAGGAAGTACACTGGAGGAGGGGAGGTGAACGAGACTACGAGTGCGATACTTGAACTCGAGACCTCACGCTTCACAATATGCCATATGGCATGCTTTTTGTCGATAAATAAAAATTTCGCATGTCTATAGCAACAATTTGCAAAGGAACCTTTAACGATAACGTTACACCCAACGGCATTCTATAGTTCAGTACATAAAGTCAACAGAGCCATTAATTTAAGCTGCAAGGTAGACACTTCTTTAAGACACTGAAAAATGGAATTGTTCCAAACGGATCATGAGCACGCAGAATATTTATAATTCTCTTTTTCTATTTAGATGGAATATTTCAATGTATTTAAACATATGTATATTATGTATTTATCGATCAGAGAATCTTGTTCTAGAAGCTATGATTTCTTCAGTCACATAGAAGACCGAAAATAATGCAGAACTCCCATCAATATTATGAACAATAGCCCCCCCCCCTCTCTCTCTCTCTTCGTCCAAACAAAACTCAGCAGTAGAAATATTAATAAGGTCTTACTGAGCAAAAATATTATTCATCGCAAATTTTCTAAGTATATTCGAATTCTGTCAAAACTTTAATTTACGATACAAAATTTTAATTCTTAAGCAGAAAAACTGAAGAAGTAGGACAGTACTAATCAATTTACAATTATGGATATTACATTTTAATAGCAATACACCAGGCGTTTGAGGGGCCAATACCCCACGTTAAAGCTTGGTTAGGCCTAAGCATGATTTGGAAAATAATCCGAAATTAAATTTAAAACTAATTTTATCAACTGAAAGTAAGGAGCAGCTTTTAAGCCTATTTGTACATAAACTATCCTTTAAATAAGGGGGGCTGTGTCTTCCTTAACTCCTTGCCCTTTACTCTAAAGTTTTACTTTTTGACCTAATTCTTTAATAACATTTACCGAAGTACAAGAGCAATTGAACGTGATAAAGAAGGTTTCCCAAAGCAATAAAAATTTTAGCCCAAGGAGCGAGCAGTTGAGGAAGAGCAGTCCCATTTAAAAACAGAACGATTTTGTTTCGTTTTAAGTTTCAAAGATGCTCCTTACTTTTATCAGATTTTTGCTTTAATCCCAGTTTTTTCTTATATTTGTGTCAGGAGAAGGACGCTTTGATCAATTTTTCCCAAGGTACTACCAATCTCAGAAACAGCTCTGCAGAGAAGTTATAATTTACTGGAAACTGGGTTGTGTACTGCTAAGGGGGAGAGGTTGGGCCAGAAGTTTACAATCATTCCTCTTTAGAAGGAAACACTTGAAAATTTTAAATTACTTTTGCTTCAATAGCTATGATTATTAAGGTCTTGGTTTTTTAAATCTTGCAGAGATCTATAACAATCTTAGCTATTTCCCACCTCCTTTCTCTTCGTTCTATTCAGAAACTTTCATTGCTGAATCTTAGAATTTATATGTTAGTTGAGCATGTTTTTGATTTGTCATATTTCTTCTTAGTTATACGACAGATAAAACATTTTTCTCCTTATACATTTAGAGGTAGCATAGCTGAATGATAATGATCCCATCAATAGTGATGTAGAACACGACAAACATGATAAATATTCACATTAGCAACCGAGATAATTGGCCTCGATGATGGCAATAGCTTTGATTAACAATAGCTCTGAAAAATAGATAATGGCGGTGATTTAGTAAGAACACTTTGTCGATAGCAATGACCTTAATGGCGAAGAGGGCTGATGATAATATCACTACTGTTCAGCACCAAGTCGCCTTGGGCCAAAGCAACAGTGCACGCTACTTCTTCACCTTAGTCTATTCTAAGCTTCACTCTTTACCCCCTCCCAGGAGTCTTTCCTTGTGACCTTTTTGCACCCCATTCGTGGAAAACCAGTTTTTATGATGATGATGATTGCAAAAAAAGAAGTGATATTTACAGTGACAAGTAACATACCGTAGCTGAATGTCTCTCAGCCGCCACTTCTCAGAAAAATAAAACTTATTCACCCATTAAATTGACTTTCCAGAGTCACAACTTTGCAGTTGGTAAGGGTAATTTTGAATCGATCTTGCCAACAAGAGATGGGAAATTTTCCTCCTAGTATTGGTCAAATAGCCCCTTAGAAAAAAAAATAAAGGATGGGCTCAATAATACAACCTCTCTGATTTCAATGCATTCAATATTGGCAAAATCCTTTGAAACTCGAGTCTTTGAATCACGCGACCCAAAACTTAAATCACTGTTCAAGAGTAGTAGGGCCCCTCAAACTGGGAGGCCATGAACTTAGGTCTTCAATGGTTCTAACACTTTTAGCTATCTCAGAATTTTTTATTCAAATCAATTACCTAAGTCAAGCCTAAATTGTTATTTTGCTAGCATTTTTCCGTGGCATGACATCTTTACTACTTTAAAGGGACATTAGAACTTTGAAACTTTCCATTCGAAACAACCTTATCCCAATATTCTACGACTCTTGGTCCGAAAGGATCGTCTCTGAAAAAAAAAACAATAACAAACATACAAATGAACAATCATCTGTGACCAATCTTTTCAAGCAAAATATAAAAGTTTGTGACTATGCATAAAAGAACTGTAAACCTCCTGTGCAGGGCTCTTGGACACACTTTTTTGGGATTTTTCGGGGGTTTTGTCAATTTCCTTATTCTAAATTTGTTTTATTTCTTATCCTAATAGTTTATGGTGTTATAGATGCTGCACACGAGTCATATGAAAATTCTTAAGAACTTGAATTTTGTCTTTCATCTATTCAACCTTTACCAAATTTAAAACCAAGTAGCATTGGAGAGTAAAAGCAGTACCTACATAAAATATGGAAAATAGATCTATACGTATTTAACAGGGGGCCTTAGCCAGAAAGCAATGTCGTTCCTTGCAAGACTCCATTTTTTGTAAATCGGATTTGAAGACCTTAAAATTTACCACCACATACTTAGGAAATAGCCGGAATCAATAACATTTGACATTTAAAGACCTTCACTCTTGAATTAGTAATTAAATTTTGAGTGAAAATACTGATAAAAAAGTATCTTGGTTATAAGCACTTTTACGAACTACATTTAAAAACTCATTCTAGTTTCCGACTGTATAGCACTGTGAGTAGAAAATGAAAAATGTCACATTTTAAAAGGAAAAGAATGTGAAACTATCTTAAAACCCTTATGAGAAAGCAGAAAACCTGTTACACCCATCGATGAAACTTCCTTAGTTTAAAAGGCTAGGCTGTAAATGTAAAACATTTCACAAACCACCTTTAGAATTACTGCAAATCTAGAGAATCATCTTTACCGTAACTAAAAATCAATTAAAAATAAGATATAGACAGAGATCGGCTGTCCTCAGCCAGAGCCCAGTATCTGAATTTCTCAAGTTCTCGAAAAAATCGCAAAATAATGGATTTTTTTTCCCTTTCTGGAGGAGAAGAAACAGATGAAGATGTGGAATTTAAGCTCAGTGATACGGTGATCCAACAGAGACCCCTCTCGGGATTCGGCCGCGCCCAGAGGCGGTCTGAAAGCACTTTTATTCAAAAAGTCGCCAAGTGCCTTTCGCTACCCGGACACAGAGAAAGAGAGAGAGGGGGGGGGGGAGAGAAGAAAAAGTGGATGAGTGTCTTTAAAGCTAAAATCGGAGCCACTCGACAGATATAGAAGGTATGAGAGGCTCTGGGACAAGTCCTTACTTGAACTAATCAAGTCACTCAAGAAAGATAAAGGCTCTTGGCACACGATCGTGATGAAGCTATATGACACCAGGGAGAGCTAACGCTCGTGTCCTGCTCCAAAGACAAGTAAGTACATCAACCATTGCAGATGTTTTGCAAGTGTTGAGGCGAGAACATCATAGTTGATATATACACAGCACCTCCAACTCTCTCTTCCAATCGTCAGAGCAACGGGCAAATACCCCCCACCCATGAGAACGACAATAAGCCTACCTACAGTGCCCATCACCAGAGTGCCAATCAATACGTCAATAATTTTATCTTTGGACATCTTCATCTTTACTTAAACTAATGAGGTCGTAGGTCACTGTGGATGAACCTCAAGCGTTCCGAAATCAACCTCCACTCCTGGTCCACCGAGGAGGGAAATACCCCAAGCTTGAGGAGCCGGTTCATGATCATGAATTTTCTTGAAATCTTCATAGACATTAATTTTTTCTTCCACCCATTCTCCAGATGGTTCTACGCCACTACGTATGACAATTTCAGTAGAACCAAACATCCCCCCTTCTTTAATGCTACCAACAGGCTTATCGAGACTCCATACATATTTTGTGTTCACCGGGATAAACATCAGATCGGTGTCCAATGACGGGTACACTGCCGCGATAAACTCCGTACTTTCAGGAACCGAGCGGACTCGCCATCGCCATGTGAGCACCGGATGGGTCCTTGGATCCCATGTGATGTTCTTGGTGTACACACGTTGACTGGCATCTCGTGATTCCAGGAATGCCGTTCCTTCTTCTTGACGAATCACATAGGTTTCCTTAGCAGTCGTCTTACTCCGTTGAGCATCCCAATTTTTGGGGAATCCATTTTCATCAGGTTGGCTAAAATCTTCCAAGACCATTGATCCCTTATCAGGTTGGGCAATGACAGTTTTCGTAAAACTTCCTATGGTCAATACAACGAAAAGCGTCAAACCTCCCATTACTACTTTAGACACTCTTTGCTTCATACCGATGTTTCCTCTCGTGAAAGCGATTGAACAAGCTGGGCCGAATGCACTCGACTTCCCATTCGCTCCTCAGCCGTTTGATAATCTCGACGACTTAACCAGAACATGAAAAAGACAGACGCCCAGAAAAGAAGCATATTGACCGTCACCATTTTTGCCGCAAAACTAATCGCTGGGGTAAAGGCCCATGGCGATACATCTTGAAGTAACTCATTGACATGCCAACCTAAACGCCCAGCTGATCGGATATAGCCCATTAAACCCATGACCCAGGTAAATGCAGCCGCCACACCAAACAACACAACCCTCCAAGATGATGTAAAATCGACCAAAAGTCAATGTCGAAATTGCTACAGATAACGGCTGTGCAAACTTAATGCAACCCTTAACTTTCATATTACTCTGGTCTTCCTTGGCCAAATAAATCACCTACAAATTGATAAACTCAAGCAAAGTGCAAATCAGATTGACTGCCAGTCATTTGAACTGATACTTGATAATGTCGGTTACTGGTCTAGACCAAAAGTGTTGTGGTTAGGTACGGATTTTTTACCGTCTGAGCTGTCACGATTAGTCGGCTTGTTAAATGATTTGGCCACTCAAAATGGCATCAAGATTGATAAGCGTGATTACCATCCTCATGTAACTCTCTTACGAAAATGTAAACGCCCAAAATCTTCAGAATTTAAGCAATGTAACATCACATTAAAATGTGAAAACTTCAGCCTGTATGAGTCGAGGAGTAATGAAAGTGGAGTACGTTATGTCCCTCTTCAAAGCTGGAAATTTACTAACTAATCATCCAGTTTTTTAAGCTCATCATCTTTATCAAAGATTCGTGTTAAATCTATTCCAAAATATCTAAGACACATTATTAATAAAAAGACCGCGCCAGCTTCATCCAGATTACCGATAATGGGAAAGGTATCCGGTATTAATTCAAACACCCCCATACCGATGTTAAGTAAATACATCACAGAAAGAACGCCCATTAAAAAGACCAGTACTTTTTTCAGCATGGACGGATCCTTTTTTCAAATTGTTCCAATTTATATGAAGGCGATTTCAGAATAGGCAAGTCAATAAAATCGCTTAAAAGTTTACAATCGATAAAAATTGAGCACTGATTCACAAATAAATGGCATATTAAATGCTGTAATTACAGCATGTACTCGTAGCGTCAGGAGTTCGACATGAATCATCACTACAGCCGTTTGCATGAGCAAAGACAATTACAACAGGCAATAAAACGCCTACGCCCATATCACATCAAGGCAGCAGCCCTGATGCAAACCAATGCCTTTGATTTCCTATTTAAATCATCCATGCTGGTCACAGCGTTTTTACTTGGTGCCTATGTATCTGCCTGAATTTAATGTAATTTAGCTTAATAGCAGTCACTACATCAGCAGTAATACTTCCTAACCCATGGGTATAAATATTTATTAATCGTTGACAGTATGAAACCACATGGTTAATCTACCTACCAGTAGGTAGATTAACCATGACCGATACCGCAGACAAAATCCTGACCATCGCTACGACGCTGATACAACAACGTGGTTTTAACGGTTTTATCCCTAAGTTTTATAATCAATAATCTGCCAAATTTGAATACCGACTTATCAATTTTTGATATAAGTGTTTAATTTCTTTTGTTGTTGGACTCCTATAGGCCTGTTACAATTCTACCCTCAGGTTTGTAAATAGCAAAATCATAAACCCCAAAATACCAAAATCTAATGAGAATCAAACACTATTTTCGAAATATTCCCTTATATGCTAGAAGCTTATATTTCGATGTTAGCCTCATATTTGTCATCAGCGGTTTGAAGGAAGTACAAAATGTCAATATGTAAGAAATAGGATGGTCAGAATCAAACACTATTAGTGAAATATGCACTTCGCGTGTGTTATGATTCTAGACAGTTATGTTCAATAGTAGCCTTATATTTGTAATAAGTGAATCGAAAGATGCAAAATATGGCTATATATACAAAATGGATTAAAGGGTGGGAAGTTTGTTGGAGGGAGAACATGGTCTGTGTTTCGATTTTGTAGATTAAAACTTTTGCATGACTGATATCAACACGTTGTGACTTGGCCGTTACTCGTATAATTAGTGAGCTGAGAAACTCTTTAATAAGGTCTTTGCTAGAAAATAATCCGGTGGTAGGGAGACCTTGAGGGGGTGAGGGCCAAAGAGCCTCACTTTGTGTCTTAACAGTTATATCGATGGGACAATCTTAACTGACTTTTTTTTGGCAAGTTGCTAAATGGCCATCTTTCTATTTAAATATTTTTAAGAAGCCTTTGTTTTATCTCGTGTATTTGCATAATTTGGAGCCCTTACTCCTTAGGCTAAATTATTATGTCAGCCCGGTGGCCCTTTTTTTGCCCCCAAGTCTGATTAAAGTTGCTATCCTAAAATTTTTATCTGATATTGTTTATGATTGTGGGGTTAAAATGGATTACGAAGGGGGGCAAATTTCTACCTGATCGATTTCAGCCCTTAAATAGGGCATTAGAACTTTTGACTTAAATGAGCCCTCCCAAAGTCTCCACGACCATCCTTTCTGCATGATGGGGCCAAAAAAATAAAAAAAAAATAAACGGGAGACATGTCGCTCTTTGAAAATTAAATGGTATTTCTTATAATGTATTTCAAGGTCAAGCTTTTGTTTAAAATTTTATATTTTTTTTTCTGAAAAAATAACTAGGAAAATCCAATCAAATAAAAAATCTGATATTGTAGAAGTGTGGGCAGAAAGGGGACATACGCTTTGCGCAAACCGACTTTTGGTTTTACCCACCGCGCGTTGACGCCCAGGAAGGTCACCTCGAGGTTCCCTTGCGTTACGCGCACCCGAACGGGCCGACCATGCGCATTCGGTTTGTTCGCTTCGCTGCCGAAACCGGCGCAGAAGATCGCCCGCCCTTTGTGTATCTGGCCGGTGGCCCCGGAGGCTCCGGCGTTGCGTCAGCCTCTGGTGATCGGTTTAGGTT
>JAAAKM020073195.1:109448088-109473667 GCA_010016025.2 Alatinidae sp. Z8VKAUB7J3 | reverse complement strand
CTGACGTTCCCACGCTTGCTATCAGTGGAACCCTGGATCCGCGGACGCCGCCCTCCAATGCGAATGAGGCCCTCGCCGCTTTTTCCAACTGGCGGCACCTTAAGATTGTCGGCGGCGGTCACAGCGACGACCTGCTGATTGAGTCGCCCGCTATTGGCGAGGCGATGGTGCAATTTCTACGCACCGAAAACCCAGGGCTGAACGAGATCGTGCTGCCGCCACTGTAGTGCGGTTTCAGGGCGAGTCTAGATTTAACCTTTGAACAGGTTAATGTGGAGGGAGGATCGGGCGCAGTTGTGTCTCAAGCGACACGGTGAAACAGAGAGTCATTAGAGGTAGTAGTATTCCCTGTTTCCTTAGCTAAATGAACTGAGCACTTTCTTTCAAAGTCGGACAAGGGGTCTGAAAATCTTTAATCTGATGTTCCATTTACCCAACGAACCTCCGCCATAAATTTCGATCAATAAGTGGAAAGAAGTCTAGCAGCCTCTCTCGTGAAAACCGAGTATCAGGGAGAAGGGGGTTGGAGGGGCCAAATGCTTTCTTTGTACCTAGTAGCCATACGCCCAAAAGATTCTTGCATGATTGCACAACAAACAAAGTGTAACACAACCAAATTTTTTTTGACCCATTCTGGTCAAAAACCCATTCTGTGCCTCAAGCCACATAGATTGAGAGCTATAACATGTTGCCAATTTTAAAATGGTAGGATAGGGCTACTTTTGTGATTCCTGTTTAAATAAGATCCTGTATGCCTACTTTTGTGCTTATAAGAGTTGGAGGAGTATTAGAGGGGCTTCCAAATCCCTTAGGTCCTTTAATAATATCGACTGAGAAATACAAACATGATTCCAGTTCAAACAAGGTGCAACGTGCCAAGCTTTCTACTATGCAATAGCTGGAAGGAGGGCATCTTGCGCTTTGCTTTCCAGTCACAGACTGATATTCCTTATGTGAATCTGGTTCAAATAAGGTGCAACATGCCTATGTTTGTGCTGAGGAGTTGTCAGTAGGGGAAAGAATGGCATGTTGTAGAGGCACCAGACCCTATTTTTGCCTTTGATTATACCGATTAGAAATCCTCGGGTGATTTCACATCAAACAAAGTGCAACCTGCCTGCCTTTTTCAGAAAAAAAAAATTTGAAGTACGAAGTAAGGGGCCGTGGAAGTGAATCAGGTAGTGTTTGAGGACAACCACTACCTTTAGGCCAACTGAGGAAAAATTCTTGCATGACTCAGGTTTAAAAAAATGATACAAAACGTTTACCTTTCCGCTAAGAAGTCGGCAGTTGTAGGACTAGACGGATTTTAGAGCGGTCAGGAGTCCAATTTTTTCTCAGTTGAGTCATTTGAAGATGGGGATAAAAGACAGGGGTAAATGAGCCTCTAGATTCGTTGCAACCCACTGTATTTGAAAAAAAAACTTTTTTGGGACATCGCCATGACCCTGGCCACTAAGATCGCGGTCCTGAAGGACGGGCTATTGCAGCAATTCGGCACGCCGGCCGAGATCTACAACGATCCGGCAAATCTGTTCGTGGCCGACTTCATGGGCTCGCCCTCGATGAACCTGTTCCCCGCAACGGTGCAAAGCGAGGGTGATCAGACTTCGGTGTTGATCGAACGGCGCGAGGGCGGCGCTGTGAGCCTGCCGTTGGCGAACGCCAATGGACTGGCATCTTATGCCGGGCGGCAAACCATCGTCGGTATCCGGCCGGAAGCGATCACCGAAGCGGAGCAGGGCGAAGGCGGTGCGACGGCCGAGTGTTTGGTCGACGTCGTGGAGCCGGCCGGGGCGGACACCTATGTGGTCACCCACCTTGGCGGCAAGGAAGTGGTTGCCCGCCTAGGGGCAGATTGCCGCTTGGCGGCCGGCGAAAAGACCCCCTTCACCTTCAATATGAACAAGGCCGTCTTCTTCGACCCGCAGACCGAGGCCCGCATCGGCTAGCTACGTCAACTCGGTGCGTTTGACGACGCACCGAGCTTGGGTATTCTCTCCGTTCACCTTCCTTGGCGGATTCGCGCGCCAAGCTCCAACGCCCGCATTATCAGCCACTCAGTCGCCAGGCATTGGATGACGGGCAACCTAAACGGGGCATTCAGCAAAATCGCGTGCGAGCCGACGTGACGGAGAAGACCAATGCGTCTTTGGTCGTTTCACAACTTCGCCCGGGCGATCGCCCTTTATCGCATTCAGATATTCATCTCGTTTCTGTCAGCTTTCCTGCTTGGATATTCGCAGACGATTGACGAATACCGCGCGCTGATCGGAAGCGGCTCGGCCTATCGACAATCCCTCACGGTGTTGGGGATCACGTTCCTGCCTTGGGTAATTTGGTCGACGGCCCGCTGGTTGAGTATCCGCCGTTACCCAGGCGAAGTTTCCGCTCGTCGCTGGCCTACAACACCGATGTTGTGGCTTCCAATCGTGTTGGCCGTGGCACCGTTACTGTGGACAGCCTTTCAAGTATTTGTGCAGCATCAGAATAGTTTTCCGGAAGATGAAAAACTGTTCGGATTCTTTACTATTCAACTGTTGGTTGTATCATTTGGCTACATTTCCGCTTTTACTTCACAACAGAAGCAGTTTTTCGATTTAATACAAATCGAAGGCGAAGCGGTAATCGATACAAGGGCTCCAATTGATAATCCGGTAACACTTCCACTAATAACCCATCGTTGATACTGTCCCGAACTAGGTATTCAGGAAGTGCGGCAACGCCAAGTCCCTGTTTCACGGCTTCAAAAACCGGCCATTTGCTGTTGAAAGCGAGAGAACCTTTAACGTGACATTCCTGGGTTTTACCATTTCTGTCAAAAATGAGTTTTTCATCTATGGCACCAGCTTCACTGAAATGGATGAAATTGAGATTGGCAAGATCCTTCAACACCATCGGGGCACCTTCAGATCTTAAGTATGTTTCACTAGCGCAAAGTACCGTCTTGTCGGTACAAAGCTTTTTTGCAAGGTAAGGCTCATCACTTAAAGTGGTACTGCGAAATGCGATATGAATATTGTTTTTAACCAAATCCATGACATCGTTAGAGAAGATACAATTGAAAGACACTTCGGGATTGTCACGCTGAAAAGCCAGTAAGATTGGGGTAAGTACAACCCTCCCCCACAGTTCTGGTGCCGTTATGCGCAACGTACCTTTAAGTGCTTCCTTCATCGAGGCTAAATCATCACTCATGCCATCATAGAGGTTTAATATTTCCTGCGCTTTGGCGTAATAGTGAATACCGGCGTCTGTTAAACTCAAGGAACGAGTCGTGCGATTTAGCAGCCTAGTATCGAGGGTACTTTCCAAGTATTGAATATCTTTAGAGGCTTTAGACGGCGTGATTTGCGACGCTGTAGCTGCCGCCTGAAAAGAACCGTGTCGTACCACATTGATAAAAAGCCCCATCAAATAGAGACGGTCTAATTTACTCACATTATATCCCCACAGGAAATTATCTAATGCAAATTTAGCTGATTATCATCAAATGTGAAACATATAAGATGTAACAGTCATTTCACGACTTGTATATGGAGAGTCCCATTGGAAACCAATAACCTGTTTAGTCCATTTGATTTTACCAAAGCGGGAAAACGCGCCAGAAACAAAACGGTTCTTGCTCCGCTAACCAACAATATGAGTGCGCTTGATGGAGCCTTGTCTAATAATGAAATTAACTGGCTAGAAAAAGCAGCCCAAGGAGGGTTTGGCATTATCATGACTGCAGCTGCACTTGTCTCAGATAAAGGTCGCAGTTGGCATGGTCAATTTGCCGTGACCGAAGAATGCTTCATGCCCAATTTGAAAAAGCTGGCCAACAAAAACAACAACAATGTTTTAGAACAATTAAAATACATAGAAAAATTGTAAGAAAACAATAAAAACTACGAGGTTTACACACATCAATATTGAGTAATAGCATCTTGAATATTTGTATATAATGTTGAAAATAATGCGAACATAAACCGAAGAAAAGAGGATTTGCCGTTCATCAAAAAGAGGTTACTCCATGAACAGTTTTTAAATGTTTAACAAGATTAAATCTGAGAAAACATGCGTGTGGACAAAGAGAACACTGAAAGTGTTTTTCCTTTCCGCACTCGTATCGTTCGTGACGATTTCTGCTTGCCTTTCGAAGATAGCTTCTTCCACAGGTCCTACATCCCCAACGACCTAAAAGAAAAAATATACCCTTAGTATTATGCAAATAACTTTTAATGCTAATAGGTTAAGCATTATTACCCTTATTCAGCTTCAGGTAGGATAAATTATAACGTAAGACAAAGATAATAGAAAGGTTTCTGAACTTTATTACGTTTACGAGTCGGACAAATACTGAGTCCAACCTTTCAACCCTTCCCCCTGGATAGAGTGGTGCTTCCTCCTACCTTCCACGAGATTCGGTTGATATCTAACAACCTCTTCAATTGAATTTCCTAAGGAAAAGGATCAACTAGGACTCTTGCTTTCACTTTCTAAATTTTTAAATAATAGTTTTAGAAAAAAAAATATAATCAAAAGTGAGAATTCTTTTCACTAGTTTGGTAAAAAAAAAAAGGAAGAAAAAAGTAAAATAAAGCAATCTCATAGCCCTCAAAAGCAGCAAAGTTTTGTAAAATGTTTAGCGTTAACTATGCTGAAAATTGAACAAAAAAAGATGTATGCTATAGTTTCTACACATAATATTAGTTAATAAATCCGAATATGTTAAAAAAAACTTTCTCACGAGAGTCCACTTTCTCTCATGTTAAAATATCATATAAGACAGCGTCAAACTAAGAACTAATGTGAATATTTTGGTGTCCAAAACCTCTCTAATAACACTATTTTCGTATTTGAAAATTGAAATATTTAGCTGATTAGATTAAACCTACCAGTTAAGATGAAAAAATAAAACAAAAGACAATATATAAATACAGGCAGCAGTATACCCAATATGCCTATGACATTTTGTGAGAAATACTTTTTTTCATTTGTTTTGTATTTAGCAAATGCATGTTTACGTCAAAAGACTAAGTTTTAACGTCCATTTTTAAATTTATTTTTAAAACTCTATTGAACGGTTTTTTTTAAGTACAAAGCAAATTCGCACCCTTCCCCTCCCCCTTTCCCGGTGTTCCTTAGTGGAACAAAGGTCCCTTTCCCTTTGAGGTTTAGTGGAGGGGATGCAGGTAAATTAATCGAAACTGTGTGGATCAAAGTCATTGGAAAAGCAAACTGAAGTTGAAACTTGCAGGGACTTTCGGGGGAAAGCTAAGGGGAGGATGAGGGTAAAAACCTGAAGTTTTTGTGTTAAGGGAGACGAGAGAGGGGATAAACTGTGTTCCATTTCTTTACTCTTAGGTCATTATAAAAACATTATTATTTCTTTAATTTCTTTGTTTCGTATCTCTAAAGTCTGAGTTACCCATAAACAAAGGAATATTGTTTCTGTCGAACTTGTTCTCATTCCTGAAATAATTTCAAAAAGTCATTCGCAGTATCCTATGGGACAGTGAAGTTCAGAAAGATCAGACTCTTCTAAAATATAAACTTCCCTGTTGATTCTCGCTATGACAGCAGCCTAGAAGACAATTGTTGGCGATTACCCCATTTAATCTGAGAAACACAAAGTGTGAAAATGTCAAATGCAGCATCTAGGCGTGATAGCAGCTCTACAGATCCTTTGAGAAGATCATCTTTGAGAATAAATGCAAGTTCATCCTGCTTCCCTGCTTACACAAGTTGTTACATGAAAAATCAAAATAAAACTGCGAAAACCAGAATTTGCCAAACCAGAATAAAGATATAACCTAATGATTGATGATTTAAATTGTTGAAGTGTTCTTAGTGTTGTATTTGTCATTGTTTCACTAGCTTATTTTCATATTCCAGAGGAATACGGAACCTCCAGATGATAAATGGGAATTTCCAAGGACTCATCTAAAGATGTTGGGGATACTTGGTGAAGGGTGTTTTGGACAAGTCTGGAAATTTGAGGCTAAAAATTTTCTTGGTAAGTACAAGAAATTGTATACGAGTGACAAAAATACTGGTCTTACATGAGTAAAACTTTTGTGCTTGACAAAGTGACTCGACAGTTGACTTCGAAGTTTTTTTCACTACTCCCCTTAATCTCATTTTTTCTTTTGCTAGAAATTCAATACACAGAGGCTCCACCACTAATTTTGGGGGGACTCCTCCTCTCCTCAATCTTTTGGCCAGTACCGATGAATGTCCAGCGGAAGAGATCGAACATAGAAAATTCTTTTGCAAATGGTCGAGAAGAAATAATAATCTATTCAATCCGCTGACTCGCATATGCTGATAAACAGCTGCCTCCATGAGATGGCACAGCCCATTCTCAAATACGTTTGGTGAGGTCGTGCTCTCAAATATTACTGAAAACCTTCAAAAAGCTTGGCTAGAATGTGTTCAGATCAAACTCGTCACGATTGTACCATGCTTCGATCCGCGTTTCTAGATTTGGTATAATACCCTTGACGATCTTCTCGAAGTTGAGAGAGAACAGCAAGAGAGATGGATTGGGCCTTACTGGAATATGTATCAGCAGACGCAAGTGCCGTAACAATCCCTATGATTACGCCACTACACAATCAAGGCAGTTTGTGGGGATCTCATGACGAAGTTTCACTAGTCGCTGCAAGGCAAGCTTTGTCAGCAGTTGTATCTGTCACGGCTCTCTAGATTTTCAGTAGGGAGTCCTTAGTTCGAAAAAAGCTGATCCACTCAATTCATGGAAGTCTCGTAATATGGGTTTCGGAATTAACTGTACAAAGTTGTAATAAAAGTTAATGTCCATGATCACCGTCAATATCCTTTCTGGGAGTGGATTCCAAGCCTGATTAGTTAATCAAACAGTTCGTGTTTGCAATCTCTTAGTATGAAGCAACCTACCCAAATAGCTACCATAACTATAAAACACAAAATTTTTATAACAATAGACACATCAAATGAATTGGCTTTTCATGCCGATTCCAAATATATAAAACTCATCAAGTTTCATGTACCCATCAAAAGCTAAGAGCCTGAGAAAATATGCTTGATTTTTGAGAAAGAGGACGAACACCCTTAAAGATTCAATGCATCTTAATAAAAAATAACACCGTTAGCTTCGGAATATATGAGAACCATAGGGTAAGGGTTTTTAGCTTCCATATGTAAAAATGTAAAAATTTTGCAATTTTTGCCAAAAGAAAGACCAGAAATACTTTTTTTTTTTCTGTTTTTGCTAGAGTGATCGTATTGAACCAACGGTAATATAAGATCGGGAAAGGGCTCGCTCGAATGGAAATTACAGTTCTCGTTCCCCGTTTCGTGACCAACACGATTCCCCCATCTTTTCCATACTCCTTTTTCCTAAAGTCGTCCGAGCAAAATCATACCTCAAGGGATGACGATTCCCAGCAATAAGGCCAGAAAACAAACCATTAGGTTTTCAAACAGAAATTGATAGATGATACTCCAACGCCGACCGCCCATTACTTTTCTTACGCTAATTTCCTTTAAACGGCCGGCAATAGACGCCAAGGCAATGTTCATATAATTAAAGCAAACCAAAACTAATAATATACTTGCAATCAAAGCTAAAAGAACGGTAGCGGCGATATGAGCCCGGTTGAAGCGGGAATTATCAGGTTGGGTTTTTCGGTAAGATACAGAACGGAGCGATTGAAAATGTAAAGACTCCGCTTTATAGCCTTCTTCGGCCTGATTCCATAGCCCCAGATATTCGGATTCCCTGGTTTTTATCAATTCTAGATCCGCTCGATTAGGAATATGTAAAAAGGTAATATTCGACGTTCTGGACCAATCCTGAAAATCGGTCATGCCTAAAACCCTTTGTTGACCAAAGGGGAGTAAAATATTAAATTGAAAAGAAGAACTTGGCGGCAGCTTTTCCAGAACCGCAATTACGGTCAAATCCGTTTCTTTTTCCGAATCGCCAGTGTTAAAACGGAACGGGAGCGACTTCCCAATGGGGTTTTCCGAACCGAAATACTTAATCGCCGTTTCTTCGGTCAATACAACGGAGGAAGGTTTTGCAAAATGACGTACGCCTCCATATTTTAAAGGGAAATCGAGCAACTCGAAAAAAGAAGGATCCACAAAAGAGACCCATTCTTTGAATACTTTTTCTTCTTTCTGGACGACCGCGCCGGAATCGTTCAGCCTCGTCGTCGTTTTTATCTGCGGGAAATCTGCCTGTAATCGTTGGCCTAAAGGTTCCGGAGCGACGCCGCTTAATTTTCTTTGACCGTCTTGCTCCTGCCAATGTTCGACAATATAAATTTCGTTGCGGAGTCGATGAAATTTATCCAGGTTAAAGAGTCCGTCTAAAAAGTTGAAAATCACCAGGCAGCCCCCAATCGCCAGGGCCATCCCAAAAACATTGATGAAAGTAGTTAGCTTATGCTTGAGCATATTGCGTAAACCAACTTTAAAATAATTGCGTAACATATCAGTCGGATTGAGTGGTAAATAAGCGCTTTTTTTGCGGCGAAGGGTATACTTATTCATAAACAAAAAGACGTTGATCCAATACCATCGGCGAGCGGAGCGAAGGCCTCTATCTTGAACCCTTTGCTGAAAAGGGTTCGAGTATTCGGACTGTTGGGTTCAGGTTTCCCGCCTGGTGTTGCTCAATGCCCGTGACGCGCAAGCAAAGGGCGCCGATATCCAAACGCGCACAGCCTGCACGCGTGCCCGCCGCATGGACGACCACTGGGTTCTGACTATGAAGGATGCCGACGGGGAAACGACGTCCGAAATTTCGGCGCGAATTCTGGTCAACGCGGCTGGTCCTTGGGTCGGGTCGTTCCTTTCCGGGGCGGTTGGCGCGAATACCAAAGCCAAGGTCCGGATGGTTCAGGGCAGCCACATCATCGTCAATCGGCTGTTCGACCATGACCGGTCGTATTTCTTTCAGAATGCCGATGGGCGACTGGTCTTCACCATCCCTTATGAGCGAGATTTCACGCTGATAGGGACTACGGACCGTGACTACCAGGGTGACCCAGGAAAAGTTGCCATAACCGAGGAAGAAACCTCCTATTTGTGCGAAGTGGTCAGTCAGTATCTCGAAAAGGAAATAACGCCTGCTGACGTGGTTCATACCTATTCGGGGGTGCGGCCGCTTTATGACGACGGCGCCAGCGAGGCCAAGGCCGCCACCCGAGACTATGTGCTCGACCTCGACGATGATGGCGGGCTACCGCCGATCTTGAATGTCTTCGGCGGCAAGATCACAACCTATCGGAAACTGGCTGAACACGCGCTAGAGAAGCTCGAGCCACACCTGTCGGGCGGAAGCGGGCCTTGGACGGCAAGCGGGACGCTGCCAGGAGGCAATTTCGCCACCAACGGTTTCGAGGCGGAATGCCGAAAACTTGCCGCCAAGTTTCCATTTCTGGCAGCAACACACGCAGAGCGGTTGATGCGCGACTATGGCACCGAGGTCTATGCGTTGCTGGGGAACGCAACGTCAACGGAAGATTTGGGCCAGAAGTTCGGTGCCGATCTGTACGAGTGCGAAGTCGTCTGGCTGATGGATCGAGAATGGGCTGCTTCAGCAGAAGACGTGCTTTGGCGCCGTTCCAAACTGCGGCTACGCTTTTCCGCCGAAGAAGCTCGTGAGCTCGACAATTGGATGTCCAATCGTCGGGCGGGCCAAATGCACAGCGCCGCGGAATAATCTCGCAACTGGCTCAAAACCGTTGGCGGAGGATGATTCTGCCATTATCTTCCGGTTATTCGGCAACAACGGAAAGGAGGTGATCTGATGGGCCCGCGTGAACCGCGACTGCGACGTCAAGCCCGCTGGAGTTAAGGCTCCTTCCATAGTCAAGCGTGAACCCACGGTTGTTGCCGCTACCGAATGCCCCATAGGCCAAAACTAACATCGCTTCGACTGGGTTTTCGCCAATCACCGCAACAGCGAGGCCGCCCACAAAAAGTGCGAGCAACACGTTCATGGCTGGCATCAAGATATTCGTCGCCCACTTTGGCAATGGTTGTCTTGCGCTCATTGCTTAACTCCGCTTCCCCTCGGATTTTTGGTTGGCCGGGTCTAACCCTGGCTCTTATTGGTTTTCAGCAGGATCTAGGCCATCCATTGTCCAAGGTGCATCTGCATCAGCTCAGGCGTCTGCACAAGGTTCAGCTGAGGCATCAGGGTTTTTCAACCAGGGTCAACCATCTGAAGAGGTACAAGCAGCTAGACCCACATTCCCAACACTGTCATCTCAAGCATCTGCACAGGCTTCTGCTCAGGCTACCGGATTTTTCAGCCAGTTCCAACAGTCCCAAGATATACAAGCAGGTCGACGTCCAATTACTCAAGGACCAATTGCAGAAGAACAGAGACCACCTGTTACCAATCCATCTTGGGGCGAAGGGGCATCGTTGCTATGCACAACGCTAAGAATTTGTAGTTATCCTAAGCTGGCTCCACATTCATCATTTGTTCTCGGGAGGGACGGTGCTAGTAAGAGAAACAATGAGCCGTGGTACAAGAGTGCTACATTCGTTCCTTGGATTGAAGGTACTTCTCTGTTTATATTTATGTTAGTTTAAACTGTAAACTATGAGTTCAAACAATTCTAGTTTTAACTGACCTAGTTTTAATTCAATCAAATTCTATTATACGAGAAATATAAATCTATCAAAATTCATCAGATGTTTGCATTGATTCAGTATAAAATAATTTATATAATTATCAGATGTTTTTGTTCTTGAAGTAAACCTTTTGTTCTTGAAATAAACTTGTCTATTTAATTATTATGCACTGATTTTCTTTTTTCTTCCGTTTTATTTATACTTTTGGTTTCAAGAAGCAGCATGAAGCAACACATGCAATTCGCATCTTAAAGTATGTATTAATTCTTAATTTCTAAAGTAGCATTAATTTCTAAATATCATTTCACGATTTTAAATTTTAAGTGACCATAACTTTATCGTACATACTGATATTTCATGCGGGTTCCGTCTGGAGTTGAGTGCTGAAGAGGCTGCGGATCTGGCTCGCTATTTGGGGGCTGAAGAAGAGCCTCTGAGTGCGGTTGTCTTGCCTTCGAACGGGAGTGGTCGTGAGCGTTTCCGTAGTTCTGACTGCCGCTTCTGTCATCCTGTCGCAGGGGAAACGATTCCTGAAAGGGGTAAACTTCCGGAATTGCCGGGGCTGGTGCCGTCCGCGCAAGAAGATCGCGGGTGTCTCTCGCTGCACCCGGATGACAAGGTGCCGGATTTCCGGCTAACGGCGCAGGAGCGGCGGGCGATCCGGTTGGCTTTGAACGGGATCGCGGAAGCCACCGTTTCAACGGAAGGCCAAGAGCTTCGTCGCGAGCTGCAACGCTGGCGTTGCGACCGATGCCATTCCCGAGCTGATGAAGGGGGCGTACGGACGGCTACGGATCATCTGTTTGTGTCGACCCGAGCCGACCTAGGAGACGAAGGTCGTTTGCCTCCGGATTTGACGGGAGTGGGGCGGAAACTGACGCGTGAAGCCTTGGAGAAGACGATCTCGGGACACCTGCCTGTCCGGCCGTATCTTATGACCCGGATGCCGGGCTATCCGGCTGAGGTTGCGGCTCGACTGGCCGCTCTATTTGCCGAAGCCGATCGCGATCCGGAGGAGCGTCCTTTGGCCCGGACGGTGGCGGAGAATCAGGTGGGACGCAACATGTGGGGGCGTGCGTTGATCGGGACGGACGGCCTGAGTTGTATCACGTGTCATGATTTAGGGGGGCATCCCTCTTTGGGCATACCCGCAATGGATCTGGCTCATGCCCCGAAGCGTTTGCGGCCCGAGTGGTTTCGGGACTATCTGATTGAACCCGCTCGGTATCGTCCGGGGACTCGTATGCCGTCCTTTTGGCCGGGCGGCCAGCCCTCGTTGAAGGGGCACGGCGGTTCAACGGATCGGCAGATTGATAGTCTGTGGGCCTACTTGTTGGAATGGGATCAATCCCGCTTGCCGGTCGGATTGGAACGACGGAGCGTGTTCCTCCTGGAACCTGGCGAACGGCCCACGGTGTTTCGGACGTTCTTGGCCGGGGTCGGGAACCATGCCGTTGCCGTTGGGTTTGAGGCCGGGGTGCATGGTGCCTTTGATTCCCAGGATTCGCAGTGGCAGTTGTTTTGGCGTGGGGCCTTTCTCGATGCCGCGAGCACGCAGAAACCATTTCTAGCGGATTATGAGGTGGGTAAGGGGGAGAGGTAGAAATACATGGCACTTCGTTCAAAGCGGCTATAGTATTTACGATGATTTCCTTGCGCAGAAGAAAAAGATAGGAGAAGGCTAAAAGGGGGTAAGGGCGTGTGGGGGTAAATTAATCTTCAGAAGCGCTAACAAATTAGATATGTGATACTAAAAGCGTTTAATCAATCCTTGTAAAGATACTAGAAACAACTCCAAACAGTTTTGGCAAGCATGGTACTAAAATTATGAAGTAACGAAAATTAGAAAGAAATACGGAATATATACCAACTCGGTAGCCCTTGTAATTAATACAAGGAATTAAATAACGAAACTATTACGTTTCAGGTTCACATTAAGAAGCCTTTTTGAACAGAAAACAAGAGAGAGGGAGAGAAGAAAGAAAGAAAGAAAAAAAAACGAGCAAAACTAATTTGCTACTAAAAGCACAAAAAGTGGTGCTTGTTAGTGTTGGAAGAGCTCAACAAAGTCAAACATAAAAACTTAATAGATTACATAAAAATACATAAAAAACAAATAGAAACAATAACAACAAAACAAAACAAAAGAAACATACAAAAAACAAACATAACAGATAACAAGAGCCAAGAGCACATATGGTATGAGCTTTAGCAAAATTCTAAGAATCAATAAATTGCTTTAAAAGGAAAATCAGAGGCTTAGTGCCGGTCGAGATTTAAAATAAGAGCTCTGAGTCACGAGGTCCTTCTAAATACCAAATTCATTAAGATCCGATCACCCACTTGCAAGTTAAAAACACCTCATTTTTTCTGATTTTTCCTCTCCCTTCAGCCCCCCAGATGTTCGAATAGGGGAAAACAACTTTATCAAGTCAATTTGTACAGCTCCCTGACACACCTACCAATTTTCATCGTCCTAGCACGCCCAGAAGCACCAAACTCGCCAAATCACTGAACCCCTCCCCCCCAACTCCCTCAAAGAGAGCGAATCCAGTACGGTTACGTCAATCACGTAAATGTATCAAGGACATTTGCTTATTCTATCCACCAAGCTTCATCCCGATTCCTCCACACCAAGTGTTTTCCAAGATTTCCCCCTTCAACTCCCCCAAATGTCAAAAGATCTGGCCGGGATTTGAAGTAAGAGCTCTGAAACATAAATTCCTTCTAAATATCAAATTTCATTACCTGAAATTGGGACAGTAAGATTATTAGAAAGTACGAACCTACCTTATTCCTTTCAAATTTCGCCTTCCTTTAATTTTCGACCCAAGGGGGGGCGGAAATTAAAAGGGACGAATTGGAGAGTCAGCAGGAGAGGGGGGCAAAAATTAAGGGGAGCAAAAATTAATTTTTAAAGTTCAGAAGGGGGCAAAGCTTGAACTTTGTCCCAATTCTCTAAGAATGACCCCTGAATCACAAAGGCCGTAGAATAAATAGTTGAAATTACCAAAAATACTTCAGCTTAAAGAACAAGTTTTTGTGGAGGACACAAACCCCTTTATCTACGTTATATTTTCTGTTCGTTTGAGTTTTAGTGCTGCTCCTTACCTCTAGTTGATAAAACATTTTTTATTTATTCCCTCTTTGTTTTCTTAAATAAAGCTAGAAAATCCTGCACCCCCCTCATAAGAATTCTCTTACCTCATGATAAATTCCTCCGTGGAAAGATCCTCCCACGTAACCTCCCGCCTCATTCCCACCCCAACACGAAAAGTCTCCCTGAAAACGTCTGTCACAATGGTCAAAGTTTGTAGCTTGCAGCCCCTCCCCCGGAGACTGTGGCGGATTAAGTTGTCCCCAAAGAAATAGTTACAAGGTTTTTAGACTATGCTGAACAGAGTGTTTATCAAAAAATTTTGATCCGGTTTCTTTGGGAAAAATAAGTGTTGGAGGGGGCTTATTCGCCCACCCCCCCCCCATTTGTTTTGTCACTTGAAACGGGCACTAGAACTTTCAATTTCCGTTAGAAGGAGTCCTCTCGTGACATACTAGGAAAACTGGGTCGATACGGTTACCCCTGAAAAAAAAAACAAAAAACAAGCAAATACACACGCATCCGCGATCTTTCTTCTGACAAAAAATACAGAATTCTATGACTTTTAGGGAGTGTTTTTCTCTTTTTTCTAAAATAAAGCAAGTTTTGTCAGGGTCGTAACTTCTGATGGGTAAGACTTCACTTGATAAAACTTATATATTTAAAATCAGCATTAAAATATAATTCTTTGGTGTAAGTATAGGTATCAAAATTCCGTTTTTATGGCACTTTGTATTAACCATGTGACGTATAGCGATCGCAAATTCTGTCGATATGTCTGTCAGTCGGTAAGCTAGGACGATGAAATTTGTCAGGCATAAACAGAAAACTGTTTTGAGCAGGGAGCTCGGGCTACGAAATGCATCCCTCCCCATCCGTCTGCGACCACTGGAACCGAAGATCGCTTAACATTGTCGTGCGTCGCCTCTTTATAGAGGCACGAGTGTGCCTCCTTGATTAAGGAGTCAGGAGTGGAGCAAAACACCCCTTTCAAAGTGTGACATTGAAGTCTCGGGTGATTATCTCACTTGGCAAAACCGAAGTGTCCTGTACACCCACACGAAAGAAAGTTTACTATATAGGGAAAGTCCAGAGGTACATACTTTTAAATAGAGGGTTCAGTGCTAAATTGAATAATTCAAAATATAAAACAAATTAAACAAAATTAAAACTCTTGTTATTGCTTATAACTACTAAAGAACAATTAATACAGTTTTCGGTATAGTTATTATTTAATGATGAGTATAATCACAATATATCAGTCGTTTCCTCTGTCCTCTTGTTTTAAACCTGGTTTTAAAATTAAAAGTAGTAAAATCCTTAATACTTTTTGCGCAAGCATTTGTACAAATATTATTGCACAGGTGTTTGTATATCTGAGGTTTCTGTGAAATACTTAACATTTGTATTCAAGTACTTAAAAAAAAAAATAATAATACTGAGGAAGTGCTTGAAGGAAAGCAGTGCAGGATAATCCTAGTTCCAAGGCCGTGTAGGGCATTCGAGATCACAATTACCTTGAACAATTAAAATATGCGTCCGCAAATTTTTTATTTTGTTTATTTACGAAAAATAAGACAAACTAACAAAGGGTCTGGAACCATTGCTTTGTGACACAGACCACGCTTAACCTGTGTCTACAAAATTCCCCTACCCCCTACAACTGATTACAGCCAGTCAGAGTAAAACTCTTGCTGAAATGATCACGATGAAATAGTTTATAATTAAGACAGAAGAAATTATACTTAAAATAAGCAGAACTCTTGAAAAAACTAAAAAAGAAAAAAAGAAAAACTAAAAAAGAAAACAAATCAATAAAAAGAAGAAACTAAAAAAAAGAAAAACTAAAAAAGGAAAAAACTAAGAAAAGAAAAAACTAAAAAAGAAAAAAACTAAAAAAGAAACTATATCTATATATATAAAAATAAGTTGTATATATGCATGTTTGTTTGTTTGTGGGTTTGCATTTGACGTCATTATGAGTATATAAGGCTTTGTATATGACGTCATTATAAGATGACACTACAGACCGGGATTTTTTTTTTTTTTTTTTTTGAAGAAAAGATAATTCTATTTGCCTTCTTTATGGAAATCGTTTAAATTCTTTAGTTTCATCGCTGCATAATTCTATATAATTCATGTGTCTAGAATCATCTATGCCTTTTTCTAGTCCTTTTTTTTCGATAATGTTTAGTGTGTGCCCTCCTAGTCGAGTGTTTTGCAAACTAGGCTTGAAATCCCTGACTTGAGAACAGGGGTTCGAGTCCTAGTGTCTCTGGTTATTTGGTTTAGAAAGGGGGTCATTGCCGTGACTCTGTAAGCTCAGCCAGAGTCGACCCAGCTCTTAATGGGTACCTGGATAAATCCGGGGAAGGTAAACAGGAAGGATGTGCAAAAATGTAGGATTGCTGGCCCGCAACCCCCAATTGACCCCTATATGACCCTGCTGAAAGGTCATGAAACAGGGATTAGAGCCAACGGTAGGGAGCTTAAATTCCAGTTTGGATAATTTCAAAAACCACGCTGCCTTTCCATGACGATAAATAAGAGTTCAAATCGGGATAAAATCCTTTTAATAGCCAGTGATAGATTCCACCAAAGAAAATACAATAGATTTTTGTCACTTATGCAGTGACCGTCGTCTGCATATTTATTACTACTGATGACGGTCACTGCATATGTGACCCAAATATCTAGTATTTTTGTTTGTGGAATTCATCACTGTCTATTAAAAGAATTGTATCCCTATTTGAACTTTTTTTTTAAATTCGAGTGCCGTATTATTTTGTGTGTGTGTTTGTATTCATGTGTGTAAGCGTATGTGCTTTATTCTTATAGTATTACGTTGTCTGATCTATGCTGTATGTGCCAGAAAGGAAGTCATGTTTTTCCGATTTCTAGTACATTTAGCATCGGTTCTTAGGACATGTCTGTGTAACTGTAACTAGACCTCCTTTGCCGACGGCGTGGAATTTTGCAGCAAATCTGAATCATTGGCAACATTTGTGGGGAATTAAATTTTGGTCTGTCTTTTGGAGAAAAAAAAAACTTAAAAGTTGTACGTGGTGTTCGACATTTGGACCGTCCAACCTGCTCCAAAAACAGGGTGGAGGCAATGGGCATCCACAATAAAAAACGCTCGAAAGTACGGCGTTCTTTTGCATTTGATAAATGTTTGGAAGAATAGGAAATTAAGTCTTAGAACTAAGATTAGAATGTAACAGCCATAACAGGTCGGTTTCGCATTCCTCCTTGAAGGTGGTTTCGATAATGCCGGCCCGGCCGCCGCCGATGGCGCAGGCATAGGACAGGCCGATATCGAAGGCAGCACCTGTGGCGTTCTGATCGACCGCGATCAATGTGGGCACCCCACCGCCACGCTGATATTCAGACCGTACCGTATGGCCCGGTCCCTTGGGCGCAACCATGAAGACGTCGATATCGGCACGCGGCTCGATGAGCTGGAAATGAACGTTCAGCCCGTGGGCAAATGCGATCGCAGCCCCTTCCGGCATGTTATCTTTCAGATGGTCGGCATAAATGTCGGCCTGAAGTTCGTCCGGAGCGCACATCATCACCATGTCCGCCCATTTCGCGAGTTCGGCCGGGGTCATGACTTCGAAACCGGCGGCCTCGGCCTTCGGCGCCGAGCCAGAGCCGGGGCGTAGGCCGATGCGTACGTTGGCAACACCGCTGTCGCGCAGATTGGCGGCATGGGCATGGCCCTGGCTGCCATATCCGATAATGCCGACATTCTTGGATTTGATCAGGTTCACATCAGCGTCGCGATCGTAGAAAACGCGCATAGCCTCGCCTTTCGTTTCTTGGTTCTGTGTTGAGGAGGGCGACCGGTCCCGCCGGTTATTCCCCTTCGGGCAGCATGCCCTCTTCGCCGCGGGCGATGGCGACCACCCCCGTACGGCTGATATCGTTCAGGCCCAAGGGCCGCATCAAGTTGACGAACGCCTCGACCTTGCCGGAATCGCCCGTGATCTCGAAGACGAAGCTGGACGGCGTGGTATCGACGGCCCGGGCTCGGAAAATATCGGCGATACGCAAGGCTTCGATTCGCTCGTTGCCCGTGCCGGTAACCTTGACCAACGCCAGCTCTCGTTCCACCGCCGGTCCGTCATGGGTGAGATCTGTTACTGAATGCACGGGGACCAGGCGGCCGAGCTGGGCCTTGATCTGTTCGATGATCATCGGCGTGCCCGACGTGACAATGGTAATGCGCGACCGGGCATGGTCGGCGGTCACTTCAGCGACCGTAAGGCTTTCGATGTTGTACCCGCGTCCGGAGAAAAGGCCGATGACACGGGCCAGAACGCCCGGTTCGTGTTCCACCAGCACCGCGATGGTATGGCGTTTCTGCACGTCCGAAAACGTCGGGCGCACATTGTAGGCAGAATGGCGGGTGGAGCAAACCAGTATGGGTATAGTAGGTATATGAGGCAGTTATTACCTAGGATACCTATTGTTCCCGCAGCCCATTATAGCTGTGGCGGTGTGATGACCGATCTCAATGCAAAAACCGACTTAACTAATGTATATGCAATTGGCGAGGTAGCGTACACTGGCCTCCACGGAGCCAACCGCATGGCAAGTAATTCGCTGCTTGAGTGTGTTGTATTCGCCGACTCCGCAGCGCAGGCAATTACCAAAGCACTGCGCACAGCTCCTCACGAGGAAGCCATAACGCCTTGGGATGAAAGCCAGGTAGGCAATTCAGATGAAGAAGTTGTCATCCAACACAATTGGCATGAATTGAGGCTATTTATGTGGGATTACATGGGAATAGTCCGAACTGATAAACGCCTAGAGCGAGCTTTGCGCAGAATTAGCGTTTTACAGCAGGAAATTCAGGAATATTACGCCAATTTCCGAGTAAGCAATAATCTACTTGAATTAAGGAATCTTGTAACCGTGGCCGAGCTAATGGTTCACTGTGCTCTGCAAAGAAAAGAAAGCCGAGGCTTACACTACAACTTGGACTGGCCAGAACAACAAGAATCGGCGACAGCAACCGTACTCACTCCGGGTAGCTTGCCCGAATTATTGAAATAGCGACCGTGTCGTAACCTCAATCAAGTTCGAGTATGCCTTTTAAATGTGTTTTTTGATTGTCCCCCCCCTGAAGAACAAATCTAGACTCGCGTTTATCTGAGCTGAAAGTGTGCTGCGCTTTCAATGCGGTCTTGGCAGGAAGTAATATGGGGGAGTAAAACTGACAAGTTGAAGATAGCGTTTTTTGTGCAATATCTTGATCTTGCAATAGTACTGATAAAACTCTCGCTTTTGAAAACATGCCATGAGCAATTGCCTGTTTAAAGCCAAAAATACGGGCTGACAAGGACCATAAGTGGATAGGATTGTAATCATGGGAAATCTTTGCATATCGGCGTCCTGCGTCTGAGGCAAAATCCAATGATGCCACTTCAACAAAGGTGCTTTCTATAGCGCTTATTGAACTCTTATCTTGTGCTTTAGAAGTTTTACTCTTAATCGGGTCTCTAACTAAATTGGTGCTAAGTGCTTCGTAGATAACTTCACCGTCTGCAGATATGGACAAGCAAAGGTCAAAGCAGTGACCTTTATTGTGTTCTCGAATATTTTGAGCATCACATCAGAAATGGTGAAGTATTCATAGAGAGTACGTCTTTGTGTGGCTTGGTCTTTTCACCAAAATATAGAATTTAAGGAAGGTCACCCATGAATGGTCCAAGGGGATTTTAGTGAAACTCTTTATAAGAGGAGATATATTGGTATATGATAATAGGAGAGTCATTAACTTACTGTTAGTACCATGAAAACTATTGGCTTCGCTTACATTACACAGATTCAGAAATATACTTGATTTATACCTCCGAAAAGTACAGCATGGGTTCAGAACTGATCGACTGTGCTCCAAATTTATATTTGTACTGAGAATGATAGTCGAGGCAAAGAAAAGATTGAAATAACAAGCTGAATTTTCTCTTTGTTGGCTTTTGGTCACGCGTAATTTCTCCGTTTATTTTCGTTATAATAATTTATTGTATATTGAGATACAGCTCAGAATACGGCGTAAATGTAAGCAGAAAGCAGCTTTCTGACTTAGACTTCACCGATGATATAGTCTTGTAAGAAGAATCTATACAGAGGTTACAGCAGCTACTTGATGTAATTATACAAACTTCCGAGAATGTTGGAAGAACCACTATTGCAGACAAGTCAAAGAGCATGATCATCACAAGTTCACCCCTTGTTTTGCATTGAAAGAATGAGAACCATGAGAAGGCAAAAGAGTTAATGTATCTCAGTAGCTGAATTTTTTATAATAGCGAAATAATGATCGATATAAAACGCAGAACTGGTAGTCATCTAGAACCTTTAATAGAATAAGGCCAATTTGAAAGATCAATTACTCTTTCCTACAATTAAAGTTACATATCTTCAATAATAACGTACTATTTATGCTCCTCTACGACAGCGAGTGCTGAAAAATGAACCAGCAGCTCGAAAAGAGGATTCTCTCACTCGAAAAAAATTGCCCGAGAAGAATTCTAGGCATAAGTAAGAAATAAAGATAAGTAATAATGAGATTCTTTGTAGAACGAAGCCAGCCTGTTATTACTCCAGTTCTAAGGACACATTTGGGATATATTCTTCGTATGCAACAAAGCTGCCTTCCTCGGACAGCTTATGATTGAATACCAGGTCGCCTAAGAAAATGACGTTGTCCAAAGACACCTTTGACAAAAAACGTAAATAGCGACGAAGACCACACTGCCTTTCCGTAGAAAAAAAATCAAAAGCAAGAATACTAACATGGGGAGTTGGCTCTTTTTAAACTCTTTTCTATAATTTTGCCTGTTTGAGCCAAAAGTCAAACAGAATCAAATCTTCAAACAAAGAAGATGAAAAAAAATCGGTTAACATGTGATGCTATGGTGTTTATTGTTTGAAAACAGAGGTAGACGTGGTGGGTGAATGAGAAGGACATTATTTGGTATGTCCATTAAAAGTCACAAACAACAAAATCCACTCCCTCCAGATTTTGAAAAACACCTTTTTGCATCTTCAAAAAATAAAAAACAATCTTTAGGCCCTTACATTTTCGTGAATTAGTGCTCCTGTTAATCTTGATGTCTGTCTTTGAAAACGCTGTCCAATTCATGAACCAAGACGAAAATGGATGTAATTTTTCTACCTTGAAAATGAGAGCCTTTATTTTGTCCTAGCATTCACCAAATCTGTCTCGTATGTCTAATTGCCACTTGTTTTTCTTGACAAATTTCTCTTGACAAATATTCTGTCACGAGAAATTGTCAAAGAGTCAGGTTTCTCCATAAAAGGTCGGGATACAACTACTAGTTTTATATTTCGTCATGCTACTTAAATATTTAAAGTAGGCGTGGTTAGATGTTAAAGCAGGCGTGGTTGAATGTTAAAAGTAGGAGTAGTTTGAAAACCCATTTTTGTTATCTCGAAAAGACGAATGAAAGCCAATGATTCCAGACACTGTTTTCTCACCTTATTAATCTGTTCGTTTGGTTGTATTATCTTTTACGTTTAAACTATTTTTCCAATCAATATGTAGAAAAATATCATTGTTCTTATGTTTTTTTCTTTCCCGAATTTTGGTTTCTTTTATTTTCAATATAGAAGAACTGAATGTTTAAGCCTTAGAACATACCAATTTCTTAGAATAAAGGCAACTGAATGTTTAAGAATGAGGTTTATACCTTGAACTAAAGAAAAAATAACTTGAAAAAAGAAAAGAAAATAAGAACTTGAAAAAATTAAGTATAAAAATAACATATGAAACTAAAATAAACATTAAATATGCAATACAATAAAACTAAAATATAATAAAATATTAGAACTGAAAATAATTTAACAAGAATAAAAAACGTAAAAACAGAAATTCACAATTTACTACATGATGTGTCTTATTTTACATTTCGAGTTGATGAAAGTTCAGAATAAAACAAGAAAGAAAATATTTTAAATACAACTTTTTTGACGATATGTTTTGCAGTAAAGACGAAGAATCTAGTCTAACTATAACAATTATGAAAGAAACAAGAGTAGAGGCCAAAAATCAATTACGTTGATTCGGAAATTGCGCAACCATGGTTTATGAATTCATTTAAAATAAAGAATTAAGTTACTGATAATCCGAATAATCCGCTAAGGTAAAATTTTCTCTCCGTTTCTTGATTTGGCAAACAAAAACAATACCCAACTTTGAATTCTCCATTTGCATTCAGCCAAGGATGACTTTGACCAGGACCGTGTTCTGGCATTGTTTTCAGAGGGGGGAGGTAGAAAAAACTTACTGGAGGAAATGTTACGGAAAATGAAAAAGAAAGGAGTTTTACTCGTATAAACTTTGTCTAACGGACTCAAATATATGTTTTTTTAACCTACATTTACGAGTTGGAGAAATAATATTTAGTTTTTTAAGGAGACATAGTTGTTTTTTACCTGTGTTTTTAAGACGAGTCAGAGAACCGGGTCCTCACCCTAGGATCCAACCCTAACTTTAAACACAAAGATAGACAAAAGAAAAGACACCCCAATTCTCTCTATTTGACGTAATCTATTTCACTCTCCGAAACGTACTTCTTTACTAAATTCACAGCGTGACTACAGGCTAACGGCGAAACTTCATCGCGAAATTTTGCGATAACTTACCATTATTATTTTTTATGTCTCTATGACTATGACATTAAAATCATCGATAAATAATACATGGCAGATAAGGCCCTATGCGTAATTCTAAAAGAGGATGAAAGCAGTGGCGTAATTTCGTCAAAATCCTGGGGGAGGGATAAGGGACAAAGCTGTAGCCAATTTTCCCGAATCACGCAAAATGACAGTGAAAAATGAAGAGTGAGCCATATAGTACCATAAGGGCAAAGATATACTTTATCTCAGGTCAGGAAAACAGGTCAGGAAAACTGACCTGTTTCTCTTGATGCTTAGATTATCCAAGTTTATTGAATTACTGCACAAACTAAATATCACATGGTGAGGGGAAAACTGAGCTTTGGGAGGTTAACTGAGGTCTGGAGGAGGCACTTGCTTCCCTGTCCCATAATAAATTAAGCCTCTGCAGGAAAGCAGTCCCAAAGAGATGCAATAACGATGAAAATAAACCCCCTTAAATTTAACATTTCGGAGAGACGGATTTTTCAAGCTCCTATCACTACGTATTAGTTCTTTCCTACGACAAATTTTTGAAATATCAATATACGATGATAATCTCAAATTATTTCCCGCCAGTTTTGCGGTGTTTGTGGTTGGTATTGCTTGCCTTCCTTTTTTTTTTCTTGTTTCTTTACATTGAAATAGAGACATCATTATGTTAAATCATATTATAAGTAATTATTTTCAAAAAATGTAATCTTACTTACAAAAAACCTTTATGAAAACACCTAAAACTTTTAAGAAGAAGGGAAATCGACAATTTATCACGAAAATACATTGAAGTGGCCAAAATTTTTAAATTTTGTCCCGCTCCAAGACGCGGGAAGGCCGTCAAAGTTATCACGCCTTTAGATGGACCCTTGGTTTGCAGCTGTAACGGAAAACTTTTTTTTTACTGTGACACAGAGTGGCACGATCCCATTCCCTGTTATTTAAGCCTTCACATTCAATAGTTCAATGTCGACCCTCAAACTTCAGCCTGGAAGGCACAATTTACAATAACATGCTTGGACTGCCTAGTTACGGTAAAAAGGATTGCCAGTTGTAATGAATTGCTCTGCCGGTGAGGCAGAAACGAGCTCACTAACAGCCATCCCACCGCACCAGAAAAGTCCCAATCCTTAACAGTCAGCCTATTCTCATTTGGACAATTCTTTTTTTCAGCAGGTAATACAACAAACCATAACAGATTTTTCAGTTATATTCGTGCCTAAGCCCTTCGGAAGGCCATAGAGTTGAAAACCATTATGACTTTCTGGAAATTTACTAAACGTCTCAAGCCAGACTTTTTGAATCAGGAAAGAGAATGTCCGGGGAAAAAGTATACAACCTATCGTTAAAAATTCAATATTTAGATATGCGAATAAAATACAATTTTCTACAGACAAAGTGGTATAAAGTGATAAAGGAGTTGCTCCATGTTTTAAAAATGGCTAATTTATTTCGCAATTTAATATGAAGAGACCAAAACATAATTGAAGACATTTTATTTAAAAGGATAAAAATGTTACAAGGAGGAGTGGAAAAGTTAATGTTTCAGTGGATTTGACAGATGTCCAAGTGAAAAATATAAAGTATTATACTCGATTTTGCAGCGATCTAAATCAGCGACTATGTCAAGTTATAAACTATCGTTCCCACACAGTGCGTTGAACTCGAATCCTCGAGAGCCGAAGAAGAGTCCTCTCTCCAGTGAACGCCGGTCTCTTTGATGACATTTAATTGCATAATTTGAACATGGGATTAACAATGGAAAAGGATTTTCAGTTCATAATGCACAACCGTATGATAAAATAATTCATGCACGAAACGCTTCACATTTAATGACATTAACATAGACAGGAAAGGGGAAATAAGAAAAAAGATAAACAAGGGGAAAAGAAAAAAGAGATAAAAAAAGTTAATAAATACTAAAACATGTCCTCGATTGACCAAAGTCTACATGGACTGTTCTCATTGGGATGCGGACAAAAATAGGCCCTTGATCAGACCAAACACACTTGTTGCAATATTTTTCACGAGCTGTGTTAAGAATATCCCGCCGCTGGCCGGTTAGAATTTCCGAAGCAAAATACCACTTTTTGCAAGTTCCTTCTTAGCTGTGTAAACGCTTTTCGTGATATCTTTGTCACGAAATGTAATTAGTACAGGGGCGATTTTTTCAGACCGCACTGAAATTCCAAAGGCAAATCGGTGCCCTTTGTTTATGTCAGCATCCGTTATTCTGGCGAGTTCCACCTTTCCTCAAAGGATATCTAACGCCTTTGAACAAGAGCTAATCTAGTCTCGAATCTTGGTCGATATCATCTATACGCCGCTCAATCCGAAGTATTATATCATCAAGAGATTCAATGTGACTTTTCTTAGATTTCAGTTGTTTTTCAGTTTCAGTAAATTTCGGGGTATATCCCACAATAATAGATTGATAGACTTCCAAAACGATGTTTTCACTCGAGAAATTCATTTTATTAATCGAAGCTAAGCGGGTTTGCACCTCTGTTTCAATGTCCTTTCTCAAGTTATCCTTAGTGCGAGCAATTTCTATTTCTGTCAACATTAATCGTGCTATTACTTCACTAGTCTCACTAACAGCACTTTTGCTCTGAGTGGCTGCAGTTTTTGTAACCATGGAAATGGACTGATCAATCTTTTTGTCTTCTTAAATTTTTAAAGGTAATCATTCTTTAGATTCAGTTCATCAAAAAGCTTTTCTTCTTTCTTCGAAGCTTCATTCTTGTTTGATTGGAAATTAAGTAGGTTAATCTCCGTTATTGTCTGCTGATTTTGAGAATATCATAATAATGTACCCAATATTTCCAGCTGTCTAATATACTCTTCATGGAGTCTATAATTCTGACAGACCATAGAGGATACCCTGCGAATTTATAAAAATTTTGACATTTTATATTTTTCTTTGCCTATGTAAATTGTTTTGTATACACTGAGTTTTACAGGTTTCAAAAATTTCCCTGCTGTCCTAAATGAACGACATAGCCTGAGCTCAGTGTTATAGGGAAACAATTTGTCATGCTCAGATCAGAGCGTCTTATCAATTAGTTCATGGTAACAAACTGTGGGTAAAGAGTGACTTGACACTATAGTATCTGAAACCCTAAAAAATGAGTATTGAGGATGGAAGATACAAAAAAGGCATTTTATGCCTAG
>JAAAKM020073195.1:109419371-109448078 GCA_010016025.2 Alatinidae sp. Z8VKAUB7J3 | reverse complement strand
AACCATAAAAAATGAATATTGTAGACGATAGATACATAAAAAAAAAACATTTTATGCCGATTTCAAACATAGACAGTTTATTAAGTATTTGGCTACCCATCAAAATCTATGAGACTGAGAAAATTGGCTTGGTTTTTAAAAAAAGGCACCCTAAGAAAGTCAAAATATATTAACAAAAATTTTTTTTCATGTCGTTTTTCAGAACTTCAAAATTTTTTTGTTGTCCTTAATGAATTAAATAGCATAAGCTCAAAAAAATAAAGGGATACGATTTCTCATGGTAAGATCAGCACGTTTTATTTAACAGTTTGTAGTAATAAACTGTAAATAATGAGTGAATCGGCCCAATAGTAACTGAAAATCTAAGAAAAGGATTTTGGTAAAAAATGGTACATCAAAAAAAGGTTTTTGTGCTGATTCCAAATATATAACCTTCCTTAAGTTTAATAATACCCGTCAAAATCTAAGAGCCAGAGAAAATTTTTCAAATTCTTGAAAAAGGGGGAAAACAGCCCCAAAAAGCCCAGTGATCTCACCAGAGAGCCCTATTTTTAGTGGTTTCACTAAAAGGCAAAAGTTATATTGCCCGTTTTGAGTTAGTATTAAGTTTGGAGGGTACCTAGTCCCCTCCCACAACCATTGCTCCCTAGAGACCGATCAAAATTCTGAGACAGCCATTTGATTTAGCATAGTAATAAGATCTAAAACTATACTACATAGACTAATCTGAACAAGCATTTTCGTTTGCCATGCTGTCGCTCGCTGTATAATTTTTCATTCTAACAGAAACTTGGCAGGGACAAATGTTTTGCCAACCCCCTGTCCAGCTGAATGCATAATTACACACCGGTTCTAAGTAGTGTCGTTTCTAAACTTGCTCCGCTCCCTCAACCTGCTCTACTTATGATATTTAGTTGCAACTTTCAGGGTATGTTCAACTAAATCACAAGATACTATGTACACCCAGCTTGTTAAAATAATGTGTGTAATATCTCAGAAACAGTTAAGAATATTGAAACTTTCCAAAAATGTCAAGGGAGATGTTGAGCTTAATCAAAAGATGTTGTATATATCCCGGTTGTCAGAAGGGCGTATCTGTAATATCTTGGAAGCGGTTTATGGCATTTAGTTGAATTTTTCAGAGAATATTGAGGGATTTGTTGAGATAAATTGCTAGACTCTAATTCTAAAATCTAATTGGAACCAGATATTTTAATTCTTAAGCCGAAGACATGAAAACAGGAGAAATATTCATTATATCAACCAGTAACAAAACTTTGGCAATCCAAAAGGGACAGAAATTACTTTATGAAAAAAACTTCCTTAAAAAAACCTTTCAAAGAAAAGTAAAGAGCTATATTAAATTTAAGCCCAACAGAAATAAATTCCTATAATATTAAAATACTCAAATAGAATAGAAATTTCTATTAAAGAATAAATGAAAACTAAATAAAACAGAAAAAAACGATAATAGCAAAGGTAAAATACAACAGGTACTAATATAGATAAACCTTAAAAAAATAAAAATTAAATTGAAAGGTCAAGTCAAACTTAAAACGAACAAAAATTACTGCAAACAGGAGTTTCGCTACTGCCCTCTACCCCCTATCCATGTAAGTCTAAAGTCTATTGCTTCATTTGCGCTTGGACGAAAATGAATTATATTAAATAAATAAATAATTTTTATTGCCCATAATAAATAGACATAAAATGTCACACAATAGAGCATATGAAAAGACAAAAAAAAAAAATGGAAAAGGGCTATACGGATGAAACACAAACCATTGAAAAGTTAACAATTAAAACAGAAAATAAATAAATAATAGATTCAAAGATGCTGGCTAATAGCTTGAAAGAGGCTATGCTTATGATCCAGTTATTTTCTTTTATGCTTGAAAAAAAAATATTTCAGTGAAAATATTTTGATTGCTGAGTATCATTGTATATTAAACATTCAAGTACTTTTCATTAATTCTATTCAGTTATTTATTCAATTTTTCTTAAATATAGCCTCATACCATTTTCTGGCGTGAAAAAAAAATACGATTTACACAGGTAACGAATTTGGTAAAAGGAAAAATCCCCCTCCCAGCCTCTTTAATTTTATTTATTTAGTTATTTTATTTTCTGACAAGAAATTTGAATTTGAACCCGACGATGACAGGTACAGGTCCTTTCAAAATAATCGTTTGAAGGAAACCAATCACCTTACATCCATAGCTTAGGTAAACTTATTACCATCTACCATTATTAAGGATATTCGTAATTTTGGAATGAAGGTAAGGAATCGAATCTGGATACAGTGGCTGAGAAGGTAGAAGAACGGTTACACGAGCAAGGAATTCAGCAGTGGCAGGCTCAGAAGGAGGTCTCGGGATATCTTAGTCTGTATAGCATTGTGAAGGACACTTGGGGGGAAGAAGTTTATTTTAAGTTGGGGTTAAAAGGAGAAAAAATCAAATGGATTTTGGACTTAATGGGAGGGGGGTCGATTGATATTGGGGAAAGAGAGAGGAAATTTAGGGGTTACATTGTTAACCCAGTACCTTGTCCGATGTGTTGGGAAGATGATGGAAATATTTTTCATTTTTAAGGAATTGTAGGAATTAGCAGATCTGAAAAACTAGTGTTTTGCTTCGTGTTAAAGACAGAATGTGGGTGGAAGGGATTGTAGAATCACAAATTCAAATTACATTAAGGAACTTGGCTAAGTATGCTGATTTGGGGCTGATGTATCGTGAAAGATGTATCTCTTTATGAATAATTTCGTGAAGATCCTTATATAAGCATGTTTTTTATTTTAATTTGTTTGTGCTCTTCTTATTGGTTTTGTTATGTTTATATTCTATTTTTTTCCTTTTGCCCGAAGGCTCCTTTTGGAAATACATACCTACATCATCAACTGGTACACGAGGTAACAGTGAGGGTATTGGCCAGATTCAACAGAAATCACTAACTGCTACACAGTATGCTACAGTATGTTTACGGAGCAGCTCCACCGGAATTATGATATTGGGATTGCTGGTATATATGTTTCTTGTAATCGAAGTACCTATTTAAAGATGGTTTGAGGTCCGGGTATAGTGGTGGTGATTCTACAAATCTCAGAGTTTTCCACCTTAACTTCCAGGATTTGAATTCATCTTTTAATTTTTTAAGCGAGATATGTGAACTTTCCATTTTTCAGGTTATCGGTCTCACAGTAACATGGCTAAATAATTATAACTCTGCTCTCTTGGATATTCCAGGGTATACATTTTATCGTAGATCGTCAATTTCGAAAACATGGCTTATAAAACTGTTAAAGCAAGTGAAAAGTCATGGAGAACTTTATTGTCTCCTAAAGAGCTAATATTTTACCAATTTTTTGTCATATTTTCTAGATTTTGGAAATCAATTCGGTCGAATTTTGAAAAGGGGACTGACTTCGTTACGTCAGTCCCCTGATCTAGATAAAAAATGGTTTTGTTGAACTAAACTATCGCTGGACTAAAAAAATAGGGTTTGTCAGATCTTTGAGTTTAGTTTTTACTTTATTCACAAAGTTATTTTGAGTATTTATCGGACACAGCCTAAGCCAATTGAAGTTGTGTGAATTAGGGTCCCCAAGTTCCTTTTGGAGATAAGCCGCATTTACCACAGCAACTTGCCTCGCTAAGAGGATCGCCTTTGCTATCTCGATAGGCTTCATGGAAGGTCTCCACCCAGCCATCACCGCGCGTGATAGTGCATTGTTTCTTAATAGGGTCCCATCTAGCGCCACAAAATGTTCCTTCGGGTGCTTGTGGTCCTAGAGCAAATACCGATACGCTTAGAAATACAAGCGCTGAGAGAGTTAGAAAGGTTTTTTTTGTAAGAATTTTCATTAAATTTTCTCCTTTTAAAAATTTATATAAGCAATGGCAAATTAGGTGCCATTTCATGAACAAGGCGAATAGAGTTCTCATAAGTCTTTTTAAAGAAATAAGTTATATAAGTGAGAAACAAGAAAGGTTTTGAAATCTCCTTTGCAAAAAAATAATCTTACGTTTATTTATAAGGTTAAGTGTGAGTTTAGACTTATCTCTATCTGCTGCTGCTAAGATCTGCTTGAAGGCACTACAATGTGCAAAAGTTAACTAAACAATTTTAAAAAAATCCCGAGACGCTTAAGGCGTCCCGGGAAATATCTGTGAGGCTTAACTTAAGAATAACGACTAATCTTGATTGTCATCAAAATCAGATTGTCCAAAAGAATCGACAACGGTACTTTCAACGACGTTAAAAACAAGATCGGCATTAATCAAAATAGTAAACCCATCATTTTTGGGAGAGGTGAGAAGTTCGCACAAACCGCTTCCATCACGAGTACAATCAATCACCCTTTGGGTCACATCCTTCCCATCTAGTTTGATGTTAGACAAAATTGTATCGATATCTGCAATGCCATCAGGGTCTTGAATGGTGATTGAGGTTTGACTCGAGGTGCTTTTCACATCCACTTACAAACTTGCGGTAGTGCTATTTATGTTAATAGTGTTCTGTGTTTCCCTCTGCTAATTATTATTTATTTGTCTTATTTTAGATGGCCCGAGCTTGTTGGTGGTTTTATTTTTCCAAATATATCGATCTGTTGGATACGGTATGTGTTCTTTTTATTCTTGTCTACATTATTTTCTAGTATTTCCTCTATGTAGCCGTATTCTTTTCATTTTATGTTAATGTCGTTATGACCTTCTGAAATAAAATTACAAATTACGAAAACAGCATAATTC
The DNA here is from genome assembly GCA_010016025.2 of Alatinidae sp. Z8VKAUB7J3. Classification (NCBI taxonomy): domain Eukaryota; kingdom Metazoa; phylum Cnidaria; class Cubozoa; order Carybdeida; family Alatinidae; species Alatinidae sp. Z8VKAUB7J3. The sequence continues at coordinate 109,443,324 of JAAAKM020073195.1, read as the reverse complement.
AGAAGGCCTCGTGTGTTTATTTTTCTAGACGGAGATAACTTCCTAACTTTTATAGGCTAGTATTTTGGGTCGACAGGTTCGACCCGTTTTTGGTTTTTAAAATATTAAGGGTTGTCCACTTTTTACACAATACCATTTTCTCGCTTGCAGGGGGAGTTGGAAATGAAACTTTTAATAGATTTTTTTTTCCGTGTCTTGAAAGCCTTAAGAAAATCATCGGGGATGAATAAGCTGGTCTTTTTAACCCTAAAAATGCTTGCATGTTGCAACTTGTGGCACCGATGAAACGATTAATGAAAACGATAATTTCTTTTCAGATTTAGTCAGATTTAATTGTTAGCAAAAATGGTTCCAATATGAATAAGTGGTTCATGAACGCCAATAGAACCCACCTCCAAGTAATAGTAATTCAATTAAATTACCGAACAATACTCATTGTCTGTCATTTCTAAGCACATATTTTTTATTGAGGAGTCAAGTTGATCAACTCCTTGACTCCCTCATAGCCACAAAAACTTCAATTAGTTGCATATTGGTACAATCCTTTGAAAGGGTGGAAGATGTAGGAATACAAGAATATATAGGAGCATAGATAAAAGAAGAAGAAAAAGCAAAGTTTAGGCCACCAAGGTTTCGAGTGGACCTCCGTCGGAGCGCTCTCAGTAGAAAATTTCCATATCGTCCCACTATGTAAGTATTTCTATACCTCTCCCAAAAACAGGGAGGGTAGTTCAAAATACAAAAAAAAAACAAATTTGCAAGTGATGCTTTTATTTATTTTCCACGATTGTGGTCCTTTTAATCAACCTTATAGAGGAGTTCCTCTCGTCGATGCCCCTTAGAATGTGTATAATTATTAGTGTTCGCGTCTATGAATGTCAGAAGCAAGAAATATATAACCAATCGGTCTGATTCTGATATCCAGACATAGAGGATACAGAGAAAGACAGACAGACGGAAAGAAAGACAGACAGACAGAAAGACAGAAAGACCAGACAGACAGAAAGAAAGACCAGACAGAAAGAATAGTCAGGCCAGATAGACAGACAAACAGACAAGACACACAGGAACAAACGGACAAAACAAACCAGACAGACAGATTGACAGACAGACAGAAAAAAAGACCGACAGACAGACAATAAAGACAAAAAGATATATCAGACAGACAGACAGACAGACTTGACAGAAAGACAGAAAGATTAGACAGACAGACTTACAGACCTTACATACAAACTAGACAGACAGACAGATAGACGGACAAAATGACCGACAGACAGACAAACCAGACAGACCAGACAAACAGACCAAACAGACAAAAACAAAGAAAGACAGACAGACCAGACAGACAAGACAGACAGACAGACAAACTAACAGACAGACAGAAAGACAGACATACGGACAGACAGAAAGAAAGGCAGACTGGACCAGACAGACAAAACAGACCAGATGGACAGACAGACAGACAGACAGACAAGACAGACAGAGCAGAAAGACAGATCTGACAGAAAGACAATCAAACAAGACAGGTAGACCAAACAGATAAACATGACAGACAGACAGACAGATAGTAAAGATAAGACAGAAGACAGACAGACTGGTCTGTCTGTTTGTATGTCTCTCTTTTTGGTTTGTATGTCTGGTGTGTCTGTCTGTCTGTCTTTCTGTCCTTCTATTTGTAAGTCTGTCTTTCTGTCTGTTTGTCTGTTCGTCTGTCTGTCTGTCTCTCTGTCCGTCTGTCTGTCTGTCTGGTCTGTTTGTCTGGCCTGTCTGTCGGTGTTTCTTTCTGTCCGTTTGTCTGTCTATCTGTCTGGTATGTATGTCTAGTCTCTATGTCTGTCTGTATGATCTTTCTGTCTGTCTGTCAGTCTGTCTGTCTGGTCAGGTCAGTCTGGTCCGTTTGTCTGTCTTTCTTGTCTGACTGGTCTGTCTTTTTGTCTGTATATTTGTCTGTCTTTCTGTCTGTCTTGTATGTCCGGTCTGAACAGAAAGACAGACAAACAGATCAGACTGACAGACAGACTGACAAGACAGGCAGACAGATAGACCTTACAGAAATACAGACAGTTATACAGACAGACCAGACAGATAGACAGACCAGAAATTCAGAAAGAGAGGGGAGAAGCCAATTACCGAGAAAGTATTTTCAAAAATCAACTGCTTTTCCCGGTTTGAAAATTGTCATTTTTGTTTTATTGGTATAAAGTAGAATGGATAATTTTCATAAGCGGAAACAATGTCTCAGGGTAGCTGAAAAGCTTATCAAAAGCAGAAAGTGTCGCTAGTACATCAACATTTTTCTTTTTCTAGTCTCTTATTGTTCTTTCTTTTTTTTTTCTTTTTTTTTTCTAAGGGAGAAGCCAATTACCGAGAAAGTATTTTTCAAAAATCAACTGATTTTTCCGGTTTCAAAATTATAATTTTTGGTTTATTGCTATAAAGTAGAATGGATAATTTTCATAAGCGGAAACAATGTTTCAGCTGAAAAGCTTATCAAAAGCAGAAAGTGTCGCTAGTACATCAACATGTTTCTTTTTTTAGTCTCTTATTGTTCTTTCTTTATGTTTTCTTATCGTTAAAAGGATGGATCTTTAAGAAACATAAAAATTGTGTGATGTTCATTACAAAACGTTTATGTGGCCGTTTTCCGATAGAGTCAAGGAAGAGTCGGAAAAACAAACGATCTGATTGGTTCAATGAGTACATCTCTGGAAAGTCTCTATCCTTCTATTTTCTGAAAATTGTATCCTAAGTAATAGTTTTCCTTTACTTTAGCGAGCCTCAATGCATGTGTTACATTGAAACAGCGAATTTGGATGGGGAGACTAATTTGAAAATTCGTCAGGGCTTGCAGGCCACCATCAAAGTTGTCAACCCTAATGACCTTCGAGAAATGTCTGCCACTGTTGTTTGTGAACTTCCCAATCGTCATCTCTATGAATTCGTAGGAAATTTTCAAGAAACTGGAGAACAGTAGGTTACTTTTTTTAATTCGATTTTGTGGTCCCAGGTTTTGTCATTTGAAGCGTTTTTTAAGCAACTGGAGTTATGTTAAGCATTGACAAAAAATTACAGGCTACCTCAAACTCCCTTAAAAAAGAAAAAACCTCAAACTCCCTTAGTGGACATATTTTTATTTTTAACTTCATATTTATTTTTAATTAAATATATGTCAATGCATTATTTTGGTGCTACAAACTTTTAATACTGGTTGATCTAGAACATACTTTTAACAGTTTTATTTTGGACATTATTTATTTTCTGTATACTAAGAAGGTAACTCTTTATTAGAATATGACTATAAGTAGGTAGCACCTTGCCGGTCAGCATCAAGGCCCAGGTTGAGGCGTTGACCAGCGATGAAGTGGATTTGCCCAGGTGCTTGCCCCAGTCGGAAGGCGCGATCTTGTCTTCGATCAGCGCGTCGATGGTGTCGGCGTCCGGCACCCGCAGCAGTGCCTCGGCGAGGCACATCAGGGCGATGCCTTCCTCGGTCGACAGGCCGTACTCAGCGAGGAAAACCTCCATCATCCCAGGCGCCGAATGGCCGCGGATGTCGCGCACCAGGGCGGCGGCATTTGAACAGATACGGGCGCGGTCGGCCTCGGAGAGGGCGGCTTGGGCAATCAGCTGGTCGCGCATGGCGGTCTGATCGGCATAAGTGCCGGCATCGATCCGGTAACGCAGCTTGGGTTGGGTGGTCATGCAGGGAACTCCACAGAAAACATGCAGGGCTTTTGCTTAGATTACACGCTTTTCCGCGGGACAATCGCCCGAAAATGTGACACAAGCAGGCCGAATGGATGAAAAGATGGGAATTTGAGGTTCAAATGGCCTTTTCCGACATCGACAGGTTCGACCGCGCGATTCTGAATGTGCTGGCGGAGGACGGACGGATCTCCATCGCTGATCTTGCCCGCCGGATCGGCCTGTCGAAAACTCCGACCCAAACCCGGCTGCGGCGGCTGGAGGCAGAGGGGATCATCACCGGCTACCGTGCGCTGGTCGATCCGATCCGCCTGGGGCTGGACCACGTCGCCTTTGTCGAGGTTAAGCTGGACGACACCCGGCAGGCGGCTCTGGCCAAATTCAACGCGGCGGTATCCAAGCTGCCGGAGATTGAACAGGCCTACATGATGGCCTCGCATTTCGACTACCTGCTGAAAGTGCGCACCCGCTCGATGACCGACTACCGGGCGGTGCTGGGGGAAAAGATATCCTCGCTGCCGCATGTCTCCTCGACCTCCACCTACGTCGCGATGGAGGCCGTGAAGGAGGACGGAGCGCTGGGGCCGCTATAGCGCGTTGCGGATGCAGCGCGCGCACAGTTGACTTGAACGAAACCGTAATTGTGCCAGCATAAGGGCATGTCCTGTTCTGTGTTCCGCGCCCCGCATTTTCCGGTCTGTTTTGTCTTGGCGGCTGCCGCCGTGCCGCTGATTTCGCAGGCTGCCGCGGCGGATTGCCCGTCCGCGCCTGACCACAGCACTCCGCTTGAAGCGCAGCTTTAGAGAAAATAAGGGAACTTAAAGAATTTAGATGTGGGAAGGTAGCCAAGGCCCTCGTTGCTGAGTACAAATTTTATTAAAAATATTTGCAGCGTCATACTTAATAAAGTAGAAAATACAAATTTGCATAATTTTTATCAAAACGACGACATCCATTTGTAAGTGATAAAGGTAACGAGGGCTAAAGGCCAAAGCTGCCATCCAAGCCTACCGAGTGCCATTAAAAAGCCCATGAAACGTGGTTTTTTGCCAAGTACATATAATAGTATATATATTTGTAACATATACGTGTATGTATACGTGGGTGTGTCCGTGACCGCGCAGGGACGTTGGTGTGTGTGTTTTGTGCTTGCGCGCATATATAAACATATTTGAAACAGTCTTCGCTAACCGTAGGTTTCATTCTTTAGCATTAAATATAGCCTCACGTAACTCCCCTACGGTCTCTTTTATGAGTTTTTGTGCTTTCTGAGTCAATCAAAGGACCATGAGGGATGATCTGCTAAACAGCTTTTGTTATTGAAAGAAGGAATAATATACATTTTCATTATGATTTTTCCTATTTCAGAGAATGATCTATTCATCCCTCTTTTAAACTCTCGTATTTTAGTATCTCCTCCAACTGTATTTTCTTTTTATGTAGTTGTTGGTGACGGTCCAGTCGAGCAGGAAGATCAGCAAGACGAAAATCAAAACGGTTTCGGAAAACTATTAATAAAAAAACAGGCATTACCAACACTAAGCCAATTTCTCAGAGGCATGCCTCAACAGCAGAGCTTTTTCGTGCCAGAAGCTTCTCAGTATGATCAGAGATTATTTAGATTTCAGCCCGCATATCAACTCAATCCAGCTGCCTTTGGGCCAAACCAATACACCCAGAGCTTCCAGGCAGCTAAGATCTATCAACACCCCGTGATCACAGGAGTCGAACGTCAAGCTCCAGCTGCCATTATGCTGGACCAATATACCCCAAGCTATCAGACAGATAAGGTAAATCAACAGACCCAAATCACCGGGTTTCAAGGTCAAGCCCCAGCTGCTAGTCCTAGATTTATATTCCTTGCGGAACAAAATGGCCATTGGACCGCGTGCAAGCTTCTTTTGGGTTGCGTTGACATACCATTTTTTGGACATGGTCATAACGAACAGCATGGCCATCAAGAACATCACGGTCATAAAGAACATCATGTAACCAAATTCTATTAATCGATTTTCCCCCCTCTGCATGTCACTTATTGCAGGCAAATGGGAACATGCAATTCATTTGATCATCCTAGTATGCCAGGTGGGTTCACCTTGCGTGCAATTAGTTATCATGTAAAATGCATTAGCCGAATCATAATATTAGAGAGGCTCTCATGGTCGTCTGAAAGAATGAAACGTCATGAAACGTCTTGAAAGAAAATGAAAAATCTTAAAATACTATGTGACATCCCGTGTGTGTATTGTCATTACGCAATAGCCACGCGTGTGTCCTCCTCAGGTACAAGCTGGGACTCATCGCTTGACTAGCGGGCAATTCCTATTACGTAACAGCCAAAAGTAAACAAAACCCGTTACGTAATGTATGCCTGCTGGGTGGAATTGCCCGCTTTTCCCGTTGCCGTTAGATTAGGGCCCCGCTGAAATTGGATGGTAGGGCCCCTCTCCTGTTGGAAACGGATGTTAGGCCCCCTCAGTGAAATTGTACGCTAGGGCCCTTGGTGGTTAGGTGAGGGGCCTGATGAAATTGAATACTACGGCTCCCAGTGAAATTGGATGCTAGGACCCCGGTGGTTACGTTAGGGGACCCCCGCTGGAATTGGATGTCAGTCCGGTGCTTTGAAGGTTCCCCCGCTAACTGGCTCCTAAAGATTTTTTTTCCTGGCACTTGTAGATTTTTTAAATGAAAATCAGTCGCTATTAGTTAACAATCAAACATCATTACGTAACAATCTTAGGAATCCTGGAGTAAAGAAGCCTCCTGAAGGTTTTTTAAAGAACAACCAAAGAAATCAGCCAAGAACAACCAAGATTTGGCTGGTCCCTGAAGGTTTTTTAAAAAGAAACTATTATGCAACATGCAACTCCAATTACGTTATATGCAGATGAAAACTTGATTGCAACTTGAGGAAAAAAGTTTCTATTCCATAATATACACCTGCACCTTGCCCTGAAGGAATTGCCGTTAAACCTTCTTCACGATTAACGGTAAAGAAGAAAAGAGTAGTGGCTGGCTGTCATTTTAAAAGCCTTTACTAATATATGAATTAAAATTATTAAACTGATTATAAAATGCAAACGAAATGAGCATGCTACCCCATTGTTTCCGTTTGATTGTCATATTTGTCATTAATGATATCAGCAACTACTTAACGCTTACTTTAGTGGCCAATTTAGTGCGTAATGTTCCTTTTCGCAAGAGTATAAAGTCATGTTGTATCCATTGACGCACTGTTTTGTTGTGGGCAACAACCCCTTATCCTGGAAAAATATAATTGCCTCTTTTTCAGTATTTGGCAAATCCCATAGCTTCATTTCAAAATCCCTGTTCAGACACTATCTTCTATCTACATGCGCCGGAAACTAAATTGAGTTTTGTCTTTGTGGCTATGGAACCAAATTTCCTCATAAAATGTACCTGCATCGTAGTTTGTTTCACGAAAGAGCCTAACTGCACTTACTGAGTGTGTTCTGAATAATACACAAGTACCGTGATTTGTTTCAACTATTTTTGAGATTATCTTACAATTTACACATTAAGAAGAGGACTTTTATCATAGTTTTATCATCGATTACACAAACCATATGCCACAAAGCAAACATAATAAATTAGCAAAATGCACAATCTTACCGTAAAGACACTTGTTTACATATTTAGGAGACAGTAAGTGTAGATAGTAATTCTGAGACTCTGTCAGCATTAGTTATTATAAAGGTAGGGCAGTGATTCATTGCTCAGATGGGAGGGGAACAGATGGCTTGATGAGTGCGATTTAATGCCCAAATTATTTAACTGTCTCTTTGCCTCAGTTTGCTCAAGTTTCCTTTTCTTTAAGTCGGAATTTTCACTTCTTTATCTAGTTCTTCTTTCTAATTTTCACTGCATTTTGCTAATGTAGATAAAAACTGACTCGGGCCACTAGTAACCGAAACTCTAAAAAGTGGTGTTTTAATAATATCTACTACATACTACATCAAAAGAATTGTTGTTTTTTTATGGCGATTCCAAGCAAATTAAATACGTTAAGTTTTAAAGATATGCTTTAAAAGCTGTGAGCCTACGAAAACTCGCCTGGTGTTAGGGAAAGAGGAGAAATACCCTCAAAATGGCAAGTATTGTAGACGAAAATAACACCATCAGACTCAGCATATCAGATAACCCTATTGGGGAGATTTCAAGCCACTGTCTACAAAACCTTGGAATCTTAAATTTATTAGAAAATTTCAATTGAAAATTTGACATAACCTGATTTAAAGTTTCTGGAATGACTAAATATCGTTTCCAGAAAGGATTTCTCACATTATTCCAACCTTTGTGTTGGAGAATGACTTTTGGAATAATCGGACCAAAAATCCTGAGATGCAACTAAGTGTAAAACCAAAGGCATGGCAAACAGCGATTCACCTATGAACATCAAATTTAATGACAAGGAAGTGGAAGATGTGGTCCATTCAAAACATCTTGGCGGCACCATTGAGAACACGGGATCCACAGCCAAAGAAATCATTGGCCGAATTGGAAAGGCTAGCAGCTCCTTCAACAGGCTCAAAAGAGTTTGGAGGTCGAGCACTTTCTCTCTCCGGCTTAAAATCCACCTGTTCAGCAGCAACGTCCTGCCCATCATCCTCTATGCATCTGAAAAATTGAATTTCAGCCAAGAAACAGAGAGGAGAATTCAGTATTTTGGAAACAAGTGCCTACGTAGACTTCTCAGCATCCACTGGTCCCAGAAGGTAACAAACGAGCACATTAGAAATATCGCAGGTCAACCGTCCCTCATTGGGACCATACGAAGGCGTAGATGGAGCTACCTCGGACACGTGCTGCGCATGGAGGATTCAAGAATCCTCCAATCTACGTTTTCTGGTTACTTGAAGGCACCCGCCGCAGAGAAAGGACCGAAAACACACTCCGTCGTACCTACAACAGCAACGTGTGGCACCTTCACGCCTCAATACAGCCGGATTAGGAAGATATCGTTGATGCCGCAAGTTTCAGAGACGACTAGAGATGGTTCTTAGACACCCTGGGTGCCTCTGGAGGCACAGGAAGATCTAAGGTCTATGACATAACATGTATCTACAGGCTGTCATGGAATGGTGGGATAGGGATGACTTTAAAAGCAGGGCTGTCATGGAATGGAGGATAGAGCTTTCATAGAATGCTGGGGTAGGGCTATCATCGGTCATTTTATGCTGTCACTACTCTTATGAAAATGAAAGTCATAAGCTTAGCAATTTTCAAATGACTGAAATGAATGAATAAATGAAAGAAAAAATCTTTGCCCTCACACAAATTAGAACCAAACTCATTTAAAGAATAAAACGTCATAATTACTTCATATTCTGCATATTCGTATTCTACTGCCTGAACTTCTGTGTGTGGTGCAAGAGAATATGACTTTTAAAATATGGACAAAACTAATCATAAATTTTCTGAAAATTTCTCTACATATGTTTCTTATTTAATGTACAATAGCTCAAAATATTATAAATATTCAACCACTGAAAAGGAATAAAAAAAAAAATAGAACAATGAACGACATAGAAATGAAGCTGGTTCCTGATGATTGGAGGTTAATTTTGCTTCAAAAGTCCTTCAACGTGGCAATGGCCATAAACCCCATCGTGAAAGACCGCTCAATGTATGTGCCATTGATTAATCTCCATGTTCTGAAAGTTCTGACACTTTGAAAGCGCAAGAAGAAGAAGATTTATCCGTAGTTTCATCCAGTGTTGTAGGCCTTCTGCGTCAATCGTATCACGACAAAACTGAAAGACTTTTGACATATCTCGCTGAAAATGAACATGTAAAAATTGATGGTAGTGGGAATTAAGTTTTAATCCATGGCGAGAGCTACATTCTAATTGACTTGATATAAGATTTGAATGCAAATCCTTAAATACTTGAATCATTTGATAGTGATTTGTGTAAATTGTAAACACATCAAACTTTCCAAAAAGTGTTATTGGGAATAAAGACATTTCGATTCAGGGAACATATTCAAAAATCAAAAGACATATCATTTTTGAAAAGCACATCAAGTGAGTGTGCTGATCTAATGAATATTAAACGAAAGCGTTTTCCAACCCACTAGGTATGCAAAAAGGGTGCGTAGACACCTCACACCGCGTTTACGTTCAAAATGGCTCTTGTTTTGCAATGAGTTTATCGAAATACTGGCATAACAGGTAATTTAAGTTAGCCAACCACAATTGCTCGAGTTGCTGGACTTGAAAAGAAGATGGCAAAAGAGAATTTATAGAATGAGCCCAGTTTCACTCCTAGTCGAAATCTTGAGGTTCGTGGACACCGTTATCGAAAAACTGACTTCTTTTTCCCAGTGTATATTTTACAAGCGGATGTTTTAACTCCAGACGGAATTCAAAGGCATTACAATAACCCATACAGGTAGATTTTACCTGTAATCAGTGTTTTTCATCGCTTTGCATATGTTCCATTGCACCCAAAATGAGGTGGTGAAGTTGTTATAGCCCTTGAATCTATCTTTGAACAGGATTCTTATAGGAAAATTCAAACAGATCGGGGAAATGAACTCTTTGCATCTAATATATTTAACTCATTTTTCGATATAGCGGATATACTTATAGTAGAATTTCTTAGCATTTATGGTAACAATCTTTGATTGTATGATTTTCTAGTTGAAAATACTCTTTCCTACCTGTATAATGTAAATTTTAGTGCATTAAGAGTGAGATGCATTAAAAATGTTGGTAAAATAGTAAAAATTTTGTATGCCGATACAGCCGATGACAAGTATTGTCAGCAATAAACTGCTGGAGAAACCAATGCCGAGCAGTCCCGGCACGTCGAACAAGCGTAAGACCGCGAGTGACCCTGAATACAGAATGGATGGTATGGTGATCAGGCCGTAACCCAGCAGAAACAGCACGACCGTAAAGCGGCGCACCGTGTCGTCAAACCGGTCTTCCAGAAATTGTGGCAACGTGGCGAACGCGCCACCCAGGTATCTGGGTAGAAAGACCAGCGCCATGACAATAATTGCCACACCCGCCGTAACCTCCCATGCCATACTCGACATGTTGAAGCCAAAGGCGGAGCCGTTCAGGCCGATAAGCTGTTCCGCTGAAAGGTTGGTCAACAACAGCGATCCGGCGATAAAGGTCCCTGTCAGTCCCCTGCCAGCCAGAAAATAACCATCTTTCGTTTCCACCTCACCGCGGGTCTTGAGATAAGAAATCCAGCCCACCATGCCCATAAAAAGCACACAGGTAAGCAAGGTGGTGAATATATCTTCTGAAGCGATGGTGCCGCCTTATTGTTCTACTCTACTTTGTTGATGTACTCTGCATTGTTGTTCTATTCAACACTGCCGCGCAAATTCGCGTGGGTAACAGGGTTACACCCTGCTGCCCACGCTGAACAAACTAACAGACGCTCTCTAGTTAAACGTTACTCTCTAGTTAAACGTCGCTCGCAGGTTCACGCCGAAGTAACGCTCTGCCTCACGCGGAATCTGATAGCGGAAATTGTCACCGCTATAGGTGGTGACATAACTTTCGTCACCCAGATTCTTACCGATCACCGTGACACGGAAACGATCATCATTAAAGGAAAACGCGACACTGGCATTGATTACATCATAATCGGGCAGCAGTGTAACCGGGTTGAAATTACCGTCATTACCCGGCAGCGCACTACGCTGCTCGTCCGTATACACGTACGAGGCATTCAAGATGATGTCCATATTTTCACCTGGAATCACATAGTTACCCATAATTGAGTATTTCAGTTCAGGCGCAAATGGCACGTCCAGGCCGGAGCGGTCGGAACAATTTGTCGGGGGTAAGCCGGTGGTGGGGTCTACCGGACAGTTGAGCGAATTAATATCCGCTTCAATCGAAGCAAATCCGCCAGTGAGGCTGAAGTTGTCGGTTGGGGACCAGATGAAATCAACCTCAAACCCTTAGTCTGGATTTATTGACCAAATACCAGTTTTTTTTTACCATAATGGAAACTTAAGTAAACGCTTTGCATATTTAAACTAAATTATATAATTTCTTAATAAACTATACAATTTCTTAATAAATCATAATTTCTTCTCTGTCTATGTAGGCTATTATTATTATTGTTAAAAAGGGTGGAACCACTATCACTAGATGAAGGATCTGGCCTTCAAGGTAAATTGCATCCCCTCCTCAAAACTATGCTCCATTTGGGGTTGGGGGGGCAACAGTAGATAGGCCTTCCTACCCTCGCCATATATTTTGCCAGCTGTTGGACTTCCTCTTCTCTTACTATATCCTCCAGCTTAACTACAACATTATGAAATATCTGAAGCCAGTGTCTGATCCTAGCTGGATATCCCTCCATTTAATGCTTTCTTGTTTCCACAATGGTCATCTTGCACTTTTGGCACATTAGGTATTGAGTAATTCCTATTTGGGAAAGATATTTCCCAAAATTTCCAATCTTATGGCTTCTATTACCATTCTTGTCTCAGACCTTTTTAGTCATAGAAAATTTTTAGTCAGGATGGGTTTAAACTTTGGGAGAGATTCTTTTGCTTCCTTACATCTCACCTTCCTATGCCAATTTAGTTCCACTGTCTCATTGCTCCTACTCCTCATTGCTGCCTTCCAGCAACTCTGAGAAATTGGGATGAAAGGTTATGGACCACTGTATCTCAATGACATCTCATACTTAGCTGCTTTATCTGCCAACTTGTTATCCTCTATTCCAGAATGCCCTGGGACCCACATCAGCATAACTTTGTCTCCTTTGCATGTTAAGCTATTCAGGGCCTTGTAGCATTCCAATTCTTTCCTTTGCTAGCTCTTTACATTTTGAAGAGCCTTTAGGCATGCTTGATTGTCAGTTAAGATACATAGATTCTGAATATTTCATCCTAAAAAACTGTAGCAAATGTTCCCAGGTGATAACTACATGCCTCCTTTTCCACATCAGGAAAACTTACCTTGCAGACATTCTTTATGATCAGTCCTCAATTTCTGAATTTGCTTTAGCTCTATAGCTACCTGTCATTTCCTGAGCATATAGGAGTCCATTTCGGCCCTATGTCCATGGTCCATCTTCAGCCAAACATAATTATATAGAAGCTCTAAATTCTAGTATTGCTGCTGATTCTTTTGTTCTGCTTTACAGTCCAAACAAACAGGAAAAAAAGAACAAGTATTGGTATAAATTAAAATTTTTCCTATTAGAACCTTTTGTAAAAGGACGGTGTTGTAGAGCTGCAAGATTTTTAACTCTTAATATTTTTATTTTTTCATTTTAACTGTAATTGTCGGTACAATATGAACAGTATAGACGTATAGAGAGGGAAAGTTAAGCCGCTAGATTTGACCATTTTTTTCGATTTTCAAATTATTCGTGTACATTAATTTTGCTGCCTAAACAACGTTGAATAGAGCATAAAATAGAGCAATGAATAGAGCATTGCGCTTATTCAATAGGTAATTCCAATTAATTAATATAAGCTACATTGAATACGGGGTTAGGCTTTTAAAACCATTTTGCTCTCAAATCAAAAGAGTAACATGGAAAGACTAAGATTTATCGATGATACAAGAATATAAATATTATTGCCATGAAGTTGCATTACGCAAAGCAAGTGTATTTATTTTTGTTGATCAAGTAAGTTTGTGTTTCGTATTTTTTAGCCCAGTAATGGTGTAACATATAACGATGAAGACTCCCAGCGCCAGGAACTAGTTAGGAATGTGATAAGCTCACAAGGTGCTCTTATACTCACAACTTTGCTAAATGCTTCAATTTTTCAACTATCCAGCTATAATACGGTTGATGTGGCTGATGTCATATATTCGTTTGCTAGTGTGGATAGAGAGGTAGGTTGTATTGCTTTTAACTTTATTACCTCGATAATTCCTAAGTTAAATTTATTTCTATGTTACTTTTTAACCCATCACAGGGAAAGGGAGATCAAGTTACTATTTCGGCATTTCTAGTGTTCTAATACCAGTATGCGCGAGTATTTCGATTGATTTGTTGCTGTTGCTGGTGTTCTGTTTCATATCAGTATTTTTCTCCCTTGCTTCTTGCTAGTTTGTAGTCTAGAGGGCGTAGTCTAAACCTGAAAACAACAGTCCAAAGAAAAAATCAGATTTCCCCCGGTACCCATTCAGAGCTGGGTCGACCCTGGCTGAGCTTACAGGGTAACACCATTGATCCCCGTTCCAAAACAAAAAACAAGGACACCAGGGCTCGAACCCATAACCTCGGCTAGGACGGAACTAGAATGTTCAAAATTTTACTGAAAGACATATGGAATTATAAACAGAATACAATACTACTAGGTTATTTGGTGTCTTCCCTTGTCTGAAATTTTTTTTCACCAATATTGATTTGTATGCATATTTTGTAAACTATGGCCCTTGACACTTTCGTGTTCTAAACAATACTATGCTTGAAGCGTGTAAAAATAGCAAATACTGTTTCATAAATTTAGTCAATTTAATGTTGTACTCTCATGTGGATAGGAGGAGAGTTTATCTCGAGCTCGTGAAGAAGAGGAGCGTCGCAAGGAAGTGTCGAATAAGTTCCAGAGCACTTTGAATGAAGTCACTGCAATGCTCCAGCAAAACAATGAAAGAAATACAAAGCTACGCGAAGAGAATTCTGACATGGCTGCCAAGCTGAAACTTCTCTGTGATCAGTATGCTGTTCGTGAACAGGTTTGAAAATTTTTAAGACTATTTGAATTCTCTCCTAGATTAATGTGTAGCTTTAATGTGTATATAATATATTGATTCGCTTATACACAATTATTGCTCGTTTAATTAATTTAAAAAAAAGGCATATAACTCTAAGAATAAGATATTTTATTAGCAGTTGTCAATACTTCTTTCCACAGAGCATTATTTGTTCTTCGTTCATTTTCAAGTGGAAATAGAACATTTAAGCTACGTTGTCTTTTAACACAAGAAAATGCCACGTACAACGTACCATGATTAAAAATTGGAGTATGGAGGTCGACGCCAACAAATTCGGAAGTTAGGCCTTGCGATTTATGAACTGTCTTTGCAAATGCAGATTGAAATAGAAATTAATGTCACTGAACAGTGTTCGAGAAGCGTGAACTTCGTTTCCTAATTCCCCCCCCCCGTAAGTGTATTCGCCACAATTAGGTTGTTACATAAATTAGTAACAATAAGACGAGTTCTATTGTACATTCCTTATGAAATATCTAAGTTACACAAAAGTATAGCTGTAGTATTTTTCCTTATTTTAAGTCATGGGTTGGTAATTATGCAGTATCAATTTAATTCAGGAGTTCTGGAGTGAATTCAATTCCTCCTTCCTCTTTGTCTTTTACAGAACCATGACTTTTATAAGATTTGTATTGTTCCTAGGGGGTGATTGACAATTTTCACATTTATTTTACTATCTTCTTTGTTGAACGAAGCTAGAGTAACGTGATCCTTCATTAAATTGAAATTTTGACTTGCCAGACATTCTCCAAGTAATTCCTCAATCAAATACCACGTAGAAATTGTATCTTTTGGTGTGGGGGTCGCGGAATCGTCCATGCTGAGTCGGCTCGGCCGGGCTCGAATCTTAGCGTCCACGCAGCGCGGAACGACGCCTCCGGCCGCGATGAGTCCAGCCGCCGCGCGGCGCGAGCCGCGACGCTGCAAGGTGGAGACCACCAGGCACCCCGAGCACAGAGAGCTGCATGCTTATGGCTGCTCCGTTCCCGGCCTGACCAGGTTCACACCGCCCCCTTGCTCGGGACCCGGTGATCTACACCTTGCAGCGCCGCGCCGATCCGCGAGGCGCGGACCGAGAAACTGGCGGAGAGGGGGGGATTCGAACCCCCGGTGGGCTTTGACACCCACACTCGCTTTCCAAGCGAGCTCCTTAAGCCACTCGGGCACCTCTCCGCAACGGATGGTCCATCCGCGACGGACTGACCAGAGCTCGCGGCGTGAGCCTCGAACCCTGAGCGGTAGCGCCTGTTTACACCAATGGACCTTCGGCGACAAACGAGCCAGTCACAAACTGAAGCCGGCACGGGCCGCCGGCGAATTGGCGGAGAGGGGGGGATTCGAACCCCCGATCGGCATAAGCCGACTCTGGTTTTCGAGACCAGCCCGTTCAGCCACTCCGGCACCTCTCCGGGCAAGTTCCTCGGCGGACCAAAGCCCGCCAGGGCGCCAGCATTCTGCCGTGCCGACCTGCAGAGTCAACGCAAGCGGCGGAAGAACGCCTGCAAGAGCTCGGCGCTCTCGGCGGCGAACAGCCCCTCTTCGACCGGACACCGGTGGTTCAGGCGCGAATCGGTGGGCAGATTGGCCAGCGATCCACAGGCGCCGAACTTCGGGTCTCGGGTGGCAAAAACGATCCGGCGGACCCGGACGTGCAGCAGTGCCCCCGTGCACATGAAGCACGGCTCGAGACTGCAGAACAGCTCAGCGTCCGGCAGACGCGCGTCGCCACACGTCGCCAGCGCTGCCGCCAACGCCTCCATCTCGGCATGCGCCAACGGCGAGGTTCGCTCGACGCAGCGGTTGCGACCTTCCCCGACGATTGCGCCGTCGCGCACTACGATGGCCCCCACCGGGACTTCACCGGCGCGTTCGGCCTCCTGCGCGAGCTCGAGGCATCGCCGCATGAAAGCCTCATCGCTTGAGGCAGCCATGCCGCTGTTCTAACATCGGCTCCCTTTCGGGCGAAACCAGCATCCCGTGAGCAAGCGAATCATCATCATCACTATTATCATTATCATCATCATTATTATCATCATCATCATCATTATCATCATTATCATCATTATTATTTTCATCATCATTATAAACAATATTATTGTTGCCATCCTCGTCATCATAATCCTTTTCATTGTTATAACATATTTTCATAAATATGATCATTATCAATAGCAGTTTATTCATTATATTCTTATGTGGGGCCATGTTAAGTGATTGCATGCTTTACATCACAAAGCTTCAGAAAAAGCTGCATACCATCCATAAAGCGTTTCGTTGCTATACCCTTCAGAAAGCCATTCCATTAACCAGCTTCTATTAAATTGTGAGTGCTACCTGTCAAGTCCTTTTGCCGCATGCTGCACCGAGTTCTTTTGCTTTCATGAGTTATGTCTTTTACTATAAGCTTCATTAACCATGAGCTACGCTGTCTCAATAGTGACACGATCTCCCAGTGTAACACTAGCAGCGGTTTCTTCAGGATACCTATCAGTCAAACTTTGGTGAGTTACTTTTCTTTGAATAATGCATGCATACAATAGAGTGCATGTGTAACAACGCATCCATAAGCAAGGCGCATGCACTATAACGCATGCATAGTATGAGGTGCATATGTAATAACGCATTCATGTAGTGAGGTGCATGTGTAATAAGCTATGTTATAGTAGAGTGCATGTGCAATATCTCATTCGTGTAGACGGTAGCATGTGTAACATCACATGCATTTAATTGGGTACATGCCTATAAGAGCTATCGACCAAAGTAGTCCTGAGTAGGACGAGTGAAACACCGAAAAAGCATACCTGATGTTACAGTTATACTAAACGTCGATATCGGCATTGTTGATAGGGCCGAGTTAGTTTCAGCTGAATCCATAAGTGTAAGGAGCTCAACATCTCGTGATTGATTGAGTTTTAAAATAAAATCTGCGACTACACTTCCCTGCCTGAAAGAAAATGAAAGAAATACCATCACTTTGTTATAAAAAAGGCAATGTGGTACATGTTGATGTGTCCACAATGTCCTTGTTTTATATAA
Source organism: Alatinidae sp. Z8VKAUB7J3 (assembly GCA_010016025.2). NCBI lineage: Eukaryota > Metazoa > Cnidaria > Cubozoa > Carybdeida > Alatinidae > Alatinidae sp. Z8VKAUB7J3. The sequence goes on along the minus strand of JAAAKM020073195.1, from coordinate 109,425,850 downwards.
TTGAGATCATTTTGATATATTTATTTTAAACAAGTATCAACCAAACATTTTAACATTTACTTTGACTTTTCGTCTTGTAGTTTAGGCTTAAAATACAATAGATGGCTCATTCTTTATAGAAAAAATGTGTTGTTGCTATCATTAAAATGGAAACTTTTAAGCAGGTATTTGCTGAAGAGTCTCATCGAGTTAAATGTGTTATGGGCTCTCAAGGCGGGAATTGGTGGGTCGGTGACCATACTCTTGAATGCCCGTTGTATGCAGCGAGTAACGGTGGTAGCAATTGTGCGCAAAATATGGACGCGTTAGCTATTGGACCCTACTTTGCGGGCTATTTTGCCGACGATAAATATGTTCCCTTACTACAAACATGGTTATCAGATGAGGAAGCGTCATTGGATAACCTATTTGAAGAAGTTAACAACGGACTGCTAAGAGAATTGACTTATGACCCTAGTGAGCCAGATTGGGCACAAGCACCAGAAGGCGGCTCCCTAGCACAAGCAAGGCAGTTTATTGTTGACAACAAAGCAGTCGCTGACAAATTCGGTCTATCGCTTGTCGCTTATGAAGGAGGACAGCACCTCACCTATACCGGTAACATGAGTGGCGGACGAGATAACATTAATCAACAGTTGTTTTTGGCGTCTAACCGCGATCCCCGTATGGGCGAAGCATTTCAAGCCCACTTAAACGACTGGCACTCCTCTGGAGCTGAAGTTTATGTGCTTTTCGAGAGTACCGTACGTTTGGTTACTTTTGGCTCCTTCCCACTAAAGCAATACGCAACACAACCTGAAAGTGAAACCCACAAGTTTAATGCGGTTATGGCCTATATCGACGATAATCCATGCTCTTGGGAGAACTGTGCTCTCGACGTACCTGCGCAATCAGTACCGAATGACCCGACTCCCAACGACCCACCAACAGATTCTCCACCAGCAGATGCCCCGCCAGTAGATGAGGAGCCTGCAGAACCAGAAGAACCAACGGCTCCGCCGGCTGAGAATATTTCCCTAAGCGCCAATTCAACGCCAGAAGACTGGGGAGTAAATTTAACTTGGAGCTTTGGCTTTGACGGCACAGATATTCATCACTTTAAAGTATTTAGAGACGACGCGTTTGTTGGCCACGCATGGGGCAATGAAACATCATTTCAGAATAGCTGGTTAAATACGGGGCATGTTTATCACTTTCAAATTCAGGCAGTCGCAATAGATGAAACCGTGATCTCCGAATCCAATACCTTGGCAACAACAGCAGGTGATTCACAACCTCCATCACAGGACGCCGGACTAAAAGCCCAATATGATGGTCAATGGGGTTTCAATCTCGACTGGGAAAAGGGATCAAAGGGCATCAACCCCCCCCCCACAAACACCCTCTTTTCCCCAGATGCATCCGAAAAAAATTTTGGGATTGCCAGATTGTTTGAAATAGTCCAACGATCAAATAACGAAACACCAGGGTCAACATCCCCTCCGAGCCTGGGGGAAGAGTGGTAACTTATGCCCAGGGGGCGTATAAAGTTTTTATGGAAGAAGTGGTCGTAAAAGCCTCGGAGGAGACTCAAATGATTAGAAATTGAAAATTCTACTTCGCTTTTTAAGAGTTCATAGTGATCAATTGGCAATAAGCCCCCCTAATGCATCCGATCGAATTTTTTAATATAGCTATTTTTTTCAAAATAGACTGAAGATGATATACAAAGACTCGAGGGATAACACAGCCCACCAGAACCTAGGGACAAGTGTTGTAAATGATGCCCAAGGGGCATAAAAGGTTTTTATGGAAGGGTTGGTAGTAAAAACTTCGGGTGTGGCTCATTTGACTGTAAATCGGAATTTCTAGTGCCCTTTTTAAGAGTCAAAGGTGATCAGAGGAAACTAGCCCCCCAAGGCCCCTTTTTCCCCAAATGCAACTGATCAAAATTATGAGATAACTATTTTGTTCAAAATAGCTTATAGATCAAATAATAGAAACTCCGGGATGAACATAATCCCCAAGAGCTTGTGAGAATTGTCTGAAGTTATGCCCCGGGGGCAGATAAGGTTCTATGTACGGGGTTTCCGCGTAAACGTCAGAGGTGTCTTATTTGATTGGATATTGAAATTTTTATTTAACTTTTTAAGAGTTATCAAAAGTGGTCATCAGGCATTTGCTCCCCCTTCTTTTCCCAAATGAACACGATCAAAATTTTGAAGTAACCATTTTGTTTAAAATAGCCCCAGGGGCATATAAGGCTTTTATGGAAGAGATGGTAGTATAAACTTCGGAGGTGGCTCATTCGAAAATAAATTGGAATTTCTAGTGCCTTTTTAAGAGTCAAAAGTGATCAGAGGGAACTATCCCCCGCAAAGGGGCTAACCCTGCAGGGCCCAGGGGAAGGCGCTGTAAGCTGTACCCTAGGGGCATATATGGTTTTAATAGAAGGGCTCCTCGTATAAACTTTAGAAGGGCTTTTTGGTTGGAAGTTAAAATTTCTAGTTCACTTCTTAAGAGTCAAAAGAAATCGGAGGTAAACTAGCCCCCCCCGATATCAATAGCTACATCAAAAGAATCGCATTTTAATGCTGATTTTAAATATATAAGTTTCATCAAGTTTAATCTTATCCATCAAAAGTTACGAGCCTGAGAAAATTTGCCTTATTTTAGAAAATAGGGCAAAACACCCCTTAAAAGTCTTTGAATTATAACGAAAAATGTGAAATTTTGTATTTTCTGCCAGGAGACTTATTACTGATGCGTGTTTTTTTTATGTTTTTTATCCCAGGGGTTATCGTTTCGACCCAGTGGTCCTAGAATGTCGCGAGATGGCTCATTCAAACGGAAATTAAAAGTTCTAGTGGCCTTATTAAGTGGCCAAAAAATTGGAGGGCACCTAGGCTCCTCCCACGCACAGAGAGCCATTCTGTTCAGATTAGTTGAAAACCTAATAACTGTGTCTTTGGGGACGACTGGATCCCCCACAGTCCCCGGGGGAGGGGCTGGAACTTGAAACTTTAACCATTGTCTACATATAGTACTGGTTAGATGTTTTCAGGGTGACTTTTTTGTGTTGGGGTGTGGGTAGGTCGGGGAGAGTGGGTAGGTGGGAGGATCTCTCCATGGAGAAATTTATCATGAGGGAAGAGAATTTCCATGAAGGGGTGCAGGATTATCTAGCATTATTTAAAAAAAAAGAATGAGAAAATAAATACGTATTTAGTGTAAAGAGCGAGGTATTGACGAAGTTTTATTTATTCATTTATTTATTCGAAGTTTTATTTAATCGTTGTATTTATTCATGTGCAGTGAGCCAAGATCAAAACGTGCATTAATTCAAAAACGTTCAGAAATTAAATAAAAAAATCATGTTTTTTCAACTGCAAATAAGGAGTAACATTAAAATATAAAACGAACAGAAATTATTCCGTATATGAAAGCGGTTGTGCCCTCCTCAACGCTTCGCTCTTAATGCCAAAGTGTTATTATTGTTTTAAAAAGTAGAGTTGTGACAAAGATTCAAACTTTAGTGTAAAGAGCGAGGCGTTGAGGAGGGGACTACCCTTTTCATATACGGAATAATCTCTGTTCGTCTTAAGTTTTAATGTCGTTCCTTACTTTCAAACAGTTTGTGGTAACGAACTGTAGTAAGGAGCGACCCGGCTAAATAGTAAACGAAACTCTAAAAAACGGAATTTTGATGCTAAAATATACATCAAAAGAATCAGATTTTCATGCTGATTAACAGTGGTTACATTTATGGCGCAGGGATAACAAACAACGACATTAATTCTTTGAATCACCTCTCCGAAGCAAATTTGGTTATATTAATTTTTAGTGGTTGAGCATTCTCCTGTCCATAACTACCAGACATGGCCGTGGATCTCTCTGTGTGACATCACAATGGACTTAAAACTGCTACCGTTGGTTACAGCCGATGACAAACTATAAAAGAAATGATGACAGAGTACAACAGCAAAGTATTCTCCTTGAGTACAAGATCAAGACCTTGCATTTCCATATGTTTGTTTGCCATGCTTTATTAAAAATGGCATAATTTGTTGATTGTTAAATTCCTGCACCCCGGCCAGCGCCTGTTCGTTAGTTGCAGTAAGCACCAGACCAGCCCCTTCAGCGGCGTAGGCCAACGCAATGGCCCTGCCAATGCCCCGACTGGCGCCGGTGATAAGGGCGGTTTTTGCCTGCAATCTACCTCGGTCTGTGGCCATGCCTATCTCACTTACATTAGATAAAGTTATTCTGATTAAAGCCCCGCACTTTGGCCAGCAATCGCAGCGGGGACAGGCGCAAATCATCCACGCCAACAAGCAACATTTCCGGCAACGGGACAAATTCGGTTATGCTGTCGACAATCTTCACAAATCGTTACCCATCATGAACAATTGCGCAACCGACTACACCGCCACAGACGACACAGAGCCGGAATCTGAGCGCGGACGTGATGCGGTGCAGACATCTCTGATCGCTGCCGCTTGTCAGCTGCTCGCTGATGCGGGACCAAACGGTATGAGTGTGCGCGGCGTAGCCAAGCTTGCCGGGGTTAACCATGGTCAGGTTCATCACTATTTCGGCGGCAAACAAGGTTTGATCGAAGCGGCCATCGAGCAGCTGGCGCAGCAGCACTACCAGCGGGCGCACGAACGCGCCAAGGGTGCGGCACTGCCGCCGGCCTTGACCCTGGGAGAAGATTCGCAATATTTACGCTCCATGGTGCGCCTGGTGCTGGACGGCGACGTGGAAACCGCTGCACGGGAACTGCACAGCGGCTATTCAATACCAGTGGAAGCGCGCCAGTACGTCACACGGCGTTATCCCCAGGGACAAGTGCCAGCCGACATCAAGGCACGCATAGCGGTGACCATGGCGATAGAAATGGGCTGGGCGGCGTTGGAGCCGATCATTCTGCGCATGGCAGACTAGTAATAGAATATAGTGTCTCACCATGTATGTTCAAGTTTAGATTGGGATTTACCAGGGACCGAAGAACAGGCAATTATATTTTTCCAGGATAAGGGGTTGTTGTCCAATACAAAAAAAAACGTGTCAATGGCAAAGACCTCTTTTTAACGCGATTCTTAACGACATTTCTGCGTTTTGGGTACATAATTCTAAGTTTTCCTAATAAAGTATTATATTTTCATCATATTTTGTTTTATTTCATTAGCTTTATCAAAAGTTCACTTTTCGAGTGTTTATTATATAACCGATAAGTACTGTTATATCTTCTAAGACAGGAAATCAGATACCCCCTCCTACTGGCAATTACGAAAAATAAGACAGCCAGTGTTACCAGATGCCCATTTTGTGGTTTATCCGTCTTTCATCAAATCTTTCTCTTGTTTTGTGTTTGGTATATCCTAATTGCTATCAACTTTAATTATGTTTACAGTTTTCTTTAGTGACTCATCTATTTCCTGCAATTCATTGTCTACGCATCTGGCAATCAACTAGTTTATTATTTATTGACGGTCGATATTCACCGTGTCTATCGCCCGAACAAATTAGTAAAATAATTTGTCATTTTTTCTCTTGGCATGATCAGTCCATGCTAATTTTAGCTTCATTGGCTGTACATCTAATATTTCCCAACTTTAAAGAGGTATAAAGTTCAAAAACTAAGAGTACGAGAAAACGATAATAATGGAAACTAGCACAAGTACCAAAAACAGTGCCATTATGTGTTTTTTTCTGTGTTAAACAAAATAGCTTTTGGCGCTTTTTTGGTGTTTACTAGGGCTTCAATTGAACTAGCTCCTTTAAGATTTTGAATGATATTTCTAGCTATTATAGAGCGGCGTTCCCTATGATATTGCTTATATGCCCTTTTGAAAACCTGCTTGCATATAGTTTTTTCACTAATTGAACCTCTACCTAAATGATCCCTAAGAGTTTCACCTTATACCCTTAGCGTCATTAGTTACAGTAACTGTAATGGTAGTGCTGTCAGTAAATCCCCTTGAACACACACTGAAAGCTTCAACTTAAAATCATCAACCGTTCCTGAAGTTTTTCTGATACGTCCCCTTGACAACAAGGGCGTAATTTGCTATAGGGCAGGGGGCAATTGTCTCCTCCATAGGTAAAACATAGAATCTTTTGGGAATGATAACTCCGCCATGACTCTTCATGGCCACTTCGAAGACCTCGTGGGTCGTCGAATCAAGTTGCGCCTGTCGAATCGAACGAAATTCGGGCGGCACTAAGGCAAGTTCCGTAAGGCTACGACGCCAGAAGGCATCGAAATCAGGCATCGCCGTCAATGGCGCCGAAACGGTCTCGGCGCCTAATCCCACCACCATCGATTGCTTGATTCCGGCACCGTCACTTTCAGATATCAAGCGACACCGGATCCGGTAGAAACCCGCAGTCGATACGTCGAATCGCTTCGTCAGCCGCTGCCCTCCGGCCTGGGCAAAAGCCACCTTCGTCCGGTCCGTGGTCAATATGTTCCACTCATCATCCTCCAACTGCCA
>JAAAKM020073195.1:109409981-109413453 GCA_010016025.2 Alatinidae sp. Z8VKAUB7J3 | reverse complement strand
GTCTACCTCACATAATGGCAACTCTTATATACTGCGTCTGTTAGAAAGTGTCAGGCTGAGAGCCTTCTTAGGGTACCGTGCAAGTCGAATTATATGAGGTACGATAGCGGTAAGAAAGGTGTTTGGTTTGGTTTGGTATACGGGCTAGGCGTAAGCCTAAGCGTTAAAGTTGAACAAGGTCTTTCTCCATGGAAGGTGGCAAGCCATTCCAAGGCTCCCTGTCGGCTCCCAAACATGTATTCTCTCAATGTGTCTCCTGCAGGACAGTCACGTAGCAAGTGCTCCAAGGTTTGGTCTGATGCTTTGCAGTCGGGGCATATGGGGTCGATTTCCTCATCAAGAAAGGTGTACTTGAGATATGTAGATAGAAATAACTGTAGTATTGTTTGGTCACTTTACGTTACTAGCTACTAACAATTTGACACAAAACTGTAGGCTGTAACTACAAGATAATTATGTAGTTATTTGCATTGTATTATTGTCTCTCTTCCTTCTGTTACGACACAGGGCCAATTATTTCGTGTAGTAAGGTTACATGAAATTGGTATGAGCTATAAAGGGCCAAATATAGTACTTCAGGAGAATCGATATTTTAAATAACAATGTGAAATGAGCTGTGGATTCACAAGGTCCAAATACTTTCAGTTACTCTTATTGACTTAGACAAGAGACTTAAACATGTAAATGTCCGTTTGCGCCAGACTGACATGGTAAAGGTATCACAATCCAACATCCAACATCCGACATCCGACATCCGACATCCGACATCCGAAGAAAGCCTAAGTTTATTTAAAGAGTGCCAGATAAGGCTTTACCCTAGTGGCAACAATACGGATTCGGAAATTTGAGTTTAAACTGATGTCTTCCGCATATTAAGGCATTCCCTGAAACTTGGTGGATGATATCCGCTGATAGCTATTTTAATAGTTTGAAGCTTTAGAACTTCTGCTTTTAAAGAATTTTGTCTATGTCAGGATTCAAAAGAGACCCCCTCAATGGAATGGAGCCCTAGACATCTGGACCATGAAACCCGTTCTAAAACTATGATTCGAGAAATATTTTCTACGAAATAACCCATTATACGCATGGAGAATCCCCTGTTCGCGCATACTAGAATGATTAAATGAATTGCGTGTTCCCATATGATTCCAATAACCGATGTGCAGGGTGGAAAATCGATTACTGAAATTTGCTGACATTTGAAATAAACCTACTTGTTGAGTAGTGATTTATAGGATGTTGTCAGATAATATTGAGGGGTCGCTCTTTGCACTTTTTTACTAATCGAGTCTTTTTCACACATATGGTATGTTTTGGGCATTTTCATGTAAAAATATTCGTTTACACTACAATCGATCATTTATACTTAATGAAAATTCAAATTAGCGTTTCTTCTGATGACTCCTAGTAATTGAGGCCGCCATGGCATTATCTGACTGGCCCGTAAAACACAAAAAGTAATTCACTCAAGAATCGAAAAAACAAAACATCAAAAAAAGCTTATATAGGATAAAATATGAGCAAAAATGAATTATGAATGAAAGGATGGGATTCTACCAACCAATTCTAGAGAGGAGAATTGCTATTAAAGGTAAATTTAAACCACATTAAGATATTTTTTGAGGGATTTTAATGAAAGCTCCTCATTTCTTTGACTGAGCATTAGACTTTACTCCCCTCAGTCGAAAAATTCTTTTGACACCTCCCAGCTTAAGTTTAAGCTCTAGGAAATGTTAGTGCAAGCAATTCACGCAACTGTCACAGTATGTGGCTGACCCAAAAAACACAGGAAAAGCAATCCAAACTAAAAACTGGAAAAAGTTAAACATGAGAAAAAGCTTATAAAGGATAAAATATTAGCAAAAAGAACCATGAATTCAAGAAAGCCAGCGATCCTACAAAGCAATTCTAAAGGGGAAACTTGTGTTTAAGGTAAATGTAAACCAAATTAAGATATTTTTGAGGACTTTTAATGAAAATCTCTCGTTTCTATGAACCAAGACTATACATTCCCTGTTGGCAAGCGCATAGTTGAATAAAATTTTCTCTTCAAATTTAACACAATCTCCGCGCGGATCGCTCAGGAACTCGCGCAGGTAGCGACGGACCGGCCCGGACTCGGGCGCATCCGGCGTGCCGAGGTTCACGAGCAGCACGCCCGTGCGGGCGATAGCAGACGCGGGGTCGGCCAGACTCATGGGCCGCGAGGGTACGCGACGGAGGAGGGGCCGCCCCCTCGCGCCGCACCGTGATCGTCGGCGAGCCCCGGCACGCGCCTTGATTCGCCGCCGCGGCGAGCGGATGCCAGGCGACGTCGAGCGTCGACGCCCGAGATGAGTGAGACCAACCAGCAGCTGCTCGAGCAGACATCGCAGAAGACGCTCGGCAGCATCCACCGGATCCTGCGCCTCGCGGCCGACGACGAGGAGGAGGTGTGCTCGACCCAGGACCTGGCCACGCGCCTGGACACGGCCGTGGTCACGGTCCTCCGGGTGTTCCTCGGCGGCGGATTCCCCTGGATTGGACACTTGATCGCGGGTTCCGGGGAACCCCGGGTGAAACTTCCGTGTAGCCGGAGATGACGCGCGGCCGCGCGGTGACCGTGTGCTTCACTGCGCTCGCCATGAGCAATCGCACCCGCTATCGAACGATCTGGATCTCGGACGTGCACCTCGGAACGAAGGACTGCGAGGCAGGGAAGCTGCTCGCATTCCTCTCGCGCTCCTCGTGCGAGCACCTCTACCTCGTGGGCGACATCATCGACGTCTGGGCCCTGCGGCGGAAGTGGTTCTGGCCGCGTTCCCACAACCATGTCGTCCGCAAGATCATCAAGCAGGACCTCCGGGGAACGAAGGTCACGTTCATCCCGGGGAATCACGACGAGATCTTCCGCGACTACGACGGCTTCCAGTTCGGCGGCGTGACCATCGAGAACGAGGCCATCCACGTGACGGCCGACGGGCGCCGCATCCTCTGCGTCCACGGCGACGAGTTCGACGCCGTGGTGCGCAACGCAAAGCTCATCACGGCGCTCGGTGACTGGCTCTACTACCTCCTGCTGTGGTTCAACCGCGGCTTCAACTGGGTGCGACGCAAGCTTGGCATGCCCTACTGGTCCCTCGCGGCCTTCATCAAGGGCAAGGTCAAGCGTGCCGTGCAGTTCGTCAGCGACTTCGAGGCCGCGGTCGTGAAGAGCGCCAAGGAGAAGGAAGTGGACGCGGTGCTCTGCGGCCACATCCACGCCCCCGAGATCCGGGAGATCCCAGTTTTTGTCTATGCACCATCTAGAAAACTCTCTTTTTCCTTCTGCTGTGAGAGGCCGACAAATAATAGTCTTTTTCTTAGCTGTTGGCTTGGTATCCTTAGGTTTCCACAGTATCGAAAAATGGGTACTCTTGCCTAGGCTAGGCCCTGATTCAGGGGGATGGTAAAACTCTCCCACATCTGTGAAAATCAGATCGATAGTTAATTT
>JAAAKM020073195.1:109399981-109404981 GCA_010016025.2 Alatinidae sp. Z8VKAUB7J3 | reverse complement strand
ATAAACAGGGCAAAGCGTAGTGAAAGAGCACAAACAGTGCCTTTGACAAAACTCTGGATTATACCCGCAGAAGTTTCACGAAGTTTAGGGCAATAATTCAGCTGATAATCCGTAGTACTAGCGATTCAAGATCCAATTTATTGAAACCATTTCCAAGCTTTTGATGTGTAGCACATGTCAACTGATCTTCGGATGTGTATTTGAGGGCTTAGGCATCACCATGACGTCACCTCTGTTAGATGCATCATTAACAGACCAAGCTAACCTCTTAATTCAATTTTCAGTTGTCAGTCATTAATAATTGTTTCTGAAGTGTCCTATCGTGTTATCAAGAAGTAAGTACTAGAAAAACACACTGGGGTCAAGATGTTAATAGATCGACGATTTAAGGATAATAATTTTTAAACTCCAAATTACTACTACTTATTATTATCATCATCATTATTATTATCATACTATAAATCTCACTGTCCCCATCATGCCGGGTGAAAAAAGTGAGAATTTTATATCTTGTAAAAGTTATTAACTGTAAATTTACAGGAAGAATAAATGGAAATAAAGTTTGAATTGTTATTATCATTATTATCATTATTATTATTATTGGCCTTTGCAAAGTTAAAACCAAACACAATTTCACATCCTTTCAAATTGCCAAACTGCAGCACTGCAAAACCGCTATCTCAACACAACACAACAGTGTATTAAATACAATTGCACCCTATCTATCAACTAAAATATCTAACAATCTTTCCCTTTGTGTGTAGGCTGAGAGAGTGACATATTGTACTCAAGAATTGACAGCATCTGAATATTTGTTTATTGTAGGCCTTATGCAACAAATTTTGGTACGGATGTATTTTACTACAGATATTGTGTTTCCAAAAAGTTTATCAAGTTTTGGATGATGAGATTTCTAATAAGAAGGTAGAAGAAAAGTTTCAAGCAGTGTATGTAAAGTTTAGCCAAGGTAGCAAAGTTAGTGCACAATTATGTAAGGCTGGCGCAAGTGGAGCCGTATATTCTTGGAGTGCAAGCGCCGCTAAAAGTTTGGAAAAGCAAGACAAACAACTGGTAGTTCTGAATTGTTACCGCAACTAACATCGAAAATCGCTTTTCATTGAAACAAACGAAACAAAACGGGCAGTAACTACAACCATCTCCAGATCGGTTGCCTAAACAAAATACAAAAACACGTTACAAGTTTCATTAGTATCAAGTCACCATAAAAACGACAAATTAACTAGAAATTTTATGTAGAAACGGCCTTAACCTAGCATAATTGCATATATCAAAAACAAGACTGAAACATCGCAAGGCCTGATTTCCAGGACGTCCACAAAACAAACGAAGTTGTTCCGCTTTCCTAAATTCGTGCGAGTGGACAAGAAAACAACCTATAACGTGGCCTCGAAATACATCGGTTATGAACTTGACAATATAACTGATCGTGTCGAACAGCAACAAGGAAGTTATGAGACAAACTAGTAAAATACGTTTGCTAAACGGAGTACAAGCATGAATATAAACATGAAGATGACTTACCATGGGATGATCTGCAACTTTTTGGAACAGACTTATCTGGTCCTAATGACAGTGATAAGTGAAACGCAATAGCCGTGCGACAGCTTAAATATGAAAGTGTGGATAAAGGTACATATTCCTATTTGACCGTATATAGAAAATGACAGCTGACCAACTGTGAATACCTAAGTTTGAACCATTTACGAACAGGTTGATAGCTGACAAACGCGTATTCCCGTATACTGAACGTATACCGTTGCCGATTTTGTTCCATATATAGTCAAGGAGACTAACTAGAATCGTAACTTAGAAAATCATCACTTATGCATTAACGTACACAACGGTTTCACACCTAACGTGACCTTTACCTTCGAAAAAGGTACACTCGCAAGGTCAACAGTAAAACCAAACTACGAACCTTTCACCGATCAAGTACTAGACATAGGCCAGTCTAGTAAAGGGTAAACTGTGTTTCCACTCCAGGGGATAGGAAACTACTGTCATACTAACATTTGAAGAAATCTCAGTGCGAAGATAGAAATTTGAATCACTTGTAACAACTTTTGAATGTGGCAAAGGGTTCCCTATTGTACCAATTCCCACGTACTGTAAGGGAACTGCTACCTACCAAGCTGTTAAATGACACATGAATTTTGGGCATCCACCTTTTATACAGCTACAGAGGGGTAGGTATGTAGGGAGCAGTTATCTTAAAATCTAATTTAGTCGATATCAGGAGCATAGTCCTTCCAGATTTTGCAAACTTCAAAATTGCGAGTAACTGCAAGTCCGACAAATGCTTACAGTACAGACTGATTGTGTAAAAACTATATATGTGAAACGCGCCTGGGTTGATCCCAATGGCAGAACACTGCTTGTCCTCTTCAAACCTGATCCTCGTACCTCTCTCCCAACTCAGTCGTGAAGTGCAAACAACATCCGTTGCTGGTTACAGTACTCATAGTGCATTTGAGGAACTGAGGTGTTTCCCACGGTTTGCAAGCGCCTAAGTTGGCTGTAGCAATACGTTTTATACGCCTTGGATTGATAATACATTCAAGTGTTAACTTGTGCTATTAAGATCCTAAGAACGCAAGTCAACGCATGGAAATGAGGCTATGACGTAGAACGCTTACTTAACAGGAACTTCCTTGATCCAACATATCACGATTACGAAACGGTGACGTAAAACAGATTACTAGGAAGTCACGACACATATGTTTACGCTATGTAGAGAGTCCTAAACTGCTTTTAGAAAAAGTTCAGTTATTTTTAGAACATTTTGTTCCTCATAGTAGGTTAATATAATATATAAACAGACCAAATAGAAGATTTAAAATAGTTTGTAAAAAAGAAAGAACTACCTTAAGGTCTTGTGGAGACAACGGTAATATAGGAAGAGAAATACAGAAATCGTCAATACTTTACAAAACAGTAACAATAATACGCCCATATTAATGACAAGGTACTTTTATCAGCGAAAATTTGGATCTTGCGAGTCGGTTTTAAAATCGCCTTCTACCTTATAGTTTTCAATTTTAATGCCTTTTATATTTTCGACGTCTCGCTATCAACTCAGCCTCGTTTTGAACATAGCCTAGGTCGTTCCATAAATGTATAAAGACGAGTAAATTCACTGCCCCTCCAGACAGTCGCAACTACATTGTCATCATATGTGTGTAAGTGAAAACGTTCATGCTCAGTGAGTCTCCTAGGACGTATGTGTTGAATATGGACTTCAAAGTCCCTAACCATAAAATTTACGAGTCAGAAAAATTTCCTCAGAGGTTCCTCATAGGATCATGCCAAAGAAAACAAGATCGATGAAACGACATGGTTCTGTCTTGGTTCTGTCATACATATGAGTAAATTGACTGCTCGTCCAGACAATCACAAGTTCGTCGTCATGGTTTATGTATAAATCTAAAGACGTCGTGCTCAATGAGACTCCCCAGGACGTATTTCTTGAGCAGAAACTTCAAAAATTTCTATTCCCTAAAATTTACAACCCAAAATTTTGAAGACACTCGCGTTGACGCGGAGCCGCAGTTGCTTCTCGACCTTTTGGTAAGGATAGCTTGTAGTATCTGTTCTAATTAATTACAGTTTCTTCCCATGATCCATGAGGGGTGGCTCTACTGTGTGATTGAGCATGCCTCGTGGCTTTCTTCTCTGCCCGGTAGCACAATTTTGGGGTGTCGTCGTTGCCTGATCCACCTGCTCTTTATTTATTAGTGAGCCTGTTTGGTGGTTTTATTGTTTTATTTAGGATAGTTTCTAATCAAGTTTAATTTCTCATCTGAGACATTTGATTAAGGGATTGCCACGGTTACTGCGCCGCGATGAATACGTTAAAGACTTGTATCTATGACATGTTTACGCTTTTAGGCACCGCCCTTTGTGTTTGTAAAATGGATGGTAAACGCCATTGGTAGAGAAAAGGGTGGCACTGCCCCATCCAATCCCACCGCTGGTTGTGTGTAAACAGCATCATATGTCACCCAATTCTTAGCACAGATTTAATGAAAATCTCGAAAACGTAACAAGAAAGTAAAGGTATGCGCGTTTTTTTGGTGGAGGACCTGGGCGGCGGCTTGGGCCTTGGGTTTCTTTTGGGAGTTTCCAATTTTAGCCCCAAATATTTCTTAATTTATCCAGTTTCAGCCTTCAAAGTTTCTTATAAAGTACTTCCTTAATAATATATTTGATTTGTTCTTGTCAAATTTATTTTAACAAGTGTATAAAATTTTATAAAATTTAAAAGTGTTAGTATTGTTTTGTATTTTAAAGGTAATATTTAAGGACTGTTGCAAGGTCGCCTAGCTGAGTTTGTGGAGCGGATGCCGCGAAAGCGTGGGTCACGGATTCGATCCCCGCTGGTGACATGTTTTCTATTCCTCTAGTGTTCTTTTCGAAACTAATATTTCAAATCCTCTCTTTTTGATGATAATTTTATATCAGTAGAGAGAATAATAAGAGTGATAACTATATTGTCATGTTTCCAATAATCAGGTAACTGTAGGAACATTTTACACAAGTAAGTAAAATACCCCGTCTCTTCTTGAAACAAAATTTTAAGTATACATTCCCATGACGGAATTTGCTTACAATTCCTTTTGCTCACTAAGTAGTTTAGACTCTGGCGTGTTAATGAAGGCTAACTGTTCACAACCTTTTTATTACGGATTTCTTTAAACAATTTTTATCCTGGTTTCATTATTTCTATTTTTTTGCTTAAAAATGTGTCCATTCATGTGCGTCAAAATACATTTCCTTACTGTGGATATTCTGTGGCAGTATCGCCTACTTATTAATAATATAAATTAGATATCTAAAAATGCTGAACTTAGTTGCTATTAAACGGACAAGCACTTTTAATGAAGCAAATATTAAACCCAGGTATGATAGGGGAAATTATTGAAGAAGCTAAAGTCCATTTAATACCTTCTATAAAGCCCCATTAGGACCCACTGCTTCTA
>JAAAKM020073195.1:109304618-109397742 GCA_010016025.2 Alatinidae sp. Z8VKAUB7J3 | reverse complement strand
GTAAGGTAGGGTAAACATACCGACGTAAGCTACACGTTCATCCAATTCCGGTATAACACATTAACAGATTGACTCTTTGCTTGAAATAAATACGTCGATCCGATGCTATGGCATAATACCGACTAAAGGTCGACAAAAATTACTTCTCGTACCTAATAGGAAGAAGATCTTGCGACCGATGATATGGAATGAAAAGCTCAATGGTATGAATATAGGGCCACGAGGAATCGAACTCCGTCCTTTAGCGCTGCAACGTGATGTGCTACCATTACAGAATGGTCGTATACCATTGAGACGTAGAAATTTGGCAGGTCATTTGTTTCGGTTGACGTCACTACACACTTAATAATGCATTGTGCTTATAAGGTGACAAACACGGGGATTACGATCCTGATGACCATCGAAATATTTTAAAAAATCGTGATTATCTTGATGTATCCTGTATCTTATACCCTTTGACCTCAACTTCACAAAGAGATAAAATAGTTTCCACTCGAAGAATGATATAAACATATCTTCCAATTGAATGTGCTGTATTACATTTGAACTCCTTAGTTTCCCCTTTTCCTAACTGCAATCCGGGTTGCGTACACAACTTATTTTGTTCTCCATTGCCAGTTGATATCATCCCAACACGGATCTCTGCCTTTGAAAATCGTCCATAGCAGCAATCAGCGCCTAGAGTAGGGACGGGGTAGCTTTCAGATGGCAGGGAACATTTTTATTGGCCCTTTGACCTTTAGGGGGTTTGCGACAAGAGGAACGGCAAAATAGAAAAAGTAGACAAACTTCCTTCATACCTTGTTACTGTAGATACTGAAGCAGAATTACGCATTCCTTCCAGTAGCTACCAGCCAGATATGGGACGAGTTCAAAGCAATATGCAGGACCGTATATTTTCTTTTGAATACCGATTTCGTAAAAGTGAAATATTTAAGTTTTATATGTTCTAACACAGTCTGAAGCTGGGCGACGTTTCTCTCGAAACGTAGCTCGCAGAAAGACAGACACACAATGACATGATAAACTCTTCCATCTGTCTGAAATATTATAGTTGAAGTGAACGGCCGTAAGTTGAACTATGCTTTTACGCTTGTTCATCCTGTGCAGGCCCTGTCTGTCCTACAAGGGAATCAGACATCAGTTAATTTGGCCCCAACGTATAAAGGGTTGCCTGACCCCGGTCTTTAGTAGACGACGTGGGTTGGATGCTGTGTGATAGATGAGCATCGAGGTCGTATTTTTTTTTTGTGGTTTAACAACTCTAAATTATTTGTATGTGTGTATGATTATATTGAAAAGGGTGTGGCGTTTACGTTATTCGCGTCTCAGCCTTCTGGCAAAGGATGGATGTAGTATCTGTTCTCATTAATGACAGATTCTTTCCGTGATCTGTGACAGGCTTTCCTACCGGGCGGATGAGCCTGCACCATGGCTTCCTTCTCTGCCCGGTAGTCTAAATCGAGGAGCTTTGACCTTGAACGCTCCAGCTGCCCGTTGTTTGTCAGTTAGCCTGTTTGGTTCGCTTTACTGTCTATTCAGGGTAGTTTCAAAATGAGGCTCACTGAACATCAGTGGTCTCATTAAAGTTGTGGCAATTTTTATAAGCGTACTGCATAGGTAAACAATAGTTGCACAAATAGTGCTATGGTTCGTAGAAACGCTCTCTTTTAGTGTTGTAGTTCAGTTATAATGTGTTGTACCGTGTGGATTTATAAGGAAGGATGGAAGGAGTATTCGCCCAATCTACATTGGTTTCCAAGAGCTGGTGGCACGAGAGTCAAAAACGGCATGTATCCCCGATCTCTATCGTCTACACGCCAGACACGCTGTTGGTCTAGCCAATTTTAAATACCCCAAAACAAAGAACAGAAGAGCACAGAATGATCACAAAAATTTGAGTAAAGCCGAGTTAGCGCTCTTCTCGTATAGTGTTCACGATTTGCTACAATATCACACCTACTTACCTACGTTTTATCACTAGAGTAGTGTTTGTTTAACTTCCTTTTAAAGGTATCAACAGATGGAGTTTTGGGGGTAACATCTTCTGTTCAAAATTAGTTTTGGCGTCTTAAAGAGCTGTTCTTCTAAAACTCAGTGCGGGGTGTTACCTCTTGCAGGTGATACGACCGTAACGTGTTTTAGCGTGTTCCTAGTAGAGCTAGCTCATAGGCTGGAGGGTAATAAAATTGAGACTCTTAACTCTACTGCCAATGACCAGGGTATAGTGGTAGGAAAGAAAACTTTGACAGATGCTTTAGTAAGAGTTTAAAAGGGGTCTACTTACTGAGTAGTGTTACCCGATAGAACAAGAAAAATTCAAAATAAGCTTAATTTCACTTTCACAGAAGTTGGATTTCGTAGGTCCAAATTTATTCGGATCCGGCTAGCTGGTTACAGCTATTGCAAACAGGGAGAATTGACTGAAGCAGTTAAAAGCGAACCCTGACCCATTATAACCAGCATTTCAAAAACATATTTTGCAAAAAAAAGCTGTCAAGTGAAGAAGAATTACTATTTGAAATTGATTCAGGAATGGTAACCGTTATTGCGGCTAATATTAATAGCAAAAGTTAAGTGGGAAAACAAATTTGTCGAGATTGCACAAAAGAGTATGAAATTCCTTGACAGTTGTGCCGGGTCGAAATGAAAGCTACAGGATTGGAATTAGTATGGCCGAATGGGAGAATTGTAGTCGGCCATCTTGAACAACGATAATCTCTTTCTTGCTTGGGAAGCCAGATACGTTTTCTTTTTTTCCTTTTTTTTCTTTCTTTTTTTTGTACCACACAAGGGGTCATACAGTGTTGGAAGAACTGTGTTGACTGATAATAACTAGCAAAATATGGCATTAACCATGTTTGAATAAAAATGCTGGGATGGGGTTTAGAAAGGGTGTGAAGACTCCTCCCCAAAGAAACTTTTATAGCAAAAAGGTGTTACAAAGCACAAATGACAATTCATCTACGAAAAGTATCCAAAGATCCCCAAAGGAAACAAATGTTCTTCAGGAGGAAACCCCTTATACAGTATATTAAATAAATAAAAACTAATTTTTTCGTTTGTTTGTGTACCTTCTTCTTTATCTGTTAACTCATAAAAGGCCAATCCAGTCACGTGTAGTTTAGTTTGCCCGTTTTTTATGCATTATGTCATTTTCTACTGTTTGTAACCCCTCTCCCCCTCCCTCTCTCTCCTTCTTTCGCTTAAGAACTGTTTCACTGCCCTTGATCGCTTACCATATTGTCCAGTTTGTCTCTTCATCACAAAAATTTGTGCCACTATCAGAAACGAGAGTATGCCATGTATTAAATTCCCTTGACGGCGGCTATCTATGGGCTGCTTGTAGAGGAGATAAGAGATGGAGCTCGAAGACATTGACGAATAACAACATATATATAATATACCTCTTTCCTTCGTCAATGTGAAGAATTAGAAAATACTTTAAAACCGAAATACTTTTGTCAACTCTCTGTTAATTGCCCCTCTTAATGACAATGTAAGGTCAGCGGTAGTTGGGAGCGACAGAAACAGCAATGACACATCAACAATTTACAATCAATATCAAAGCCAACAATCTATTTGTCTCTCTTTTTGCCTCTGTCTCAAAAAAATATATAAAATATGGTAAAAAAATCACATTTACAGAACAATACCCCTGTCGTATGCTACGAGATGTTAGGAAACTAATAAAATATCAATGATAAATGCATAGTAGCATATATGATAAACATTTGCAATATTTTTATGGGAAAATCAGAGGCATTAGACAAGATCATAAAGACAAACATTAGATTTATAAATATACTGGCAGAAGGTAGTCAAGTGATAAATGCTCTATTTTGGATATTGGGGAAAAGAGGGTTACAATCATCAACAAATTTATGCAACTAAGACCAGATAAATAGAATCTGCAGTATTCCAAATAAAGAGTCTACAAACCATTGTAGATGACAAAAGATTGAACGATGCAGGTCATACAGTAAAATTCTAAGATGAAGGTACAGTGCTACATCAAGATTTGCATAATTTTAGTTGAGGGTTTTTCAGAAGATAAATGAGAAGCATGGGCAAAAACGTCAAAGCAAGGTATATCAAAGGAAAGAGCTGACTGACACAGCTGGTTAGAATGTAATTTGGATCCATGAAAACCGCAGCCACTGTAAACCTACTGGTTGAAACATAATCATGGAAAGCTGGAAGGGAAGGGGGGAAAGTGTTTATTGAAAAAAGAATGGTAGTTGCCCAAATAGCGAGAACGAGAAGGAGGCGCGGCGACTCGCTGAAGGCCTGCCCGGCTGGGAGCGGCATGGGCAGCAGGTGCGCGGCTTCTCGCTTTGGAGCCTGGCAACACTGGTGGCTGAGGCTGGCGACCTGACCAACTTCGGCGGCCCGCGGTACCTCTACAAGCGGCTCGGACTGGCACCCCCGGAATGCTACCCGACCGGTCAGAAGAGCGGCGGCCGGATGATCCCCCGACAGATACTCGGTCATATCATGGGGATCATCGCCAGCCCCCTATTCAAGCACCAGTGGCGGGGCGAGAAAGACGGGACGCCGGCGCACGCGATCGGCCCCTATGGCGAGGTCTATGCGGAAGCCAAGGCAAGCCGGGTCGCCCGCATCGAGGCCGGGGAGTTGGGGCCAACGGGCAAGCCCCGACCCCGCGCATGGGCAGACCGGAGCGCGCGGCGGGCGATGGTCAAGGCGCTGATCTGCGATGTCTGGTGCGCCTGGAATGGCAAGCCACTGCACTACGCGAGGGAATGATGACAGAGCTTGATCGCACCCGAGAGCTACTCGCTGCCAAGGTTGTGGAGGTCGACCGCATGGCTTTGGAAATCGATGACCTGACTCGGCAGGTTGAGTGCTGGAAGCGAAGAGCCTTGGCGCGGGAGGAGAAGGCTGAAGATGGCTGATCACACCGACTACGGCACCGAGGAGCGTCGCGGACACCTTGGCGGCCTGACGCTAGACGAGACCATGCAGGCGGGGCAGATGCGCGCCAGAGCCCGGTTCGAGTGTCTGCTCGACGTTCTGAGGGAGAACGGCGACCTGGGCGATGAGGCACAGCGCCGCTATGACGCCGGGCTCTGGCTGCGAAAGCTCTATCTGCGGACCCACGACGAGCAGGTGACTTGGCGATACGGGGACACAGGCGGCCGCGATCAGGGGGAGATGAGTGATGAGCAGGCGGCCGATCACAGCCTGTATCGGCGGACCATGTTGGCGATGGGGCCGGAGTTCGGAGTGCTCCGTCAGGTCTGCTGTGACAATCGACCGGGGCGCCTGACCCTACTGCAGCGTGCCTTGGACCGCTTGGCCGACTGGCGGGGCCTTTGAATATATTCCTTGACTCCACAGATTTTTTGTGTATTGACTTCCGGCTACCAGAAGTGCGCCCGCAGGGAAGGTCCCGAGCGGGCGCTTTGATTCCTGCTCCCTTGGAGAAGTAAAAGCTGTGATATTCTTTTTGTCTGTATGTACAACTGTATATACAAATTTTTATAAAAAACTAAACTTGAAGTGGAAGAATGTTTTAGGAACTCACAGACAAAGGAGTGGGAATTTTTGTCCATCAACGGTACATCACTTAAAATTAGTAACTGCATATTTGAAAAGTTAGTTTAAAAATTGTGTTACGTAACAGATTCATTTTGCCAAACGTTTTCACCATACACTGATCACAGCAATAGTATGGAGTGAAATGAGACTGCTATTGCAATGGATTTATAGGAATGAGAAGATCCTAGAAAATAACAGTCATGAGAGCAACATGTTTTCTGCTACTCGTGTTATTGAAAAAGGCCTAAATTGTAAACAAATTCTTTTTGTAGACAGAGTACCGGCTTCTTTGTTTTGATAAATACGGCTTCTAAAGCGGGAAGATGAAAAGGAGATCTGGCCTTGGCTAATACCCTAAACAAATCCTCTTGATAGTTGTCAGCTGGTAGGCCCGCGGCGGTTTTAACATGTATAACTTCTATAAAACATGGTTTTATAATTTGAAATTCAAGTTGTAAGTACTTCAACACCTTTGACATTGAATTGATGCGTTTTTATTACCAAATTATATATTGGTCAAATATGTGTTTTTATTAATATCATAAGGTAAGGGATATAGTTATGTCAAAAAACGTTTACCGGATGTAAGTCTGATTGAAATGGAATGGAAGTTGCTACGAGTTACCTCAAAAGCTGGTTTGAGCAACAAAATAGTTTCTGATTCTAAATATCTGAGAAACATAAGTATTCGTGACAAATATTGGAACCAATAGTAAAGATGAGCAGTCTCAACGATCGCAACTAAACCACTTGAAAGAACAAATGTTGATTATGTGTCACAATATGCATTCTTTAAACTGTAACATGTGGTTATACTTGTTTTAAATGCCATTTAACCCTTTTTATACATTTGGAACCGTTTTCTATGGTTTCTAGATACAAATTTGTCAAAAAGTTAGGATTGGAAATATGATGTCATCAAAATCAATAATTACCCACTAATCAATGCCAATTAGCTTTTAATTAGCATTAATTGGTTCGAGATGTATTAAGAACTTAATTTTAGATCATTCTACAAAATATTTGTAAAATTCATGAAAAACATCTAATCTTATATACAGCCCTTTGAAATTAAACATTACCAAGCAAGGTCAACTTACCATAAAGAAGATAAAATTGTCCCATTTATTCACTACGCTTTTCAAACCAATGTAGTTTACCCTTAATAAATGCTCACGGTGAAGGAGAGGGAGAATTATTGTCCGTTAATTTGTCCTACAATTGCAATGCATGTCTCAAGGTTACTGATTAAGGAGTATATTTGACCTTAAACTTGCGCGTGGGTAGGCTTTCTTGGACTAATTGATGTAAATATGTTAGACCAAAATGAAGTGACCTAGTCTTTGGAGAGTTTGTTTATAAACAAAAATGGAATTACTAGAAATATCTTTGTTCATTAAGGGAGAGTTTGAAAGTTTCGTTCAATGCGTACTAACCGTAATGGGGGATTGGGGAGCAACGGAGCTACAATGTTGGACATAAATTAATGTATATTGGCCTCACCCCCGTTCCAACTGACGATGAATTTATTTCGGTGACTTGCATGTCATACATCCCTGTTGATAGGAGGTAAGGGGCAAATAGCGTGTAATACTAAAAATGGGAGCCCCTTTCCTTTACTAAGTGTCTTCCATGATTCCGGTCATTTTCATCGAGATGTAGTAAATGTTTACATTATTTTTGTCCATAATTATAGGCTTCAAGCTAATTTTCTATGCGATAAACTTTTTTAGGTTTCTCAGGGCTGATCCAGTAGCTGATCGTAGGGAGGGGTGGTGGGGGGTGGTGGGGAGCTTCAAAGGCTCTGATTTTAACACTCAGCAGGATCAACGTAATCTAACATGCTGTAAGGTCAGTCTCTCAGTTCCCTGTGAACATTTGTAATAATAACTAGTAAAATAATGTTTGTGGAGAATAGGATACATTGCATAAACTCTCCTCTGTCGTACCTCTCAGTCGCCTAATCAACATTGTAATTCTTGTTACTAAAATATTCCAAAACCAAGCAATTTACATAATCAGGCTATCTCAGAATGACAAGGCAAATGCTCATAGAGGATCCTTGGTAGGGGTGAGGGAGGTGGGGGACGTGACCTGGGAAGCCGTCCGTCTTGATTTGCTTCTGCGGCCGCCTGTAAAATCTTTCCTTGTACTTTGCTTACTACACTGGAATCAACTTTTGACTGACTTAGCGCTCTTTCATTTGTATACCTTATAGGGCAATGGCTTCCCTTAGCATTATCTTTGTGGTAAAACAACCTGACACCCAAGCTCGATGACTCTTGCTCTTAACACACTCTATTTCTCTAGTCACCACATGAGCTCCCTATCATCCATCAGTGGGCATAAAACATCCAGTTCAATGAAATTGAAGATCAGTCTCGCTTCGCTATGTCACCCCTTGGCCATACTGACAATCCAAAACCTGTGTAAATGTTGTAAAAATGAGATCTTGAATCCTTTCTGCAAGGTGATACTAGCACTAATGCACAAATTATTCTGATCTTTTAGCTATCTTAAAGTTTTTTTCCCAAAATGACAATTTGTCAAAAACACTACAAATATTATACTCTGTGTCAAAACATTTTTCTTTAAATTGTCTTGGTTACCCATTCTATCTGTCTTGATTTGCTGCTTAACAGCTATCCACTCTCAAGGTCCTTTACTAGGATCGTATGTTATTAGACATTCATGTAACCCCTGTCTTTCATGTTAATTATTTAGGGCATATAAGTTGTCTTATATTAATCATACTCTTGACTTTTTCTACTTGTTCTGTTGAAGATGACGTGTTAAGTCAGACATTTTTCTAGTGCGATTTTATTGTTGATTTACCTACCTCAACAATATAATGGACATGACTGACCAAGACAGGTCAACTTGTCTTCTTGGCTAATTGACAAAGCTACTTGGATTGAATGTTAAGTGAGATACATAATAAATTCCAAATACATTTAATAAATTCCAAAACGTACAAAAACAAGATATCACTGTGCTGTACTGGCAAAAACTAGCTCAACTATGTTTTCATCCATCCCGAGATTAACAGCAAGAAAACACCAAAGCTCAAGTACAAAATGAAGCTGTTGTTGGGAAGTTCAAATCAGCCTCATGAGCAAAATTAATGTTGTTCAGTAGGTAAACTCTCTTCAACAAATTTCAATGATGTTGACACTGGTGCCCATTTTATTTTTCCTCTGTTCAGTGGTTTTACGTTGCATCATAATCTTCATACCAGTCATTACCATATACTACAATTGTACGATAATAAATGTTACATAAATAAGCAGATAGCACACCTTTATGTCTTTGTTTTCAGCCCCAAACATTCTTGTCTCTAATGAGTACAGGACTTTAAAGGCATTCTTTACTCCTGCAAATTAAATGCATACATTGTAGCAAAATTGTTCATCTTAAGTAAGTAGTTAAATACGATAATCCATAAATGTTAATAAATTTAAAGCACACTGTGTTGCGCTTTTGGTTGCAAGAAGCGAAAGAAAAGGAAGTCTGTATCACTGTATGAATTATCACCAACATACTGAAAATGCTTGTTTTCTAACTAATCTTTGCATCCTATTATCAAAGAAGATCTTCAGGATGTAGTAATGCAGCAACACTTGACATTTATATTGGTATTGCCAGTAGTCCATCCGCTCTTTAGTCCCAATATGGCGCTCAAAGGACTGACCATGCGTTTTCAATGATAATAACTCGATCCAGTCTTTTTTACAGATCAGTATTTGATAACCTTGTGTAGGAATGGCAGTTAAGATGTGAAGCGTTCATAAGGGACGATTAATTCACCACAGTGTGTTGTAGGAAATGATGGGGTTGTGGCACAACTGATACAAATCATATGTAAGTGGCTCTGTGACTATCTTGAAGGCCCCTGTAAATCACATGTCAGTGGCTTTGTGACAATCTTGAAGGCTCCTGTAAATCATATGTGAGTGGCGTTGTGACCATCTTGAAGAGTCCTGTAAATCACATGTCAGTGGCTTTGTGACTATCTTGAAGGCTCCTGTAAATCATATGTGAGTGGCTTTGTGACTATCTTGAAGGCTTCTGTAAATCATATGTGAGTGGCTTTGTGACCATCCTAAAGGCTCTTGTAAATCGTATGTGAATGGCTTTGTGACTATCTTGAAGGCGCCTGTAAATCATATGTGGGTGGCTTTGTGACTATCTTGAAGGCTCCAGTAAATCGTATGTGAATGGCTTTGTGACTATCTTGAAGGCGCCTGTAAATCATACGTGAGTGGCTTTGTGACCATCTTGAAGGCTCCTGTAAATCACATGTCAGTGGCTTTGTGACAATCTTGAAGGCTCCTGTAAATCATATGTGAATGGCTTTGTGACTATCTTGAAGGCTCCTGTAAATCATTTGTGAGTGGCTTTGTGACTATCTTGAAGGCGCCTGTAAATCATATGTGAGTGGCTTTGTGACTATCTTGAAGGCTCCTGTAAATCATATGTGAGTGGCCTTGTGACTATCTTGAAGGCTCCTGTAAATCATATGTGAGTGGCTTTGTGACCATCTTGAAGGCTCCTGTAATCATATGTGAGTGGCTTTGTGACTATCTTGAAGGCTCCTGTAAATCGTATGTGAATGGCTTTGTGACTATCTTGAAGGCGCCTGTAAATCATATCACTCGTAGGGAATTTACTACAATGGAAGCGAATCTGTACTGTACACAAACCAGTTAACAGACGCAGAATGATGCCTGAAATCGATATGCCTTACAATCTTGACTATAATATCAAAAACGGCAGTATGACGTGAGTAGGATACAGATACAATACACCAAATTATTGAGTAAGCTAAAGCTAGGTCAAGCAGGGTAACATGAGGGTGATGGGGGTATCGTACCATATGTAAAGTGACCGGGTCACTTAAAGGTTAACTCGAGTATTCTGTGGTGTCCTGAAAAGAGTTCAGAATTAGTCTTGCTGCCAGTTTATTTATCTTGAGCATTTTAAATCTGTTCCCACCACAGTGCTACAGCTTTCTAACATTTCTACTAAATATACTACTTCAGGCGGCATCTTTAATCACTGGGCTTACTCAAGTTTTTTCTTCTTGTTGCAAGCAAGTGACTTACGAAGTCTTTAGTGTCACTCTATGCTTCCGTTGTTAAGATTACAAAATACTGGTAACATTTTATAATTTTACCTTCCCCGAACTAAAACTCTTATCCCGCTAGCTGTTTTCCATATACCTACGATCTTGGTTCTTTTCAGTTCTTATGAGACTCGCGATCTTGCATTGCAAACTTTCATCCCTTTCTGTCCTACCAAGGGCTATCACACCAAAAAATTCATATCCCTCTGGCTGTTTTCCACATACCTACGATCTTGGTCCTTTTCAGTTCCTATACAACTCGCGATCTTGCATTGTAAGCTTTCACCCCTTTCTGTCTTACCAAGGGCTTTCACACCAAGAAATGGCTATTGAATCATTTACGGAGTACAGGCAAGAGAAAACAAATCCACTCGAGATCTACTGCATTAACTACTAATGTCTGCGTCAAACTGTGATGTAACTGTTCCATCTAAATCTCGATGATAGTTGGCCATTCTATGAGAGATTTATCAACCAGTAACGCATATACTGTTTCTTAATTCTTGTTTGTTTGTTTCTTCATTAATGACCTATGTACTTAATAACGATCATCAGTCAGAAATGTTGGGGGTCATTCTTATGCAGGAAAATGTAACAGCACTTGGAGTGGCTCTATTTTGTGGAAAGCCAATTATTACTAACCCTGCAGTAATTGTACGTGGCATTATGAAATTTCTTTCATTTTCCCTTCCGTTAGAACCGTGCTTATTGAAAGGGGTCGTGTTTTACAAATTGTCGCTCTTTTCCCAAGTGAGTAAATAGGTACATTTTGCACATTTGAACATCTTGCAGCATCAGTTTCTAATGCAACGAGATAGCTTGTCATACTTCATTCTGTAGCAGATTTTCAGAGTAACTGTTTGCACACTGCGTTTATGTTCCCTGTATCAGAAATTTTAGGGAGGGGTATATCGTTGACGATTGCCAAACAGGTATCGTTAACCCCTACCATAAAAAGTAAAAAGCAAAAATCTTGACAATATTCAAATTTGTTTTATGTTCTTTAAAGTGCAAAACAATTTGGGTTGAGTTGGAAAGAGGAACGGGAACAAGCGACAAAAGTGACCATTATAATTTTTGAAAATTTCACTCAAATTGACCAACTGTTTACAGCCTGAAAGAAAAACAACAATGTACTATCTACTAACCACATGTTTTATCGCTTTTTTTCGAAAAATGAAAGTATTTTTCATTATTTTATAATCTTATTTGATGATAAGAAATAGTTTGTATGAATTAAAGAAAGAATAACCAAACTTGAACATAAAATTATGATTTGAAAGAAAAGTGACAAAACAGAAAGTTCAAAAAGTCTATGATCCTACAACAATACGCAAATATCGCAAAAAATCAAACTTTTATGAAAAAATTTTATCCGTCCAACGAATCCTCAGTAAAAGTTAGGCAAAGTCACAAAATTGCACGAGCATAAGTGAAATCGTTAAAAAGTTATGAACAGAACAGCTTGGTGAATTCGGACACATATACCGATGACTTTCTCTTTAGATATGGTGTTGCGTCATGCGTGCCGTTACATATGGCCTTCTTCACAGTTTGCTTTCGCTTATTTTTGGGCACACTGTGATACATTCAGACAAAATGACTTGTCAGTGTTAACGTTCAACGTTGTTGCGTTCGAAAATGTTAAACGCGACGTTTATCATGAGCTGGATCTGATACATAATACTCAGAGAGAGTGATATCTATAGAAAGACTCGAGCTTCTCGTGATAGGCAACGATTTTAAGATTTTATAATATTCCACAGCAAAGTCTCTCTTTGAAGTCCCGAGGCAGTATGGAATCTTTACTGAAAGAGTGACTATGATCCAAGAATTTTACAAGAGAACCAATGGAGGATTAAATAAGGTAAAATTCTATCCATAGCATTCAGCATCGAAAAGGAACTCACTAGATCGGATACCAAGGGTCGTACCGTTTGTCGAGTTTTCCTTTGGTGCCAGGTCTTGTGGGCGACGCCACTGTAGCACCTCAAGAAATAATACAGAAATAGTTAAACGCAGCTGGTCGCAAAGGCAAAAGCAGTTGGGTAGCAAAACAGAAAAGAATACCCTCGCCACCAGGACAAATGATCACAATAGTCTATGACAAAAGCCACAGTTAGTTCATTTTTTTATAAAGGAAGGGAAAATTTATATATCATGATTGAACGTTTATTATTTTGTGTTATTGGTTATTGACAAACACACATCTTGTGTCATAGGCATTCTCTCCAGCCTCCGTATCATTTGAAGTATATTCTTTTTGAATTATTGAAAATATCTTGTTTCTCTTTTCTTCAAAGTACTCTTCCTTTATCATTGGCAAAAGGTTCTTCCTCTATTCTTCCTCTATTATTGGAAATACGTTTTCCGTTTCCTCTTTAATATTGGCAATACATTATTCCAATATAGTTGACCATTTATTACTTTGTGTCATTGAAAACACACACATCCTGAGACATTTCACCACCCTACCCACTCCCCCCGTATCATTTGAAATATACTCTTTGCAAATTATTGAAAAAATGTTGTTTCCTTTTTCCTCTAAGTAGTATTCCTTTATTACTGCCCATGCCCAAGCATTCTTTCCTTTATCGTTAGCACTATTGATATGATATCTACGCATTAGGGATGTGCTTGAAACACCTGCTGTATTAAGAACGAAAGCATAAAACACATGTCGATCCCAAAGGAAATCCAAATGGCCACCTAAAGTGTTAAAGCATTTTAGTTTAGCTCGCAAGAGGACGCCTCTGCGTGTGCAAACTGACATTATAAGACTCAAAGATTGAGTTTATAAAAGGTTTGTAACACAAGCTTTCACTTGTGAGTTAAAGGGAAATAAACAGCGTATAAATCTAATAACCCCGTACATTTTTATTAGTTTGTTCCAAACACACAATTCCTATCATAATTAATATTCTCATTACTAACTGCAATAGAACTTGTAAATTTGTAGCAGCCCAAGTTATTCACTGCCCACTGTTTTATGAAGCTAGTTGCAAAGTCTTCGTATGTCGTAGTTGCTTTTAACCAATCACATTGAACTTAAGTGATCATGTGCCACAGACAATTCTTCAAGAAAACTATTCGTACAGTTCTTTGGTCAAACATAGGATTTAACAAGGAGATCACCCCTAGAAAGGATGGGAGTGGGATGGTGTCGAACATAGGCTTTAACAAAGAGATCACCCCTACTATGGATGGGAGTGGGATGGTGGCGAACATAGGCTTAAAGTAAAATGTAAGAGTGCGGGTCATTATGCAAATGGTCAAAATTACACAAAAACAACTGAAAATGAAACTAAGTAACAAGAGAAAAAAGCCTCTTGGGTTACTTGCCATTGTATAGTGCTATTTGATTGATGGAGACAGCCAACATTGATAAGAACAGTAAAGTAGATATAGTCACATATCTAAATGTCAATATTGATTTATCAAATATATATATATATATACAAATTAATTATAGTTTTATCTATAATTATATATATATATATATATATATATATTTATATATTATCATTTATTAGTCATGTTTGATCGGAGCAGCATAAATTGGATCAATACAATGCAAAATCTGACCTAATAAAATCTTTTTTATTCAGTATAAATAAGAACGGAAAAAAAAAGAGAAATGGAAATCACCGATTGGAATCAAATGAGACAAAGTGAAATCTAACAAAATCTAGCAGTATTAAATAGTATTATTTATGATATCACTGTATAACATACGGATCAGTCAGTAAATAAATAAATCGGAGTGCTACACCCTGGAAGTAGGTGGTAGCCATGATGCACTTCTCTCTGCTCGTTGAACATCCAACACCATTCTAGAACGTGTAAGATCTGCCTGTCAACTCAAGAATTTTAGTACCCTTTGTCCACACGCATACTTTAGCGCAAGTTAAATCCAATTAAATCGAGTGTTATACTTACGAAAACTGCTATACAATAAACCAGTGATTCTCAACAGGGTTCTGGGGACCCCTTAGGGGGTATTTGAGATTCTAAAGGGAGTAAAATGAAAGCAATGGGGTACTAGTGGGGTCCAAATGCTTATAGCAAGTTTTATTGCTTTCTTATGTCAAGGTGGCAAAAGCACAAAAAAAAGGGATAGATAAATATGCTGAAATTCTAAGGTTAAATATCCTTAGAGTGGAAGCAAACAGAAGACTTCAGCTTAACGTAACATCAGAAAACTATTTCGTTTTAGAGAACTATGAGGCATGTGCCCAAATTACAAATCAAGAGGCCTAGGTGCCTAAATGCAAATCATAGGGAGTCCATACAAGTATACTTCAATTTGTGAGAGGAATTTCAAACATAAAATGACATTCAGTGTACACCCCCCCCCCCCTTCGAAAATATATACCCCGAATACCCTGATACACAGAAGAAAATTTTGTACAATTTTTACAGATTTCCATCTAAAAAATAGAAAAACAACCCTAAAGTACAGTGTAATTACTGGGACACAAGCAAAAATTTTGAAAATGATCTTTTTAAACGTTTCATGGATAAAATTTGTCCCGCCCTTCACAAATTTTGATTGGCACCAGTCTCATTGTTTCTTTAAAAAAAAGATCTAAAGGAAATATTTTTCTTCCAATATATTTCTATTCATTACTGACAATTTGCTAAAAAAAATTTCCACAAAATAAGTTTTTCAAGGAAAAGTAAAGAACTCCATTAAACCAAAAATGAGCACAAATTGAATCAAAAAATTTACCTAGCGTAAAATCACCACAAATCAGCATCAATAAATAGATGAAACCCCAAAACGAACAGAAATTGCAATAAAAAACCGAGTCAAACTCAAAACGAGCAGAAAATAAAATGATGAAGACTCATAGCCCCTGTATTTTGTCTTTAGAGTGCAAATTATGTTCTGGCCTTGAGAATGCATAGAGGTTGTGAGCCCTAACCATGTGAATTTCTGCTAGTTTTGTGTTCGACTCGGCTATTTATGGTAATTTATGTTTGTTTTGGCTTTGATTTATTTGCAGTAGTTTTTCTAGTGCCTTTTTAAGTGACCCAAAAAATTGAGGGGCACCTATGCCCCCTACCGAACTAATTTTTTTCCAAAGTCAACGGATCAAAATTTTGAAATAGCCATTTTGCTCGGCATAGTAAAAAAACCGAATAACTAGGTTTTTGGGGACGAATTAATCCCCAACAGCTCCCGGGGAGGGGCAGCAAGTTACAAATTTTTACCATTATCAAACAGTTCGTGGTAACGAACTGTAGTAAGGAGCGACCCGGCTCAATAGTAACCAAATCTCTAAAAAATGGAATTTTTGTACCAATAGGTACATCAAAAGAATCGCAATTTAATGCTGATTTTAAATATATAAGTTTCATCAAGATTAGTCTTACCCATCAAAAGTTAGGAGCCTGAGAAAATTTGCGTTCTTTTAGAAAATAGGGGGAAACACCCCCTAAAAGTCATAGAATCTTAACGAAAATCACACCATCAGATTCAGCGTATCCGTATGTCCATGGGTATGTGCGTTGAAAATTCCTTGAAAATGCCTTCCGTGAGATATAACTTCAGAACTGCACAAAATTTGTATCTTTTGGCCTTAATCAACAAACTTTTCTCATGACTTTCCACCAATGACTTAGCTTGTCCCAGCTAGAATTTAGACTAAACAATACCACTTTCAGTTGAATTTACCCACCTCTGACATTTTTGTATCGATGTAATCAAATGTGATATAAAATTGAATGGATGCTATTTTTAGGATTATTTCCTAAAAATGATAAGAATGATAAAACTTATGACCGCCCCACTTTCATATTTTGGAAATCTCAACCGCGCCCCTCTCTTAGAGGGCCAGCTTCTTTTAGTGCATTGAATCTGTACTTCATCCGTATCAATGACATAACCAGAACAGCTGTAACCCGGAAAGATCAGCTGCTTCGCAAATGCATGCCTCGAAACGCCCGATTGAAGGAGTGAGGCCCAATAACCTGCTTATTGATACTCTTACTGGATTTCCAGAGAGCATTTGACAGCATGGAAAGAGGTAAATGTTCAAGGTCCTTAAAGGATACCTGATACCTGATCAACTAGTAAGTCGGATGTATGAAAACATTCGAGCAAAAGCTCATTCGTCAGATGGGGAGACCAAAGAGTTCGATACCACAAACAAATTAATGCAAAGAACTGATTTTAGAAAGAATTAATGCAAGTCTAGAGCATTTGATAAGGAAAGATAACAATAAAGATTCTGAAAAGAAAAGTTCGTACCTTCCAACGTACGATGTACCAACGCAGAAATCAATCTTACTGGTCACTGACATACATCATTGCGGAGAGCTTTCTGATCAAAGGCTGTTTTCTCCCAATATGATTGTATTACTTGCTGACCGTTATTTTACACAAATGTATTAAATTCAGACATAATTAATCAATCAGAGGGCTGGAAACAGTTAGATCATAGAGGCTTTAACTAGATATGATCGACTGATTTTCTTTTTGTTCAAGATCAGCCCCATAAAATTGAGATTAGCCTATTTCAACGACGTATTTTTTTTGTATCCAGAAGATGGACATGCGCAGGATACTCACAAAGAGGAAGAGACGTGATCCTTGGAAATTGTAGAGAAATGTTGACATTGAGATACTTGTGTGATTTGAACCTTACTCTTTTGAAATTTTTGTTGGGGCTTTACCCCAGTTTAATATCGGACGTTGCACTTGTTGCATGGGATGTTCTACCTGAAGTTTTACCAAGAATACAAAGTTACATTTACAGATACCAGCATAGATTACATTAAAAAAACTGATATCGATGGTGTTCAACTAATCCTCTTACGTAAGTTTGCTTAATCGCTGTTTAGCACTTTATACTGTTCTGTTATATAGTAGATTGTTATTTTCGCTTGTTAATGATACTTTATTTCTTGAGTTTTTGGAATCTCAGTCTGCCTTGTTTCTTAAGTTGTTCTTATTTTTTAGCCTAATCTCAGCCTGGTATTTCTTGTAAAGGTTGTCCTTATAAAAGAAAAGTGTATTAGTTTAGAAAAGAACACTAGAGAAATAGAAAAGCATGTCATCACCGGGGATGTTCCCGGTGGTGAAATTTTTTTCTTTTTCTCTAGTGTCCTTTTCTTAATATGTAAGTTTGCATCCGTTGTCTTTCTTCCCACTTTATGTATTAAGATTCTGATTAGTAGTCAATCCATAAAAAGGCTTTAGCCTAGGACATGAGTTGTTTTCTTTGAGGTTTATTTGAAAATATAC
Source organism: Alatinidae sp. Z8VKAUB7J3 (assembly GCA_010016025.2). Taxonomy (NCBI): domain Eukaryota; kingdom Metazoa; phylum Cnidaria; class Cubozoa; order Carybdeida; family Alatinidae; species Alatinidae sp. Z8VKAUB7J3. The sequence continues at coordinate 109,379,800 of JAAAKM020073195.1, read as the reverse complement.
AGTTTGCAATGAAAAAAAGAATTTGTGTTTCCGAACGCTCTTATGAACAACACCATACCATACAGAATACTGCAACATCTCCTAACGACAGAAATACGCACACTGTCTTATTGACCATCTTCTTCTGCTTTCGGGGGCTTTCTTACAAAATCGGGCTTATAAAACATGAGCGCTACTACATTGCTGAAGGCCGATGGGGATGAACGGAGGCATGGAGGCCTCCCGAGCAGAGTTCAAGGTGACTCCCGGCCCCAAACACCTTTCTAGAAATTGGCATATATGTCCCTGTGAGGCTTTTTTCTAGTAAACTACAAGCCTTTAGAGCCATTACACTGTATCGATGTCCGGGATCCCTGGATTTTACAGACTATTGATTTGTGTAACACCATATGCAGCTGGTCATTCAATGGTAGAAGCTACGCTGCTGATGATGCATAAGAAAATATCAGAGAGTTTGATATAGTAAGAAAACCAAGAGTGTTTTGCCGAATATATGGAATACGAAATAAACAAACAAATAAACGTGAAAATACGGAATGGTTCCTAAATATACCAAACGATTAAGCTGTCAATCTTGCATGTCAAATGTTACCAAGTTTACAAAAATTGGTGAGGTTTCTAATCACAAAGAGAAGGGGAGCGAAGAGACCCCCAAATGACAACAACATCAACAACAACAACCCCCCAAAAAACAACAACAAAAACCAACCCCCAAAACCCAACTAAAACAAACAAACAAAAACAAATCAATAATAATAATAATAATAATAATAATAATAATAATAATAATAATAATAATAATTTCTCCATGGCAGTGGTCCGCAATCTTGGCTCCGCAAAGTATGTCAAGGGATATGATACACGGTTTGAATCGTGCTACTACTTTTCTTTAACTATCTACAATCCCCTACTACGTGAAATGCAAATAAGTTTTAACTGATCATCTTCTTCCTGTCACGAACCATGATGCACTCAGAAGTCGAAAAATGAGCAAACAATTGTCTTGCTGGAAAAGGATCCAAAGTTTCAGTAACTGCCATACAGGTTATGTAACGAATACGATGAGATCTTCGAGACCCCTTGTGTAACTTTGACACTGGGCGTGCATAACTGTAGTGATTCAGTTAACTGCTATTGACAAGTATTGTTTTATCTACCCTTCATAAAGAAAGCTGACAACAATGACGTAATTTGCATAGGATCGCGATTACCGTAATACTCTATCTGTAGATTTCAGAAAAAGACACACTCACACATTACGACTTACACAACAAGCTGTTGGTAGTGAGTTTTGTTCCTCACTAATTTCGCTGCCCGGATAGTTACAGCATGTCGCCATCGTTGCGCGTACAAGTCATTTACATAGGTTACAGCACGTATACACGTAACCTATATATCTACTGAGTTTAGACATACGCCAAGCATTGTCCACAAATTCCAAATTGTTTTTTAAAACATAGGTTTAAACTGCTTAAATGGCTTTCTGTACACCAAAACCATCGACCAACAAGGCGTTCTAGTTGCATATCTATTAAATTCAGAATTGGAGCTATTTTATTACCTGGCATTTCGGGCAAGGCCCAGCCTTCCACTTTTTTACCGGGTACATCAATAACCTTCTCGGCTTTCCATACCGTGTCCTGGAAAAAAGAATAAAGAAAAGAATAAAGAAAGGAATAAAGAAAAAGAATAAAGAAAAAGAATAAAGAAAGGAATAAAGAAAAAAAATAAAGAAAAAGAATAAAGAAAGGAATAAAGAAAGGAATAAAGAAAAAGAATAAAGAAAGGAATAAAGAAAAAGAATAAGGAAAAAGAATAAAGAGAGGTATATTGTTGAGCAAAACTAGATAGGCTGTGATCAAACTGATATACTTACACAGGTTGCAGAATGAAAAAGCTTCTTTTCGGAGAGAGATTTCTAAAGATATTAGCACCAGGAAAAGATAATAAAGTGCAAAACAAGATATTAGAACAAGAAAAAGGTATCACAATGAGAAAAATATTGCATGAAATAGCAAAAATATTGTGTACTGAAAAGCTTTTTTCGTCTGACAGATTAAGTGTCAGACGAAAAAGGCTTTCTAGTACACAATGTCTTGTACAACAAACAAACTCAATGAGAAAAGTATATAACAACGAGTAACAAATATTAGAAAAAGCAAGAGATATTCCAAAACGAGGAAAAGATAACAAAATGACTAAGAGACATAAAGATAAGAAAAGGTATCAGAATAAGAAGAAGCAATAGGGAAAGACATTAGAAATAAGGAAAATGTATTTTAGAGTAAATAAAAGATAATAAAACGATATAGGATATCAGGAAAAAATTGAGAAAAAGGCATCAGAATAAGTTAAAAATTTGAGTATAAGGAAAAACAGGGAAGAGATATGACAATGGCAAAGAAGTATCAAAATCAGGAAAAGACGTAAGAATAAGTAAAAGATGTCATAATCTAAATAATTTTGATAGTCTAAAAGTAAACCCGAGCTTTTAAAAAAATCTCGAAAACTTTTTAACTAACTAACAAATTTCAAAAATGACATTATATGCATTAAAATCAAGGAATCGTCCCTTGTATTAATGCCGGTTACCATATTTGTTCATGCACATTAAATTTTTGTCCCTAACTCTGTTGCAGCTTTTAACAGTTTTTCTGGTGGTATAAAGACCTGTCACCTTTCAGATCTTTAATACCTTAGGACGTAAGTATGACTGATATAAACTTTAACAGATATTTTAAAGACCAAAACACGTATCTTAAGAGTGAATGGAAGTCAATGGAATCACATTCAAATAAACCTCTTGCGGGCCCGTAGCCAGCACATCAAGTTTGGGGGGGGGGCAAGGCTATATTTGGAGGGGGGCATCCGGGTTCATATCCTGCTGAAACCACCTTGAACAATGGGGTGACTAGAAACTCTACTACGCTATTTTCGTATGAAAAAACACAATCGTAACGTGATATTAGTCTCATTTATGGGTTTGAAAATTAACGAAAAATTCATATCCCTAAGCTCTTATTTAGTCTTCATGTCAAAATATCGAAAAGTAAAAACTTAAAATTGTGGAAAGGGGAATAGCGAAACATATTCTTACAGTTTTGTAAATTCCTACATTTAATCGCTTTATCTATCTTGATTAAAAAAATAGATGGGAAATAAAAGCCGTTTGTAGAGTTTCTCTGAGAAATTGAGGTCGCATTTGATTAATCGTGACCCGGTGCTAAGTTTCGGCGTTGCTTAATGAAATAATTGCAGTATTTGACCTCGATTCTTACACATATTGAGGTCTGACCAATAAAATGTGATGAAAATCATTAAAAGTGTTAAATTTGAAGCCGATCATTTACTTTTGATTGCATTTTATAGAGATTTTAAGCCATGTATCCTTCGGCCCGTTTTAATTTTTCAATTTTTAACTTTGGATATATATTTTGATCCCATTTTGTAAAGATTGATTTAGATATATATTTTACTTGCATTTCAATCACTTTTTTGATAATTTGCGATAATGAGAGGTGCCTTAGAAGGCGAAGGGTTTAATTCGGTGCTGTAGTAACTGTGTTATTATTGTTTACTATTATTTTGTGACAATGGAATATCTGCAGACGTTGCCGCCATCTTCGCCATAATACCAATCCTTTGCCCTTCTAGCTTTCACTCTGATAGCCTTCTTACTAATGACGGGATAGCGCTCATCCGTTGATTATGTTGTCAGGCTCTCCCCCTTTAGCCTTGAACTTTCATACTGGAATGCAGATATGAAGTTTAGTTAGAACTGAATACGAAATCCTCCGAGTTAGGGGAGAAAGCAGAGCTATTAAACCCGCCCTGGCTACGCACGTGGAATGCTCTGCTGTACATATGTGAAACCTTTATTTGTTAGTCATGCATGGGGATGTTTTTTAGGTACCTTTGCCAATGTAATGTTCCAAAATAGTATGAAGTATATCGTTTTGTCTCGGCTACGTACTCCATTGTAATAAAAAAGAAGGGCATTGTGATAAATATGCTAGGTGCAACAGATGATTCCAAGTGAAAATGACAGGCAGAAAGACGTCATTGACGGACAACGAGTTTACTTTTGGTAGTTATTACCATAAAGTTCAAAGACTTTGTAATTTTAATTTCCTTATGTTTTCGTTTCTCTCCTAAACAGAGGGTCCCAGATTTATCTCCATTGCTAAGAAAGTGGCAAGAGGTTTAGTTACTCTACCCTAAAATAAAAACTCCGGCAGTACAGTATAGTACCCCCGGCATTCAAGATGCTAATCAGGGATAGGAGCCTTCTACTTTTCTTCTGCTATATCGATCATCTGTTTTGCATACACTTATTGCTAATACATATAGCTTGGTTACCTAGCAACACTCCGATTTCCCACAATAATAACTAAGTGGCTATAGAAACAGAAAACCCTTTTCTACTCTCAAAGCCAAAACATATATAATACTATTTTGTTCGCTCAGTATAATTATCACTGCATAACTTTCAAGGTATAAAGTGAGTGTTCCAATAAGCTTTGGCAGATGTTCTCTGGGTGTAAAAGTTACTTGCCGGGTCTGAATGTAAAACAAAGTTTTACGCATTCACAAGATGTAGTACAGACCCTTGACGGAATACCTTTTATTTAATGCAAAAGCTGATTTTCAAATGGTTCACAGGTTATATAAATTATTCGAACAGCAAATACCTACAAATCAATTTAGCTGGTAGGTAGAAGGTAATATGGAATTATTGTTTGCAAGCACGTTTTTCAGAGCTGATTTGGGTGGTGCACACCATAAAATTTGGGTTAAACCTACTTAGCATCAATGTAAACAATCGATGAATGTGTCCTTGCAAAGCAAGTTATCTAGGGGGTTAACTGCATCCGATTATTTGGCAACTGATTGGAATCTTATCGGGTACCCTATGGTAAAGCAGTCGTAAATGGCTGGCAGTGATTCAGGACAGGACGTCTTTGAAACAAATGGTCAAAATGATTATTGAATTATGTTATCACTTACATCTGTACTTCAAAATTCTGTGTTGGATCACCTTCGGTGGTTCTGAAAATGTTTTCCGCTAAATAAGCATATCTGTGAAGAGACCACAATAAGATGATAAGCTAAAAATAGTCATGTAAGAAACCATGCACATATCTACAGAGCTCTTGAATGGGACTTCCCATCCACCCTATTCCTCTTTGCAATAAACTAACTTTTAACAGCAAGCAAGATACTCTTCTGTTCTCGAACCTACCAAATACCGATAGCGTTACAATTATTCTTAAAGATTTCGGCTTTGACGACTGTGGAAGTTACGTACACCCACCCCTACAAAATCAACGCCAACCCAAGGGATAAAAAAAGTTTTATGCCTTAAAGTTTAAGTCTTCTCTATCTCACAGCCATCTTAAGAATCTTTAAGTGGCGAATGTACTACATAAAACTGGTGGAGAAAGCTGTACCCCATCGCTGGTAAATCAATTGAAGATAATAGTTCAAGGGTATTGGAATACAAAACATATAAGAACTGTACTATAACTTGAATCCATAAGGAGGCACGATTTGGTCGCGAGATACAAATGAAAGACAGAAAAGACACCAAATATGACTCACTGTCCTTAATCTAAATTTCCTGTTAATGGGAAATCTAAATTTTAACAGAATTGTAATGAAAACAAAGCACCACTTCCGTAGCACACTCTAATATAAGTACACAGAAAATATTTGTTTGTCAGAATAAAAACATTGGATCCATTGATAGGTTATACGGGACATGTTTGTCTTTATGTCAATATGAGAACATATCTATTATAAAAGCTATTTTATCCTTACAAGGATGTAAAAAAAAGTTTCAAATTATTATCAAGTGACAAAAGCCAAAACTTTGACTAATAGAAATAGGATACCTGCCCCAACATTATCTATTTTCTAAAAATTTTTTTGCTAAATGATTTTATTCATAGCCTGCACTATGAGTAATAGTAGGAATCAGCATCACGCAGAATTTTTATAAAACTGGGATCTGAAAGCATCTAAACACCTTTACATATACATTTTATGCTTCCTTAGTGTCACAGGAACTGCTTGAGGTTCCTACTGATTGCCAGTTTGTGCAAAAACTCCGACAAAACCACTTTTAGTTTCTTCCAAAATGTCCACCATGGAATTGTCCTATTAATTATATGCATACAAGTGTGGATCAGCTGGTTTTCCAAACTATCGGCAAGGCGAGACTACACATCTTTCGCCCCCACACCGAACATTTCCTTGACGTAATTTCTTGTTAGCATAATTTTTTACTAGCATAACAATATCCTTCGTTATTTCAAGTAGCCCAACATGATTAATATAAAATGTTCTCCTTATCCTTATTGGTAAACTAGCCTCAAAGACGAAGTCAGTCTATGCAAGAATGCAAATTGAAGCAAGATTAGTTGTGTCGACGCGCATCACGTTAATCGTTGGGCCACACCACTGTAAACCGCTATCACGGTAAAAGTTGGTCTGCTTGACTAATAAATAAAGTCCATATAATGAAAGGTGGGAATAATCCCACCTGGTCCCCCACCTCTCTTTGAGAAAGATCCACGCCCGTGCATATGCCACGGAGTGGAGTATTACCACAATAGCTTGCTTTCTTTTTTCACTAATGGAGCTGAGGTGATTCGAACCCACGACCCATTGGTTTGAAAACCAACACCTTAACCATTGGACCATCAATGCCCAAGCATATATGCATATATAAATATAGAGAGATAATTCTCAAGGAGTGGAGCATTACCACAATAACTTGCAAATTTTAGGGAACTGTGTGGATTTGAACTCACGACCTCATTATTTCCAAGCAAACACTTCAACTATTGAAACATCTGATCTAATTAAAGTTCAGCTTAATACTTTTGGTGTCAATCTTTTGCAAATACTCCTCCAATAAGTTATTACAGGGAGCTTATCAATTAATTAATTAATTAATTAACTAATCAATTAATTAGTTAATATTCATTGTGTTACAACTTTAAGCCTTAATCGGTGACAGAAGTACCTATAGTCTCGGCATATATATACTCAAAAGCAGAGGTATTGAATGAAAAGCAAAAATGAAATTTCCTTGTCAGAATTTTTATCCCCTTTACTACAATTCCTCACTAAAATATATATAGATATATATACATATATATATATATGTAGTGGTATATGTATTCAAAGATAACTAGATCAATAGTGGGTAATTAGATAAATAAAGAATACATTCATATCTCGATAGATAGATAGATGGATAGATAGATATCTAATCAATAGCTATATCTATCAATATTTCTATCTTAATCAATATCTATCCCTGAATCTATATCTACGTCAATATCTATATCTATATCTATATACATATCTAGAGCTATATCAATATCTATATTTATGTCCATATTTATATCTCCCTCTCTATCTCTATGCTATACCTTAGCATATTGAACTATATCTTTTCCATACATCCACAGCTACATCAACATCTACATTTACATCTATATCTATATTTATATATCTATCCACAACTCCATCTCTATCTCTATCTATATCTATATCTCTATCAATATCTGTAGCTAGATCTAGATCTATTTCTATTTCCATCTCTATATCTATATCTATTTATATCAAGATCCATATATATATATATATATATATATATATATATAAGTGTCTGTAGCTATATCTTGATTTATATCTATAGCTAAATGCATGTCTCTAGGTATTTCTATATCTTTAACTATATCTATATCTCTATCTTTATAATAGTAGCTACATATGAAGGTGTGCACTTTTCACAAGCCACTAAAGAACTATACCTTTTGAAAATGGTCTTTAATTCTCAACCATCATAACTACCAGTGTCCAATTGACTACATTTTTTTCCTGAATCAGTATTTTATAACCTTAAGTAATTACAAGCATCAAAAAGTAATTAATTGTAAAATGATACATCACTGCTAAGCAAAACCTCTTGGTACAATGTAACAGGCTTAAATTCTCTGGAATGATTGATACTTTAACCCTTTAGCAGCAAAGGGGATAGTTAATTACCCCCTAACTGTTATCCAATCAAAAATTGTTGTTTGTTGTTGCATAGCAATAGAAACTTCTTAAATACAGTCTTTAGATAGCTTTTTATCAATTTACACCAATGAATTTTCTTTTTTCTGCTACTTTGTGCTTTTAAACAAACCATAAATTCAAAGAACATGCATTGGACCGCCAGTTCAAGATTTTAAAAATTGCGAACAACACAAGCGTCCACGTAAAAAGCAAAAGTAACAGTTCCAAGCGGAAATTTTTATTAGATGAGGTTTTACAGAAGATCATAGATAGTGATGAAGATGTTGAAGTATCGTTCGATGAGGTAGATGTTGGAAATTCTTCCACAGACGAGGATTTGGATGTGTCTGCATAATTTTTCAAACATACAAACTTTTCCCCAATATTTTCTCTTGTTTTGTATTGCGTCGCAAACGACTTGCGAGCCACGGTATGTGAAAATAACCAGAGCATTATGGTAAGACGACAGTACGGGGGCATTTCTAAATTATTATGTACATGGTTAGGAAGCGAACACCATAAAATGTTCTAATCATTGCTTATTTGTGCTTACAATAAGACAGTGCAATTAGTACACTTCACAAAAGAGATAAATATCGATGTAATTTCAGGGAAAAGTAAGTAAGATCTTGTTACCAGTATGCAAGACCAACGTGAACTTTTCGTTCTGGTTAAAAAATAAGCACATTTAAATAATCGAAACAAAAATTTATATGATGTTGTATCAATTAACAAAATAGTACACGAGAGTAAGAAAAGTTGAAGCAACTCAGAGCAGACTAATTTCCCCGTAATAATAATAATAATAATAATAATAATTTTTTTTTTTTTTTTTTTAAACTCAATGCCTTTATTGGTGATCTCTTTACAAAAAACTTTTCCCGCTGTTGTCACCTGGCGTAGTCTAGAAAAGAAGGAGAGATAGTCTAGTATTGGTAACAATTAAAGGAGAAGGGGAAGAAGGAGAGAAGAGTGGGTTAAATAACATTGCAGAATAAAGAAGAGTAACAACAGCTGCTAGAGAGGCAGTATACAGAAGAAATACCTAAGGTCCTCTCCAGGACTAAGGCTTACAGAACAGAACAATGCCCAAGCCCCACCTTTAAGAAATTTTCCAGACAAATTATCAAAACCTGTTGCTTTGATTTGTTTCTCCCAATCGCTTGTTTTACATGTTTTTTTGTTGTTGGATAAAATGAAAATTTATTCTTACCAAAATTGCAATAATAATTTTTGACAATCTCTATCCCAAAGTTGTTTGGGCTGCTTTGGTAGCTTCTTTACCAGTTCAGAAGTTAGTAAGTACAAAAGAAGGCAACAACACTTACCTGTGAATGATTCCTAGACTGTGAAGATACTCCAGGGCAAGAATGATTTCTCCTGAATAAAACTGAGTGCATTTCTCATCAAAGGAACCAAGCTACAAAACAGGATCCAAGAATGTCAGAGTAATATGGCCAATTTGGAGAAAAATATCAGTCAACAAATGATGCCTGAAAATAATAGTCTATGATGACAGCAAATGAGTCGTTACTGATAAACCTGTAAAGAAGTAAATGCTCAATAGGACCTAACAGGCTGATCTCCAATTGTGTTGAGCTGGATGTCAATGTCCACCATTGGATGATTGGAAGGTAATGTGGTAACTAAAGAAATGGAGTATGTTAACATAGGAGGTCACCCAGCCTAGCTAAGTTGGAAGAGCACACCCTGCAAAATTATGGGTTGTGAGTTCAATCCCTGGCAGTGACATATTTACTCTAATCCCTAGTTTCTTATGTTTAGTGTTCTCTTCAAAGCATTTAACTTTTACGCTATATATATTTGAGTAAGTGGCATATCCTACACTCAAAACACCTAGAGCTAAAGGCAAAATTAGAAGCTCAAGTATAGCCAAAAGAATCATTGAAAACTGCAACTGTATTACAGGTGCCTCCAGTGGGAGGAAAGTCCTGATAATAATTAAAGATATGCCAATAAATAGATTAACACAACTGAAGAACTCTTAAGCTAAACAGACAAGCCTGGTTTACTTATACAATTAAGCACAAATACCACTGCCTTGGAATCCAGTTCTATGCCAACCTTGTCAAGTGTATCAAATCTGCACACCTAGATCTGTTCATGTCTTGTCCCTTAATGTTAGGGCCCTCAAAATGATTCTAAAATGATTCCAAAATGCAGAGATATATCGACAAATGTCACACCAAACGTAAAAGGGTTCACCAATTTTCCAGAATGTGTTACACAAAAATTACGTTAATTGGTGAACAGGCTGGCCCGTACGCCTTAAATTTATGCAGTGTGCCCTAAAATATGCTCCTAGGTAGTAATCATGCCCTTATGAGTTACAGTGATAATGTTGTTATAGTTGACAATTAAAAAAATATTCTAAAACTTTAAAGAGGGGCAGGATAGTCCCCGGCAATTTTGTCTTGCCTCAAATTACCAACCCGAACCATGCACTTTGCTCATCAAATTCAAAAAGCTAGTACTCTCTTTCCGGTGAAAGCACATCGAAGTGTAACAGAGATGTGCATATTAATCAATTTTATTGCTTTTGGTTATAATTCTGTCCCATCCCAAATGTCTCATTACAATTTCATAATATTTGCAAAATAGAGGACTGAAATATGTATACTAAAATTTCTGTAATGACTTTGAAGTGCTAAAAGTAACTTGGGCTCAATTTTGAAGAGCAATAGCAGCATATTAATTATAAAACTCTTAAATTAGAGTTCAGGATTTTTAATGACTAAGTATTTAAAGTAATAATAACCTGCTAACTGCTAGGATTGATCGCCTAGGGAAAGACCTGTTTAGTGGAAATAGAACTAATTATTATCACAAGAGAGACTTAGCATTGATAACTTAAAGGGAAGAATAATTTGATTGTGTTGAAATGCGTAACACAAATACTGCTAAACTAGATGAAGTAGAAACTATTTGCTTCAGGTCTCATATGGTATGGTTTCAGAATGGAACAAAGGAAAATTGATGAAGAACATAATATTTAGACAAATGTGATGCTGTAGGTGTAGTAGGTTACAATACATTATACAACGCCTTTAGCTTGGTAGGACACCTTACCGTTTTCATGACATCGAGGGAAACAGTTGTAACCACAAGTATGCAATAAATCTGTAAACAACCTTTTCATAGGCAAAAAATAATGCAATCATGATGCAACCACGATTCAAGCGTAAACTCAATACTTACCTTGAATCTTTTCCGTTTAATAACACCTTGAATGTATCCTTTTGGCTCTGCCAAAAACGTTTCAAGGGGATACACCGCCGAGATACGAACGCTCATGATGGACAGGGACCAGTGGAGAACAGCAATCCGTAACTCTCGTGTTGGCTGGACCTAGCCTCACGTCCAGACAGACAGACAGATCACCATTCTTACATCTCACGTGCGAATAAATGAAAATTGTTGTAAGATTTAGCAATTTCTTGTAAAGCCAACATCATGTACTTTGAGCGAAGTCTAAACCGTTACATCGCACTCGATCTCTCAAATTTCTAAAACTTCGAATTATTAATACAAAACATACTATTAAAGACATTTCAAAGAACCAAGTTTATGTTTATTATATTAAAACATTGTAATTTAGACCGTGACAAAGGTATGTTGTGTAATGCAAAAAGCACAAACAGCTATCGCTCATCAGTTTCTACAAAGAAAGGAAATATTGTAAACACTGTTGTTATTAAGATAAAATAAAATGAATTAAATCAACATACCCGCAAGATACGTTCTTCTTTTACGTGAACCTGAATCGATATTTTGCAATAGGCGTCCATTCATCGTCATCATCTTCACATTTTCAGAGATTGCTCTCAATGATGTTCTTCACAAGCGTTCCCAACTACTCTATCGGTGCTGCAGTGGATAGTCGGAATTCACGCTATTGTGAAGTATAGGCATTCGTTGTAGTAAAACTACCTCGCCACAGCCACGCAGGCGATCCGAGATGGCCAGCCGAGCCGAGGCGTCCATTATCGGAGTAAAATAAACCTTCAGAACACGGCAACGTCTACTTTCTACTAAGCAGATTTTACAACTGTTGACAATAGATGGGACAAATATAATATCATTGATGTTTTCAAACACCATTGGGAATTGCATTATATTATTCATCTTCTCATAAAAATGACAGCCAGGCTGAGAAGTTTTAAAGAAAGAGATATAAGAGACTCTTCTTCTTTGAATCTAGCGTTTGGTCAAACATTACTGTTTACATCCCCAGAGCAATGAGAAACTAATTGCTAACTAGATTGGACTAAGGAGATAAGAATCATCTATCAAAGAAGCATAGAAAACGTTAATCATCTAAAGGTAACACTACAAAAATGTAAACGCACGCTTTCACAAAATAGTCGGAAAGTGGTAATAATTAGCAAGGGACAAATAAATATTAAAGACAAAAACAAAGAGACAGATGTCATCTTGTTGTTCAGTATAGAGCTGAAATTTGAATGATAGCAATGCTTTCACCCGATGAGTCAATACCAGCTCTTCCTGCTCTGCCAACCATTTGCTTGTACTTGCTTCGTGATAGAAACTGTCCAGCTACGTACGGAGCTCTTAGGATAACTCTGAGATAAAACCAAAGTTGATAAACATCATATCAAGTCACAAACCTCATGCTATAAAATGAACATCACCGAGAAAAGAAAATTTGAAAAGTTGATATTAAAAGACACTAAAGAGATGCAGGTATGTCACCACATGGGATCGAAACCTTTACTCAAGCTTTCACGTCATATTAGCATATTTCTCTAGTGTCTCTTCAATATTGACTTTCAAATCCCCTCTTCTCGATGATACTTTCTGATTTTCCAAGGGCCGGATGGCAATCCTTCCTTGGTCACATCGCAGGGCGCGGAGATGTTGGTCCCCAATTGCGAGGAAGCTGGATGCGATGTCCACCGGTGGATGATTGAGAGTTAATGTGGCTGGTAGAAAAATAGAGTATGTTAACATCACCTAGCTCAGTTGGTAGAGCACGAGCAGCGTTAGAATGGATCACGGTTACGATCTCTGGTGATGACACATTTTCTATTTCTCTAGCTTCTCTTTAAAATGAATATTAGACAGAATGGCATGACCTTTAAACAGCAAAATCAAGGATGAACAGATACCCTTCCTTAAAGGATCATGGTGAGGGTTAATACATAACTACAAGTTGTCGTTTAAATCCCTGGGATTTTCCCTCCGTTGCTTGTATGTAATGTATTCAGTTAACAATGAAACTAATAGCTCTTTCAACTAAATATGTATTACGCGATTAGTGCTAAACTGCCTTGAGGCTTTCACACACCAGTAAATTGCCAAAGCAAGGAGTTATTTATTTGCGGACTTACATACATCAAGAAGGAAACTACAATTTTGACAACGTTTCGTCTTTTCTTCAAGACTTCGCCAGGTATTTGTTCATTGTACATTAGCGCTGTGATCTTCAGTGTACAAACGAATGACGAAGTCTTTAAGAAAAGACAAAACGTCGTAAAAATGGTAGTTTCCTTCTTGGCGTCTTACCTATAGATTGTTGGTGTTGTTTTCGCAATAAAGTATATATAGAGTAGCAATCGGCGGTCGCATTATTATCAAAACTTCAATATCACATAATTGCTGTGGTGTCTACCTCAGTACCTACACGGACATATTCTTAGTTTTCTTTGGGTTGACATGCAGGCCTTTGCTTTCTAACCCAAACATTCAAACCTTAAGCTTTTCAATACACTCTTCTAAGGATTCAGCCGCAATTACCAAGTCGTCTGCGTACAAAAGCTCCCAAGGCCCAAGTCACACCAGTTCTAAACTCCCTAGACAACGACTCCAGAACTAGAACGAACAGCAAATAGCTTAACACAGAACCTTGTTGAACTCCAGCATTCACATTGAACACGCCACTGAACCGACCGTTTACCCATACCCGACTTTTTGCATTGCAGTATATCACCCTGAACTGTACAAATCGCCCATCCTTTAATTCCCAACCTCCTCGAGGCCCACCAAATCACTTTTCTAGGGACCCGATCAAAAGCTTTTTCAAAATCTACGAGGGCAAAATACAGTGGTTTCTTCATAGCAAGGAATTCCTCCTGCAGTCAATGGATTATGAAAATTGCATCCGTTGTTCCCTTGTCAGACACAAAACCAAACTGCATATCATCAATGTCAACCATTTGCCTGATGTATTTTTCTATAGCATGTTTCAACACCTTCATCGCCTGATCTGTAAGCTTAAGCCCTCGGTAATTGCATCTGTCAAGAGCATCACCCTTGCCTTTGTACAGCTTTAGGATAATTCTCTCCTGCCAATTGGTTGGTATCACACCCGCAGTGAATGTAGATTCTTTCAACAAAATTAAAATTTCAATCCCTCTTTCAACACAAGCCGCCAACATCTAAGCAATCACTCGAGACGGGCCAGCTGCCTTCCCAAATTTCATCTTTGAGACAGCTTTAACAACATGTTTGACAGTTACCTGGGGTCAAGGTCCTTGAATAGGTTGGTTCGCCGGAAAAGAATCAACAGACCACTCACATTTCACGTTCAACAATTGTTTGTAGTATTGAACCCTGATTTCAGCTTCTGATCATCATCAAGTGAAAGTTCAGCAATATCATTTCTCACACACATCTCACCAACAACATCCTTATTCACCTTCTTCATCTGCTTTGCAATATGAAACACTTTACTACCATGGCATGTGATGTGGGCAAAAGTAACCCTTTTTGCCTCCAACTTTGCAAGCAAAACCACACGTTTTGACAGCCGTTTTGCCTGAAGATAGTCTTCTTTGCAGAAGGAGCCTCTAGCAGGCCACGTCTTTTCATCTTGATATAACGATTAAGATGTAAACTCGATGATATTAATTTTGTATGCTCGTATGACACAAGTTCCCAGGTATGCCTTATGTCTGAATCGTGGCGTAAACACTACTTTCCACAGTTGCAGGTACAGCCCATCAATGGCTTCCTCGACGACAAGTACGGACTGTAGCAGCCAATCAGACAGAAATACCATATTTAGGGCCCATAGAAATAGATTTTCAGCTGCAAAGCTTGAATAGTTCATCTAGCCTCAACGTTCCTTTTATAGTGATACCAGGAACTCTCAGTCAGCCAATTATTGGCTACAATGTCATAGTTGAATTCGTCCAGCCACATTCTCAGTATGGCATTGGTGCAAGTGATCTACCAGCCTCTATTCCTAGTTTGAAGGATCCTAACGCATTTGTTACACTTTTGACTAGCACTTTTGACTAGCACTTTTGAGTGCCTTAGCTCAGTCAAAAGTGTGAACAGGGCCATACGTATACCTGCCTCATCACAAGTTATGGTTAAGTGTCAGGTTAAGTCATTGCCTGTTTCTGAGTCACAACCTGCTGTTTTCTTACCGAGTGGCGACACATCTTGGCCTGATGGGATTGAAGTGCCTGAAGGTATTCTCACATTTAAACGTGGCAAATCAAGAAATGTACGACTACCAGTTGTTAACTATAGTAGGCATTATATCGTACTGCCAGCACGTACATATCTTGGCACCCAAGAACCCATTGCTTCTATCTCACCTTTGAACTGGGAACTGCCAACTTCTTCTGAAAACTCTGAATTTGTACCTCTGAAATTTAAACTAACTCTACCTACGTCCAAACTTCTTCTCCCATAGCCTCTACTCCTTCTGTCCCTATTGATCTTAAGCATCTCACTCCTACGCAAAAGGCATTTGCAGAGCAAATGTTGGAAGAGAAAAATGATGTCTTGTCAGTTTCTGAAGATGATATTGGGTGTGTACCTGACGTTCAGATGAAAATTAACCTCACAGATGACAAACCAGTGCAGAGGCATTATAATGCCATTCACAGGCCCTTGTATCCTAAGGTGAAGGCACACATTCAAGATCTTCTTCAGAAACAATTTATTACTAAATCTAAATCTTCCTATTCTTCTCCTATGGTGCTTGTTCATAAAAAGTCAGGAGACATGCTCCTATGTTGTGACTTTCGAGAACGTAACAAGAAAACTATCCCTGACTGTCACCCCAAAGTGCTAACTTTCGCTATGAAATCTCAACCTCTTTTAAGGCAGCCTCCTGCTTTACAAATGAGTGTTATAAGGCAGCTTGGGTTCCTTGGCAAGCTTTGGAAACTTTGCCAAAAATTAACCAATGTGTTTGATAACCTGCAAGTTGAAGCAATACTGTTAATACTGTCAGGAAACAAGACTATGCTCTTCCTTCGTCTAACACTCCCTAAAATCTAACTAATGAAATTCTAACATGACCTAAATCTTGCAACTTCTCCTCTTTACTAACAATTACTCTGCACTTCCTCTCGTTACCTGTATTCCTATTGGTTATGAGAAACGGTATAAGTAGTATTGTGGTATGTTACGAAATGGAAATTGTGTAACAACTGAGATCTATGATCGCTGTCATAGATTTCAGAAATAGATTTTTGTGAAAGTTAATAAGAGAATTGTTGTTCTGTGGAAATACTTGAAGCACTGCTTGCGAGTTCCTCCAGAGTTGCCGTGCTAGAGAAGGGTGCTCATTACAATACTTTTTGGTACTTTCGGCTGTTTTGTCTACGGAGTTGCATTTGGTTATCACACGCGTGACAGAAAAGATAACTCTGACGTGTGAAACAGAAGCGTGACACTTCCTACATGACAGGCTGACATGAGGGCGCAACTCCTGTGAGAATGTATCCCTACCAATACGAAACGCAGTCCCAATTAACGTTTCAAGACACTCTCTTTGGAAATAATTTTTCTCTTAGGTTAGCAGTTAAGCGACATATCTTACGACAGATAATAATACCGCTTACCTGTTAAAAGAAACCCGATCTTCGATATTGCAAGAAAATCGCCCTCTACCAGGACATTAAAGACATTCGTCGTCCTTTCGCAGTTCGAAAGAGATAACTGTGACGCATGAAACAGAAGGGTGACACATGTCGCGTGACACTTAAGCCTGTTGTGGGTGACACGAGGGCGCAACTCCTGTGAGAATGTATCCTTACCAGGACGAAACGCAGACGCAATTAACGTTTTAAGACCCTCTCTTTGGAAATAATTTTGCTCTTAGGTTAGCAGTTAAGCGACATATCTTACGACAGATAATAATACCGTTTACCTGTTAAAAGAAACCCGATCTTCGATATTGCAAGAAAATCGCCCTCTACCAGGACATTGAAGACAGTCGTCGTCCTTGTGCAGTTGGATTGAAACCAAAGGAGTTTGATTTACATGGAAAACAACTTTGTTTTCAGCCATTAAAACGATTTTGTTCTCGCGGCTTAAAACCGTTTTGTTCCTCCATGTGAACCAAGCATAATGGTTTCGCTAACCTATTCATGGTAGCTCGTTATAGTTTTACTGATCTTGCGATCAAATAGAGCATGGACGGCGATTCACTTCACTTCTGCCAATATTATTTATTCTTGTTGGTAGCATCATGTAATTAGTCACTTCTTATGTTTTCTTCTGTCAGGAAAACAGGAGGAAGAAAGGGAATTCCAGGGAGAGGCAATGCGAGGAAAGAAACTCATGGCACAAGTTGAAGTCCTGCGCTGAGGTAACTAAACAGCGAATAGATTAAGCTTCTTGGAGGCACGAGTAGTACGGTGCACAGACTTTAATGATAGAACCAAGGAAGAGAGTTCCTTGCTACACCGTTGTAGTAGATAGTGGTCTCTGTACGATAAATTTGGGACATCCATAAATAGTTTGACGGCTCAAAACCAGGAGTGTCAGAAAGAATTAACTCCTGACGCAGATTGTCCGAGAGTTGTCGTCCATTGTAGCAACAAGCAACGTGTCCAGATCCCAGAATGTCATACATGACGTCACTAGTCTTGTAGTCAGGTATAAAAGGGTTCGCAGATCTACGAAAAATACACATACTCACACACACTTATCTACGCTTATACTCTTGCACATAATGGAGAATATGTATACAACAATTATACTCCGCACCAAGTCAAGGGAGTTTTGTCACCATCGTTTATCAAGAATAAAGTACGTCAAAGCTTACGACCGGACGACGAAGAAGATCTGAAATCGAACCGAATCCTAACAAAGCAGTCTCTAGTGACGAACTTTGAGTATGAATCACATCGTCCATTGAGGTATCTGTAGAAACGGGAAAGAGGTGATGGAAAAGAGCCTCACGTTGAAATTTTGTGAAATCCAAAGTTTGGATACAAACTATATTTAAAGTGATGACTCTGTCGCCATATGCCCGTGTACTCGTAAATAAAAACTAGGAAGATGCCCTTTCAAACAGACATTAAAAAGGTAGCACTAACGGTACAGGGCATCAGGAAGACCAATACATAGATGGACGTGCATCATCCAATGAGATATTTAAGGCTCATACCATATAATGGCCTGGCAGTAGCTGTTGCAAGAATACCGCCTCCTTGTGTGTGATATCAAGAGAAGGAAGCTCCTCGGCTACTTTTACTCTGCCTGCTACTTCGCTTTCGGGAACAAACAACTCAATCACTTCATTAACAGCAGTAACTGGAACTATGCCCTGTGGAAGAGATAGCGATATAGTCAATTTGCAGGTGGGTACTCCTGACACCAAACTCGGAGAGTAGAGAGCCAAGGATAACCGAGATGTTTTGGCCAAAGTGTTTGTCCCCGTTGATAATTAATAGTAAAAAAAGCTAGGGAACAAGACAATGAAAAAAAAAGTAGAGAGAGACATTGAAAAGGGGCAGAAATAAGGAAATGAGGTTAGAAAACAGTACCAAAGTAGTGGTAAATAACGCGAGATGGAACAAGATACGAGAAAGAAGGAGAAAATAAGACAAGAAGTAGCCAAGAGAAGGAGGAGAATAAACAAAAGCGTAAAAAAGGAAGTATAAAATGTCAAAGAAGAACATTTACTATAGGATGAGAGATATAGAAGATGAAGAAAAACTGAGGAAGCAAAAAACAATAAGGAAACACAAAGTGAAGAACGATAGCCACAGAAAAGGAAAACAAGAAGATTTAAGCAACAGAGAAACGATAAATAGAGGAAAGAGAGAGAAAGGCAAAGCGTATAAGAACACAAATAAGTAGACGAAAGGATGGGAATATGGTAAGAAGACACAACAACATAGAGAAACGCAACATATCGTCATTTGTAATACAATGTTTAATAAATACCAAATGGAATGGACAGGTAACTTACCTTCTTCACCAATGCTTTTACAATTTCTTGAACACAGTCATCGATTGATAATTCTCCCGCCTTCAAAATGAGATCTGGATTTGTGGGAGGCTCATAGACAGCGTCAATTCCAGTAAACCCTGTCAATTTAATGAAGTACATTTATGATCATAATGTTTTGATAATGTATCTAATGAAAAATGTGTAGAATGGTTCTCAACGCCAATTTAAGAGGTCATGGGCGCTTGAATGTTTCTTGAGGTGTATGCTTGGAAAATGTATCAGTCCTGAGGCTTCAACATTCTGAAAACTGAAAGCCATCTATCCATCCATTAATTAAATATCGCTCTCATTCGCAACGTCTACTGTTTCATGCCCTATCAATGTTACATCAAACACATTCACTACAACATTTTGCAGTCAGCGCTACTATGAAGGGTCGGTATGGAAGCGTATGTGCATCCTCGTTTATCTTAACAGCATGAACTCAAATGTGCGGCGAACTGTTCGCCAAGTTAAAAATTCGGATAATCGAGGACGGAATTTGAGTCAAAATAGTTTATTTGACATTAAAATTGATGAAAATCATGCCAAATGGCCAAAATAGAGACAAGGAAAACAAAAATGGACATGCACCGTTTAATGAACATCATAATGTTTTATGAAAAGATAGCATCACTCAACATGAAAGTGATGACCTTGCAATCAAATTCCACCGCGCATAAACAGGCACTACCATTATGGAAACAATGAAGTTTTTTCTCAGACAAAATTGATGTCCCAGGCATCACTATTCTAAAATTCAAATTAACCTGGTATTATTCTGGCTAAATGAAAGGGAGGAAATAAATCTTCAAAACTTAATTTTTCTCAGTTTGAGGTGTTCGGATAAACGAGATTCAGATAAACGAGGATGTACTGTACTCGAAAACTGACTTCCATCTCATTACTTTCCCCTTCCTACGATCTGCAAACTTTTTAAAACTGACGTTCTAATTGTCTTATACACACACTTTGTATAGTTCTATATTCCAAGTGTTTTTTTGTGCCTTGTTCGGAGCCATGACATGGAATCAAAATTGGGAAACGTTGAGGCTCATGTGCATGCTCAGCTCGTAATAGGTCACATTCTCCAACATGTATGTAGAAAAAGGTACTCCTCACAAATTTTAATGACCTGAAACAATTTTTAACAGTTTCTGTTTTTTCACTGCTTTTGTTTTAACCCTATCCCCTATAGGGGGAAACAGATCCTTAGTTTAATCTTAAAATAACCTTTTCTCATGTTAGTCTACACCCAAAGTTTGGTGGCTTTGTTTCTACATTTGCCACATAAACGCGAAAATTTGCACTCTCGAAAATGCTTTTATTCCGCAGATATGGAGTATTTGTTTTGGTACGCGTAATATACATCAGACGCTTCTAAAAATTCCGATCGTCTTCTAGATCAATTTGCAGTCATATTTTTATGGCGTGTTGTTGGGGGCACAACAAATCTTTAGATCATATGAGGCTCAGTTAGTTGAACCCATATCCTTTAAGGAATGGATAATTATTGTTAAGGACAAAACGAGAAGAATAAATCGGCACAAATATGTAACGGATATTGTACTACCCAGCTTTATGACGTCATAATTAAAAAAGTAGATCACCTACCTCGCAATGCACCCCAAACACTATTGGCTTTCAAAGTGGACTCAGGAGCTGCAACGACCAAATTATCTATGAAGAGAATAATACAAATATAGTTATATAAAATAGAATAAGAATATATTAATGAATATTTATGATAGGGGATTACAGTGCTTAACACAAGGTGCAGAGCAATAAAATTGAAAAGTATGCGAAGACAATGGTATCTGCTACTCCAGTTTGACGACTATCTTTATGGCCAAACAAACTTAGCATAAAAATTTCTTACAACAATGTAACTGTATCAGATACTTTCTTTGACATTCCTAACAAAATATATCTTTTCCAGGATGTTTTTTTGACTACTATTCACATCTCTTTTCCTACATTCTTGGGAACGTTAAATGTTGCAAACGTGTTGTTCAGACACACAAGGCAATGTTCCTGGCCACCTTGAACTTGCACATAATAACAGTACGGATAGAAATTTGATTTGTCAAGCTTTGAGATAATACGTATTTCGTATGTTGTAAGAATACTATACTGTTAGGGAAGAGTCATTTAGTTTTGAAAAAAACACTAGAGAAATAGAAAATATGTCATCACCGGGGAACGAACCCGTGACCCACGCTTTCGCGGCGTGCGCTCTACCAACTGAGATAAATGACATCCGATGCCAACATACTCCTATTTCTCTTGTCGCCACATTAGCTCCCAATCATTCACCAGTGGACATCGACATACAGCTTCACGCAATTGGAGACAAGCCTCTCCGCGCCATGTGACTGGACCAAAGAAGGACTGCCATCCGGCCCTTCATGCGGTGCCAAACCAATTGAAAGTTAAAAAGTATCATCAAGAAGAGAATATTTGAAATGCCAGTCAAGTATTTGAAGAGTTTGAATATTGCGTTGAGTAACGGATTTAATTTGCTAAACGTTTTCGCCATACACTGATCGCAGCAATCGTATGGAGTGAAGTGAGAAAGCTTTTACGATGAATTTATAGGAAACGAGAAGACCAAAACACGCCGTAGAAAATAACAGTCATGAGAGCGACATCTTTTCTGACACTCGTGTTATTGAAGAGTGCGTAAATTGTAAACAAACTTATCCCTATAATTAAGTAGGGTAGGGTAGGGCAAGTTAATGAGTAATAACAGTAACTTTTAATGCATGGATTGTAATGTGGAATGTGTTTGCGTGACTAACTATTCAATTAACTTTCTTCCCTTTTCAAGTTTGGCGGAAAACAAGATGGCCGTGGATATCGATGCTCTTCAGTTTATACTGTAAGTAGATAAAAACAGTTGTTTTCTTTGGTATAATTTAAGCTTTAGTTAATTCTATGATAGCCTGTACTAAAAGCATCTTCATATACATCATTTGATGCACCACATACAACTAATATTTCATTTCTTTAACTTTCAAAAGTGGCAAGTGCTCTATTTTGAAGGAATGTAACTAACAAGAATCGGCCAGTAGAAAGCGTTACTTGTTATTTCATCGGTAGCTCTTAAAACTAACTTCATTTTTCGGCGGACCTTAAAGGAACGGGGTACACTCGATTTCAGTTAAATTATACAAACCAAAAAAATGGCTATAAAAATGAGTGGCATGGTATATAATACATGAAATTAATATTAGTGGATAGTATTTTGTTCAAACCAACCGTATATGTTCATAAATGTAGTAGAAATGAAGGTTCCGTGAAAGTATAGCACTCTAAAAGTTCTACAAGAAACACAACTGACCGCTTCTACGAAACACAGAGACATAACAACGTTGCTCAATTCAAACACTTAAAATTTACAATTTTACACGAAAACATAGAAATTTATATTTAAAACTTCAACTTAACCATGTACTATTAGTGTTTGATGACCTCATGCCATTTCATTTCCAAAATTGACTTTATGGTTTGATAAGTTTGTTAAATTCTATCTTCAGGAAGCAGAAAGTGCCCCGAAACCGCCATTGTCTCTCAAACTTTGAACAAAGCAACATCGTCCGAAGAAAGAGCGCGAATGGATATCGATACCTGATGGGACCCCCGTCCAACGTAACTGAAGTGCAGCACGAGACAAAATAATAGGAAGCTTCTCGAAAACAAAATCAAGTAGAATAAACTTAAAAATGGAGATAATAAAAGCAAAATACACAGAATATGAACAACCTTTATAACAGAAGCCTATCAAAACAAAATTTATAAGAAAAAATACTAAAACAATATTTATAAGGAAAAACTATTAGAACAATATTTATAACAATGAGTGGCGTTAGTGCCAGTTATCAAACATTTAAATATTGCGTCAGACGGGTGTCACATAAATTATCAAACCTCATTCTATTTTGTGATTGGCATATTGATTTTATCGTCAAAACAGACTCGAAAATGGCGCGCCGGCAATAATCATCGACATTGCAGTGCCAGCGGATGTGAATGTACATCGGAAAGAGAGGGAGAAAGTGGAAAAGTATTAAGACCTGAAAAGAGAAATAAAACGATTATGGAAGTTGAAAAAGATGGAAGTTGTGCCAGTGGTGATAGGGACCCAGGGAGCTGTGACAAAGGATTTTGAAAAGTCGATCAAGAGACTCGAGATAACTTGTAATGTGGGGGTACTCCTGAAAACTGCTTTGTTAGGAACTGCCAGAATACAGCGAAAAGTGCTGGAATCCTAAGAGTGCAAAATTCTGTTAGCCCATGATCATTCGTTATTATCCGCCTGGCAGAAAAACTATGGCAATTACAACAGCCTGACACAAAATTGTGACACACGATAATAGTAATTATTATTATTATTATTATTATTATTTCAATATGTGACAATTGAAATAATAATCCAAAGCCCATTGAAGTTAGAAAGTTTCTTTTGGATAGATAGACTGGCCGGAGGGCTGTCCTTCCTTGGTCACGTTTCTTTGTGCAGAGAGGCTGGTCTTCAATTGTGTTGAGCTGGATGTCGGTGTCCACTGGTTGGTTATTGGGAGCTAATGTGGCGACTAGAGAAGTAGAGTTTGTCAAAAACTAACATTCCATATCCTCTCTTCTCGATGATATTCAAATATGTGTGCTTAAGTTTATAAAACGTGTGAAGGATTTGAAGAGACTAAATGATGACATAGATTTAAAAAGTTTATGATTAAAATGTAGGAGCACAAAGGATCAAACACTGGCCTCCACTAATGCAACACCAATGCGCTACCACTGCACCATGTTTCCCTTCTATTTGACGTGACTGCATGATGACATACGTTGTAAAGCTCTATAATGAAAACATAAAACTACAGGGAATCAAACACCGGCCTTCGCTAGTGCAACGCCAATGTGCTGCCGCTACACCATGTTTCCTTACCATTTAATGTGATTGCATGATGACATACGTTGAAAAGCTCTTAATGAAAACGGAGAACTACAGGGAATCAAACACCAGCCTTAACTGTTGCAACTCCAACATGCTACCCCTACACCATAGTTCCCTTCTATATGACGTGACTGCATAATGACATACGTTGCAAAGCTCTATAATGAAAACATAAAACTACAGGGAATCAAACACCGGCCTTCGCTAGTGCAACGCCAATGTGCTGCCGAAATACTGAACGGTGGCAATTCTAACAATTCTACAATATGCAATCCATAGACATGCTTAATTTCATAGAATCGTTTAAGTTATGACCATTAAAATCCAGATACTTTCGTGATGTTCGTGAAGCAAAGTCACTAAACTCCAACTCACGTACTATATCTGGTTCGATTCTCATTATAGCCAGATTAAGCCGCGTCTTCTGCATGGATGGTCTTCATCGGTTCTCAATTAATTTGGGTTTGAGAAGAGCGCTCCCCGTTTCATAGAATCAAAATATGCTATACCCGTAGAGTTATCTAAATGTTTGGGAAGGTGTGGTGCACTTATCTAGGATAATTCTGCACAGAAAAGGCTGGACGCTAATACCTTTTGGCCCCTCGTCTGTGCAGACATTGGCAAGCGTTACAGATTGATACAATTCATCAACAAATGTAATGTCAAAGTCAACTGGGTAAGTCCTGACTAATGCCCAAATCTCGTCTTAGACAGTTCTTCCAGATGACAAAAAACAGCAAATTGACTAGATTAATCATTGAATGCTTGGTGCTGGTCGAAAGAAGCAATAAACTGATCAATAAGAGGCAACAAATTTCAGTCCTGTACTATTTTGTTCAATTATGAATCTCAAAAATGTGAATAATCGCTGCTGCCTGTTTTCTGCAGACATCATTGCTTCCATCTCAGGCCAGTCTATACTGACGAGTTCAAACTCAAAAGCTTTTACTAGTAGGAGGCGCTTCTTGGCGAGTGGCCCGGGCCCCTTGGGTCCTGCGGTAAATCTGGCCCTGTTTTCCATTGTCAGTGGCCACTATCTCTTTCAGGTTTTCTTGTTATTTATGGCCTTTTAAATGTTTAGTGTATTATCAGTGCGTGCGTGCGCGCGCGCGCGCGCGCGCGTGTGTGTGTGTGTGTGTGTGTGTGTGTTTGTGTGCTTTATGTCAACTGCCCAGAAAGCGGATCCATACTGTTCTTAAATCACGAGTCTAACACAGCAGAGGTAACGATTGTGATAAATCACTTTTGAAAAGGCTTGCTATAAAATGGCGCTCTACACCCCTTACATTTATTTCAAGTATGTAGATCTTACAACGTGAAAATAGATGAGGCCTTATAAAGTCAAATCCTTGTCAGATCCTTGTCAGTCAGATCCTTGCAAGGCATCATCTTCAACTACTTATCCAAGGTCATTAGTGCATGGCGTCTATAGATTTTGTTCATAAATTTGAGCCTCTTTGTTTTACAAGTATACCACGATACCAAAGCATTGTGTGACTCGTTATTGAAAGGATTGGAGGTAAATGAAATTGGGAGGGAAGTGACAACTAGGGATAGATGTCGAACTGCGCGAGTTTAAACCATTTACTTTTAAATTCGAAGACAAATCAGGGGAGAAAGTACAGTGAAGACGGGCACCTGATAAAACCGCGGTGCTTTACCTAAAATCTCCAACATGATGGGGGCTTTTTTGGTGCTCACCTTTTGAACTTTTCTAACTGACTTTTTGGTAATGTTACCCTTTAAACCACTTTTATGCAAGCATCACGTAAATTTTAGGGAAAGAGAAACACTTTGGCGAAAAAGAACTTTTCATGGTACTTGATTTTTGTCATTTATTAACACAAGCATTAATTAACGATGGCACTAAATAGCGTTTTATCGTCTGAAAACGTTAATTAATGTCGTTCAAACATTTAATTGCCGATAAAACGAAGGCTAGTTACAGGGATAATTTTTTCCTCTTGATAATTTTCTCTCAAACTTTCGACAAGTAGAATGAATAGTAGTATTTCAGGTTCATGAAGGCAGTTCAACAATTATGACGTCAGATATTTACATGGCTGCGCTTTGCATTATTGTACTCATTTATCTTTTTATCAACAGATCGTCTCCGAAGCCTGGTAAGCCAAGCCGAGTTTTTACAGAACCACCGACTAACGTACATGGCTTTGATGTGTATGGCATTACGCAGACTACATCGCTGCAAGATCTTCTTCATGAGATGCAACTTTCAAAGTATTGGCATTGTTTTGAGCAACGGGGAATTGATTTTAAAAGTTTTTTAACGCTGACTGATGATGACCTGAAAGAAATTGGAGTAGAGTAAGTGTTACCATAGACGAGGTATCCATTGCATTTTATTGAAGGGGCATTTCAACTGTAATAATAATGAGGGTCGTTCGTCTTTAAAAATATGACTTTTCTTGAATAAAACGTATATTATATAAACACAAATATGTAAGTAGTGATATAATTGAGAGTTCTGGGCCAAAGGGATGCCGACATTTTGGGGGATAGTCAAAATACAAAGGGAATGACGTCATTTCAATTTGGCGCGTGTTTGTTTTTTATGTTACTTTTATCATAATGATTGATTTCACTAGTTACGCACGATAATGACAAAATCAAATTCTTTCCTTTATCAAACTACATTCATTACTCTCTTGGCAGGTATAATGGATTGACATGATGCGATATACATTGTTACCATACAAAAAGATAAGGATTAGAACATTAACTGTTTTGTTTACAAACAACAAAATATATGGATCTAATAATACAAGATATAGTCTTAAACATTAAATAATCAGCATTATAATAATTACGTTCATTAAGTATTAAGGTCATTAAGTCTTTTTTTAAAACTTTACCTTTAGTTCTTAATTTCACCTAGCATAAAACACACCCACTGTATAGGCATATCTGACTTTTATAGTAAAAGCTAAATGACATTTGAAAAAAAAAAACAAAGCCAAAAAAACCCTGAACCCTAAAATACTAAGTAAGATACTCATTATATAGGCATATCTGACTTTTATGGTAAAAACTAAATGACATTTAACAATTAATGCAACAAATTAGAAGTGCTGTTTGATGAATTCCTCAATTTTCATCAAAATAATAAAATTCTGCCAGAATAAATATGTGGTCTTATCCAAGATCAACAAATGGGAAAGGACCACATATACATGCTATTTTCCTGAACTATGATCGACATATTTTATGGTAAAAACTAAATGACATTTTTAAAAAACAACAACAAACCTCCAAAAACCAACAAGCCCGAATACAAACAACAAGCAGTCGAAGGGACGAATATTTGCACTACCCTTCTTCCGGTAGTATTGGAACATTAATGTTAGCTACTGCATTATGGATTTACATTAAATGATACGTTTCTTAACCAAGAAAAAAGATCTCGATTCTGCCAATCACAACTTCTTTTACAAGACATTAAATACGTAGACCTTATTTACATATTATATGCTCTTAAATTACAAGTAGCTTTTATTCTCTATAGCGACATCTTGTATCATCGTTATGTATAATGTACTTTTTTTTGCCATTCCTCTGATTGCACTCGTACTGAGGTTAATGTAGTAAATTGTTAAATCTTGTCTATAAATCTTCACGCAAGCCTTATACTTCATCGTTCTTTTGCTTTTGAAGCGCTCTGTAAATTAGTTTCGAAGTTAACTGTTAGCTTCAGTACGTACAGTAAACATATTGATAGAATTAAGAAGATGGGACGCAGATGAGAATGCAAGGAAATATATAGTTTGATATACCCGCCTTAAATATTAAGCTACGATATGCTTACGATGAAGTCCACAACACTTCCGCTCATTTACTAAAACTATTCACGTTGGAAAGGAAATCGTGTGACACATGACCCTAAGCACTGTGTATAGTTCGTATTTTGAAAACTAGCTGGAATTGGTCGTCTTTTCTTCGTTGTACCTATTTTCACTAATTAAGGGAACGAAAGGTTAACGAACAAGTATGATGTTCCGGGTGCTTCAACATGTAAAGAGTCCTAGTAAAACAAGGAATATTTCTTAAGGTTAAAACAGAACTATATATTCAGCATCATCACCATCATCATCTTTCGGTTGCTTAAGCACAGGCGACCGCAAATTGTCTCCAAGCCTTTCTGTTCTGTGCCATCTCCTCTATTTTGCAAACGGACATGATGTTTAGGGTGTCACCAATAATATGTTGGATGTATTTATGGTAGCTTAAACTTGGTCTGCCGGGTTTCTTCTTCCCGTGGGTTGGCTTGTATAGGACATTCTTGTAACCTGGTTCCTGTTAATCCATCCTGTGCATATGAACCAGGAAAGAGAGCTGCCCACATATCACTGTGTAAATCAATGGTTTGTCTTTTACCTTTCTGTAAAGTCTGTGTTGCTGACCCTGTCTCTGTGTTTGATGATTGGCATGATGCGTTAGTATGAGAAGCCTAAGGCGTTGATTTTGTCTCACATGTTTTGGGTGAGAACCTTTGGTTTGCATCCATAGAGAAAAGCCGATAGGCATATCGTTTGAAAAATGGACAGTTTTGTGTCAATTAGCAAGTGAACACTCTTTTCCAACAGCTTTTCCAACTTCCAAAAGGCTGACCAGGTAGGCCTAAGGTTTTTGCGCCTCTTCACATCATTACTGTTTACAACTAAGGGGCAGAGATATTGAATTCGGAGACCTCTTCAATTACTTATTAATCATGATTAAGTATAGTGAGTTTAACAATCTTTGTTTAATGTCATACCTTAACTATTATAACTTTAATAAAACTGAAATCTTTTAACAACTTCTCGAAAGTGCTTGAGAAACTATTTGACAACTATTTGAAAACTCTTTGAAAACTAACTCACATCATGTAGTCTCTGGCATTTAAAGGATACTTGATGAACAGGGTCCACATGTGGAAAAAAGGTACAGAGCTCTTTGTATTTAACTCAGACAAAGCTAGAGAATAAGATCAAAACAATAACAAACCAAAATGCAGCCCCTGGCAGTTGTGTATTTAACACCTTCGTGCCACTTACTGTGGTCTATATATCAACAGTTTGTAATCAATTCTTAATAAAAGCCGTTTCTTCATTTGTTTTTCAGGCGTTTCAATAATTGTCCCACCTGAATTTGAGGCCTCGAGTTGCTTAGATTTTGGACCAAATCGAGGCCTCACACCTAAGCAACCGAGTTGCTTAAAAAAAACGTGTAGTAGATTTGAAGTGCATGAGGCACAAGTTCAAATGTAGGAATTGTCGTTCTTTTTGATCCTGGAATTACGATTAAGTGTACCTAGGATCACGTTTTAGCACTTGCCTTCCTCTAACAGTGAAATACGTTCATGTGGAGTACGACTTATTACCTTGATTTCAGTTTAAATAGCCTGAACACAGGGCGATCTAAATAACTTTTTACTAACTAATTCTTTAGATCGCCCTGCCTGAACACCAAATCAGGATATATTTTCCACAAAATGATCACATACAAGTATATTAGC
The DNA here is from genome assembly GCA_010016025.2 of Alatinidae sp. Z8VKAUB7J3. Classification (NCBI taxonomy): domain Eukaryota; kingdom Metazoa; phylum Cnidaria; class Cubozoa; order Carybdeida; family Alatinidae; species Alatinidae sp. Z8VKAUB7J3. Next base: position 109,350,031 of record JAAAKM020073195.1, on the reverse strand, counting down.
ATATAGTTATTCCTGTTAGCAACACTGGCATTTAGTTCAAACCAATCTTATGTGACTTAGTTTAGTTTCTGTAAGAGATCAAGGTTTAATTCAGAACATTAAATTCAGGAGTCCTCCGATGTTAACATTCTCTATTTCTCTAGTCGCCACTATTGGTTTCCAATCATCCAACGGTGGACATCGACATCCAGCTCCCCCAAATTGGAGACTAGCCTCTCTGAGCCATGTTCGATCCCCGGAAGTGACATATTTTCTATGTCTCTAGTGCTTTCTCTATACTGACATTTTAAATGATACTTTCTAACTTTCAATGGGCCTTGGGCAGATAGACAATCGATCCCCAGTGGTGACACATTTTCTACTCCTCTAGTGTCTTTTCTATAATGACATTTCAAATGATACTTTCTAACTTTCAATGGGCTTTGGGCAAATAGAGAATCGATCCCCAGTGGTGACATATTTTCCATTTCTCTAGTGTTCTTTTCAATACTAACATTTCAACTCCTCTCTTCTCGATAAAATAATATCTATACAAAAGTTTGAATTTGTCCTTTTGTATACGAAGATTAATGTCAAAATAAAGAAAAAGGAAACGCCCTAAAGTGTCCAAAGAGACCTTAAAAATGCTTGAGCATTTTGTGTTTAAAGCAGAAACATTTCTTGATGTATTCAAATGTTCAGACCCAATTCGCTGCAGGATAATTTTAACTTCAGTAGGTTATTGCTATCTCGCTCACAATCACTGAAAGTGCAACACTCGGTAAAATGTACTAAAAATCTGTGTCTGCGCAATCGAATATCCTTAAATATCTTAGTATAGATAACTTGAAAACAGAAAACTATGTTTACGCTAAATATGCCACAATCGAAAATCATCCACTGTGACCATGACGTTCGGTCTGACTCATCCTAAAATGTTGTAACTGGCTGTATAAGAATTGTTGAAAATACCAACAAACACAATTGGAACTACGAAGATACACGATTATCATCCCGTTTTGTTGGAACAAGGGCACTCAGTGGAGTTTAGTAACCGTAGAAACCCTCAAAGAAAGATACATAGATAAATTTTTGATAACTTTGCACATGTCTATTTCACTTAGTTTTAATTTACTATGCAACCGCGCATTCCATGTGATAAAAGCGCGTGTCTAAGTTTAAAAGAACCCGAGTTAAACATTGATCAATACCTGATCCAACCCTGGGTGCTTAGGTGCGCGGCTTATGTGTATATGCTAGTATTACATGGAATTTGTATTTCTGTTATTAGATATTGGATCCAGAGTTAGATGAAGTATTGCATCTTCAAGGGGACAATTCAATATTTTACTTCTGCTATCGATGGTTCCTTCTTGACTTTAAGCGAGGTGAGTACCTTCATAGTTATATAAAATTATAGTTTAATGGAATATTTCACAGGGATCTCCAAGCCCTCAGTGCTATATGTACCATTTTTATGCTTCTCGACGATAATAAGCACTGATAAACTCTCCGTTATTGTAGACGTATGGCTAAACAACTGTTAACTTAGTTATCTCAGTTATGTATATGCATTCAGAGGACATGTAGCGGAAGATTCCTTCTCATACTTTTCCGAGGCAGAAGCTGATTACTGGACACGACTGAAACAAGGAACTTTATAATCTAGATCATTCTTATGTACTCGTTCAAAGGCGCCTTCCGTGCGACGTTTGACCTGGAGCTCGGGTTGACTGTTGATGCAGTGTTCTAATCCGTGTCATCACGGCCAGAGATACATAGTTTGTTCGTCAAACAGTAAACTTAACCCAGTTGTTTTTGCACGGTATTCTGAGAATCCGTTGGTCGCACTGGTCTTAATAGTTCTCATCCTTGCTCTCCGGCTCTTAAGACAGCGGTATTGTAGCTTGAACATCCAGACCTCATTACCATAAGTTAAGAAGCTAGTTATTCTAATTACTAATCAAGAGATTCCCATCAGGTGTGTCAAAGACATGCCTAGAAGGCGTGGTAGAGGAAAAGAGAAGTAGAGGAAGGCCACGTCAACGTTGGTACGGCAACATAGCTACCTGGTCTAACCTTAACTTGCATGAAGTGAATAATGCTTATAAAAACCGTGGTCTATAGGGTACTAAAGTGTGACGTCACAGTTTAAAGAATATCAGAAATTTGATAATTTTTGGGGCTCGTTGCTTTCTTCCTGTTGATGTAAATAACCTGTCCAAATGTGAAAATGATACCTTGAACAACCGATGAGATACGCCCTTTCAAACTTTAAATCGTGGCAATCAAAACCTTATTAAATGAACTCAGTTCATGATTTTATGAACTGAGCAGAATTAAAAGTGTTTCCTGAAGGCCTTTTTCATATTAAAATAACCGTTTCTAACTGATGATATGAGATTTGAACGCGATATTTTGTATACGGGGATTTGATGACAAGGTTCACACTGTGATGCAGTTATCCTTGGGAATCCTTGAACCCTCGGGAATCCTTTAGAAACGTTTTGTGACGTCATCACTTTATTACTCTACACAGAATACTTTTTTCTCCTTCTTTTTCCAGGTTTCTTATTGCGACAACAATAAATTAAATATTTACGAGTTACAATTATATTTACAGAGGCTGAATGGGGAGGGAAGAAGCCTAGGGCTTATATCTCCCTCCACGAAAATTTATGAATGCTATAAATTTGATTCCTTACAAATTAATGAATTGGCGTGACATAACTATTTTAGTAAAAGCGAAATGCAGTATATTATATTATATTATATTATGGTTTTATGTTAGTGCACAATCTGGCTTTGCCGGAGACGATTCTAATTCTAATGATGACTCTAAATACCAGGCCACGTTTCTTTCTGCTCTAAGACACGTAAGATAAGAGTGAAAACACTTACCGTAGGAAAGACCTTTGCTAATTAAATAGCTATACTAATTGATTCATTTACATAGATTTACCTTCTTAATGTACTTTGAGAGCCCTAACAGCTGTTGACGCCCTATCTGAGGGTTTTTCCCTTTGAAGTAAAACTGCTTCTTAGGGCCATACGTGATAAGTCACACCAGGACTTGGACCTGATCAAGGAGAGAATAAGAAACTGCTAAGAAACTTTGAGAGCTGAAAAGGTCAATATTTTAAGAAACTTCTAGAGTTGGACGCTGAGGTAGTTTCTTATACAAACACATAAGTGTAGTAATAACCTTTGGTAGTGGTTACACTTCTCTAATTTTTTCGTAACAGGTGAACACGGCTTGCAAACATGTATTGAAAACATGTCCATCCGCTAAAGTATCAATGGACAAATACTTGAAAGGAATAGATGAAATTGAAAATGGTGCATATGATAAAGGAATCGCACATGGTCTTAACCAAAAGCAAAGTAAACAAGTTGTGACAAAAGTTGCCAATAATCGAGTTAGATTGACCGAGACAGTGGCATTGGCAGAAGATAGTATGCGCATAGTTGACGATGAATACAAACGCATTAAAACAGCTATGCTATGGTGATGTTTGTTCATCTTTTTTCGTATACAGTACCACCACGTGTTGCCGTTTTGCTTGTTCTCTAGTCATATGTGCTTGGAAATGGGCTGCAACGCGTCATTGAACAGTATCTGTTTATGATAGTATGATATATCTGTCATCAGGACAAAGTGCCGTATGTGGTTGCATCTTGATATCATTATGGAGCAAGGAATAAATTTTCAATGGAAGATACCTGTTGCTGCATCCTCGCATTGCACTCTTCACGTTGTTTTAAATTTATGAGATAAAAGATGTAAAATGCTACATTATGTGTACATATCCTGAACCGAACGGTAGAACACATCTTACGTAAGGTAGTACCCGTGATTTGCGAATGACCCATAAAGTCAGCTCGTGGGCCTTTTATCAAGAATTTATAACCGACTCGGGGCTTCGCAGTTTTTGAGAACAATTTTTAAGCACTGCATATGGGTCTGATATATATGTGTTCGTTGTACTTTGAAACATTAGGGAAGCATGCTGGCATGTAAATTTGTTACGTCTCCCCCTGTAAAGGAACTTAAAGGAACTTCTGCATCAGGATGGGCACGTACTGTACTTCTTCGTCGTTGTCTCTGTATTGGAAAGAAGTCCGTTTGTGTATAGTTAGCATTTTTTAATGAATACAAACCTGACATTTATAAGCCCCAGTTGTCTTATTTTGTGTATGTGTTCGTTACCATTTTAAACATGTGTAATGAAGTATGTGTACTTTCCGTATTGCAAAGATAAATTTAAAAGAGGAGAGTTTGTTGTGTGAGATTTCTTGTAATCATAATCCATGGTCTGTACATCACACAGTCAGTCAGAGTCTACTCCCATCGGTTATCCTTGATGGAGTGATAGTTTTTAGCATTCAGTTGCGAGAGTTTACAATCCATGTTATTTACAAGCATTATCGGAAATTACAATAAGTTGTATTTATTCGACAGATAAGTTATTGCTAAACTCTGTTGCCATTAAGTCACATGGAGTGAGAAAACAAACTGAAAGAGATATGTCTGAATCACAGCGAAAGGTAATACAATCTAGGAATCTTTAGCAAGCAAGAAATCAATCTGTAATCGACCTCTCTTCCTCGTGAGAACAATGTGACTTTTCTGTTTTGATATCAGTGCAGCCCTAAAGAGCTTAAAATGAAGTATTTCTGGTTCACTCAATCACTCTTTCATTGTTTACAATGACCATGAATTGAAAACAAAAATTAATACGGTAAAAGTATATTGTTCTCCCGATGCATCAAAAATTGCTCAGATGCCCTTCTTGTCGACCGTTAAGGTTAGCATCACTTCTTGCTATTACAGACAAGATTCGTTACATGATGCTTGCCTTTTGCTGTTTTGAGTGTTTGTCGGTATTCTTTGCTGCCATGTAATCTATATTTCTGCCCGAATAAATGTCTACCCATTTCAAACTTTCTCCATTGATGAATTCCTCTGTGTTTTGCAAATCCTCTAATCTTCTGCACTTTTCTTTTTGTTTCAAAATCACTTTATTGGTTGCAGTTAGCCATTAAAGATGTCCTGTGCAGTTTTGAATGACATTTCTATCTTCTCCTTAATCTTATCGGTGAGTCACCACCTCCAAAAGATGACCACTTCTCGGTGACCCCTTCTCTTTGGCCCAATGAAAAAGATAACAGATTATATTGCTTGAAAACAATGAGAATTTCAATTTATATCCGTTACTGTTCCGGTCTCTTTCACTCAATCAATACTTCACTCAATCAATACACTCAAACTGCTTTTCGTGATGTTGGTGATCATTCTTTAAGTTCTATGTTTTACCATCAACACACATTTTACGATGCCTTGTAAAACTGCTTTCTTTAGTATTGAGTAGAAGCGCCAAGTAAAGCATTTTTGACTTTGTTTCCTTCTCGCCAAAGAGTAACTTTTTAACTCCCATTTTCAAGACTTATCTACTACTGTATTACTGAAGTATAGTAAGGATCCACCTGCCCATCTCGTGAGACGCATGTAAAATATCGTGCGGCCATCGAAGTCAAAAAGGCTGAACAAAATGTATGATATTCTTAAGTTAGGTCTGTAGTTAAAGGGTGCAAGCTCCTTTGGGCATGCAAAAGAAATGGAAAGCTTTGCGATCAATTGATATTTGCCGATATTCTTGTCACTTGTTTATCAAGGAATCTTGTTTGAATTGAAGTCCCAGGTGGAAAAAGGTCAAGCCTTTTTGTCTACTGATTATAAACGAAATGTCTTATGTATGTTCATATATTGATTGGTTATCAGTTCTAGTGACATGTAATACGTGACTCGTTGTAACCGGTTTAGTCCGGCGTAGTCACGAAGCAGGGAGTGGCGTGCTGCAGCAAGGTAGTCCCTCGTTTTTAGATTATCCACCCTTTGAAAAACATGCCATCAATGCCCAATGGTTTTGTATAACCAGCTTCGTGGTTACGTCATCGCCTTCCAACTTTCTTTATAAGAGGTCTAATGTGATCGTACTGTATTTGATTGTCCAAACGTGGGGATGCTGGTAAAATGAACATCTATTCTATTTCAAGCTACAAAAGCATCTCCAAAAGGATAGATGGATTAATGTAATAAGCCCTCCATATACAAAGCTCTTTTAAATTGCTAATGAGCTCATCTGCGGGGTATTCTTATGTTTGTTGTAGTACTGTACTTAAAAGCCTTCTTCAAACTTGTTTTATCAACTCATTCTCACAACGTGCCATCAAATCTTTAGCGCTACTAACTTCTAAATAACTCTCTGAGATGCATTGGCAGCATCCCAAAGCCAATATGTACCTATGTAAACCTTAAACGCGTATCGTTTCTACCTTTGTGTGTAAGGCAACTACTCTAATTCAATGGTGTTGTTTGACTCACGGTTTTATTCGAACATTGTTTAGCTGTTTCTATGAGTTGGACAAAGATTAAAGATTTCTATTCTTTGGTCGCAAGCAGGGTTGACACTTTGCAGAGCGAGTTAAGGGAACTACTTAATACGTCAAATTAAGCCGCGTACCTAAATATGCCGCACGTTCAAAAATGCGGCGTGGTAAAAACGCGACTTAATTTATTGTAAGGAAAGTAAGGAGGGAAGAGGAACTGTCATTGGACCCATTTGCATAGATTTTAAGTGGTGTTGAGGAGAAAATAGGAGTATTTTACACCCAATAGGCAAGGAACAAAGATGGGTTCTATTACACTCCTGTATGATGCTTGGAGTTGAGTATTTTTAAAGAGCTCTGTTTCTTAGCTCTTCAGGTCTGCAATTTTTCTTGTCGTTAAAAAGAAACAAAGCAACCTCTAAAGCTACGGTATTTCATGAAACAAATACATTTGCTTTAAAGATGTAAATTGACTTTAAATCATTAGAAGCTCTTTCAAAAGATTACAGTTTCATTCTTAAATAATTGATTAAAGCCACTTCTATAACTGGAATTGACAGATATAACTTGCAAAAGTAAAGAAAGACCTCGTTTCCATAAAGAGGTGATAGTCAATGCTCATAGGAAAATAAGACAATTGTGGAGCCCATTGAGGTAAAACCTCTCTGTTTCTGATCTCTGAATTGCTAAGGGGAAGCGATTAAAACACTCGATGCACAACATCTTTTCTTTGCTTGCTTTGTAGAAACTAACGTTTAATTTGTTTCTAAAACCAATTCAACTATTTTAAAATTTAAACAAAATTCATTTCCCTTTAGTGCATTTATATACCAGTTTACAATAGATAATGTAAATATTTGAAAGTATCATCTGGAAGAAAAGAAACTTTATTATTGTTAGTTTGGTTTTGAAGACATGTAGCTAATGTAGCAAACTAGAGTATGTAAGAATGAGAGCCCAAATCGAGGAATATGAATGTAATCAAAACAATAGACGGGTCACGCGTGAATATTTAATCAGTATGTAAAGAAATAGCTACAATATAAAAATTTTTGCAGTTCTGAAATTTCATGTGGATGCATACTTTACTGGCAAGGAAGAGTAGAACCAGAATTTTTGAGACGACCTAGTGCTCCGAGAAAAACATTATTTTGAAGCATTTTATCTGTCTTAAGTAGCCTTTCTATAGTCAAAACGATTGATACTATATAGATATTTCATTTTATTCCAAAACATAAATTCTTGACTTCGATGTGATATTGAGAAGATCAAACTTTACAAAATGTGGTCATTTTTATCATCATACTACTTAACTTTGTTAATTATTTCGTAATATTTATCCAGACAAACACATGAATCCACTAATTAATGTATCTAAGTAAACTGTCCTGGTATTTGTTTGTCGATTCCATGTTTACCCTCAATATTTGTACAGTTTTGGTCAAAAGTAGACAAACAAACACCTGATATGGGTTGGTCAAGTAGGGAAACAACTGATTATAGAGACGGAAATGTCCATTCTGTAATCTTTTAACTGTTATTAAATATGTAATAGAAAACAGAGTATCCATGCGCCAAAAGCAATCCGCCGAGTAATGAACTAGTAGTGTGTGCCAAGAAATGTCAATAAAATACACAAATTACGCGCAAATTTTTGCAATATCAAACAGGTACATACCAGACTATATCATCAAAACCTGAACACTTGGAAATAATGGAAGAGAGCGTCCTTCGCAAACAAGATAGTGGTTTTGTGTATGTATGCAGGATTGGCGACGTCCTGGCCTAGGAAACAACAGTGCACCCTCCTTGACAGAGTGCATAAGACTCTAGACTCATGACCAAAGGTCGTGGGTTCGAACCCCGGTCAAACACCATGGTTTTATGCCCTTGAGAAAGACCTTTGCTTCAAACATCCCTTAGATTTTTGAGGTATATCGTCCAGGTTAAGTCAAGTGTTAGTATGAAAAATAGATACGACAGGCAATGGATGCGTTCTGTGGACTGTAGACCGTATCTTCGCGATTGTTACATCAAGTATACTTTGTCTTACTTTATTTCAGGGAAAATGAAACCCCTGATTTAACTCAGCAGATCGACGACCTGACAATCGCTTTGAAGGAGAAGGAGCTCTTTTATAGGCACGACTTGAGGAAGGTAATTTTTTAATGTTATGTGTATAGTCGGCAACAATGTGTATAGTTTAATATCAAATGATTAGTTTTAGTTGTCATACTCGACGAACAACATTCACTGCCCTTCCTCTGGGACCTTGCTGCATAAGGGTGTTTTAGCGTGTTGCTAAATAATTATCATAATATGAAAAGGATACTGACTCACCAGCAAAGGCAGAGACGAAAGGAACGAGGCCAAGTTTACTTTTCTGGCTACGTCGTCATGTTTTCTTCGACTTCCATTTCTTACTAACTAAAATCGTGGCTAAGTTAAGTGTTCTATTGTTCGCAAACGTAGTTAGTAAATTAATTGTCCTTTAGACAATAGATGACGTCGCTACAGGTGAAGGTACTTTATATGGCTCCGTATACCTGTACCAAAAATGTAAAGTTTAAGGCCGTTCTCGTAGGTTTGGTCTTCCTACCTTTTGTACTAGTTAATCTTTGTCATGGCTTTACTTTGTACTTAGAGCAGTTACAGTATCAGGCTGATGATGATGATGATGATGATGATGATGATGATGATGATGATGATGATGATGATGATGATGATGATGATGAAAATATAACGATAATGATAACGATAGTGGAATTTTAAAGTAATGATAATATCGACCGAGCAGATGATGAAAATGTAATGCACATACCCTTCTGTGATGCATGCTTCTCTGTTTTGCCTTCATATTCAAAGCCGACAGCTGCCTAGGGACGACAAATTTGTAATACTTGGTACACCAGAATTATTCTAAATGCACTTTCCTAAATTATTTTATCGACATGGTTGAAGCTACAGTGGTGGAATGTCTGCAATGGCCGCGTGAAGAACTGATCCTGTGGAAACAAGCTTCAACTTTATACACTAGAATCCTATACTAGATTCTCTGTACTTTCATAGTACGACCTTCTCATAAAAGGGTGAGCCGCGAATAGCGTATCATTACAAATATAGATCGGAAACCGGACCGGAAATGGTCTGGCACTAATGAGTACAGCAGATACAACAATAAGTTTGATTCTGTGCGCGAGAAAGCGGTCAGATCATTTTCAATTCACGCCTAAAGCTTATATCAATATCATGACCCACTAATTCTCTAGTTAGGCTTTTTGGCTCCAACAACTTGAAAACGTGCGCGGCATTTCTCTTTTACTAATATTTTCACCTAGCACTATCCATCAACGTGCCAAGAGTGGCAGACTTACGACCCTGATCTACAAACATGAAAGTACGTATCATGCCCTGCTCCGGTTTCCATACTATGTCCTCCCCGTATTATACGACTCTTCAACAAAGCATCATTCATGGACTCCCATCTTACGGAACAACGGAAACAAAAATGGCTTCAGGCAGTTGTGGAAACACTCAAGTTAGGATTCGGGAATGCCACAACAGGTGGCCGTTCTATTGAGGTGGCTGTTCTATTGAGGTGGCTGTTCCATAAAGGTGGCCGTTCCATTGAGGTGGCCATGGCCATTCTACTGAGGTGGCCGCTCCATTCAGGTGGCGGTTCTATTGAAGTGGCTGTTCTGTTGAGGTGGCCGTTCCATTCACGTGGCCGTTCTACTGAGGTGGCCGCTCCATTCACGTGGTCGTTCTATTGAAGTGGCTTTTCTATTGCGGCGGCCGTTCTATTGAGGTGGCCGTTCCATTCAGGTGGCCGTTGAGGCAGGTTACACTGTATTAACATCATCAAAACCAGGTTGCTGCACCGGGAATAATTACTGGAACGAGCAGCAAAGTGCCTGTCAGCTTTGCGCAAATGACTCTACGGCCAATATGAATGGGTACTACTGTGAGAAAAACCAGGATGCAATATCTCAATAGAACAAGAAATAAACTTTCTTAAGATATTTTCTTCAGAAACATTCATCCCATCACCATACAATGTTGTGTTGGATTCAATAATGGACATCCATTTCAATATTAAAGCTATTTTGTTAGTCATGGTGCATTAACTTATTGACGTTTTACTCAGATTTTCTGAGATCAACAATAAGAACTGAATGCCCAAGCCGTAAACTCCGTGCCGTAATGGCTGATACTCTAAATTTCAAGTAGGGAGTAGCAGAATTAGTAATGTCATCGAAGTTTACTCGCAAGAGGTGTAAGGCTTCAAGTTGAAGGAAAAAAATGATACAAAAATCGGAGCTTTGTAATCTTTTCTTGTATATCTCCTTTGGATAAAGTAGTGTCTACTAGCGCTGTCCATAATTGATTCTTTCCGTAATCGATTAATCGCCAGAAATTTTAACGATTAATCGAATAATCGCCAGAAATTTTAACGATTAATCGACTAATCGCCAGAAATTGCAACGATTAATCGAATGTTGTATACCCTGAGTATGAATCGACTCTTTTTGAGCTGGTTTTTTAAAACGATGCGTAGGTATCAGTCCTATGAGTCGACTCTTTGTTGAACCGGTTTGCAATCGATTAATCGCGTCGTTATGGACAGCATTAGTGTCTACAGAGTGTACATTCAGGCAGATTTTAGGAAAACACGCAATGCGTCATTACTTTTTTAATGGGTCCTTTGAGCTGACAAAATGATGACATCCCACCTATTTCATTGCTTTAAAACTGTTGATCAAACAGGTTATGGAGGCACACATGTCTTGATAAGAATCAACGCGCTAAAATACGCACTTCCTTCCTAAGACAAGTTTGGGTGCAGGCATACACACGTATCAAAAAAAAAATAACCTTAAGTCCAGCACGGTATGCGTCTAAGAGAGATAATGTCATAACTCTATAGCCATGTTCACACAACATCGGTTGTCGAATCGGTTATACTTATAACGGTTTTGAAACCGATTTAACTGCAACCGTTTCGAGATAAGTTCATGTTGAATGCATCCTAACATCGGTTAATAATGGCAGGGGACCTTCATTCCCAAAAGGTCCCCCAGATTAACTGGCTGGCCAGTAATTGTCACAGAAAACATTTCCCTTCCAGCCAGTCTACTTTTGGCTTCATGTGTGAATGTGGAGGAGGTATTTAACCCTGCTGAACTATGTAAAATGGACAATTTATTTGAGAAACTGTTAAGAAACTTTTAGAACTGCAATAGGGTGAACAATAAAAAACTTCTGGTACTAGGAGGCCTTCTTGGGTTTCTTAGAAAAAAGAGTGTGTGCAAAAAGCTTGTCAACCTGAACAACGACAAACAAATATGAAATGACACGCATGAAGCTATCAAAAACAGCACCTTTTCGTTTACCTTCACAAATTTATGACAGAACAGAGGGATAATAAAGCTAGTCTCATTAAATGAGATTTCTGAATCTTTGGCAGAAATATGAAATGGGCCATTGGTGTATTGCTTCTGGGCCGCATGTGACCCATGGGCTGTTAGTCGCATCACGATCTCTCTCATTGAAGAACTCTGGTTGAATAGGCCTAATTTACACAAACTCTCCTTACCAGTCCTTAGATCCGAAAGATAATACTCTTAGAAATTAGCAAAGTGATCAGAAACAACAACGTGGTGCTTCACCTTTCACCAACGAATAACAAAATAAAGGAAAATTTAAGTCAGTCACAAGAAATTTGTTATTCTCTTTTCTTGGCGGAAACACGAGCTGGACCACTTCGGTATTGCATCTAGACCGCATATTGAGTAGACCTGCCACACAACAACTTTCTCTTCCTTCAAATACAACGAAATACCAAATACGCATTGCAAAACGTGTTACATCATTTTTATAAAACTGAAAATCACTACCATTAAAAGAACCCCTATAAAAGTAACTTTTATCATCAAAGTCGTGGAGGGGGCTTGGAGGGGACACCTTTCTCTGTCTGAGTGGTATGGGGCATGGTGTAATGCCTAGCACATAAGTGTTGCAACAATAAAAAGTCAGGATTCGATTCCTCGTGGTCCTACGTTTACGCGATTCAGCTTTTCATCATACGTCATTATTCAATCATTCAAAAACCAATTACGATAATGAATAGAGCTTCCTTACAGCGTACAGGCACAAAGCATCAAATGATTCATGAAAATCCAGCAGCGAAAATCAATAAGTGCCAATTCTTACCACGATAATTCGGTTCTGTTACTTGCTTCGTAATTATAATGAATGAATTTCCCCTTTCCCACTGAGTGGAGGCGAAAACATATAAAAATAGCAAGCTGGAGGAAGGATTTTATTTGATCAAAAAGTTTGTTTTATCACCTTCAGGCATTTTAGTTTTATATTTTTTGATATGCCTTTGTAAAATTTTTAGTCTTGTGTACATACATAATACGGTGGTTTCTTGATAAGACACCTTTGGACAGAAACATCCCTGAAGTATTTATTGATGATGAGTAGAAAAAGAAATTGTAAACACAGTTTCCTTGCTGATATCATTATAAGGAACTACGCAGGGATTTGCAAGTATACTCTGAGAAAATAGCTAGGTCAGCTTTGTAACTAACATATATATAATTAATTGCTGTTTATTTTTGAGATGGTTATGATAATAAAGTACCCCAAGTGCTGTTGTTGGTAGTGATTTAATAAAAATAAGGCACAAGGGTTTGCATTGTTTGCAAATCTTTTTGTTGCCGTAAGAATCAAGGTCGCTCTGTACTCATTTTAAATTACAACTTTGGCCTGTTTAATGCCAACATAGAACGGCTCTCTGCGTATAGCTTAAGTTATAATGCACAAACTTGTGTTTCTTGTTTACATTTTTGGCATTGTTTTTATGTATCTATGGGAAGTTTGGTAATTTTAATTGCATATTTTAAAAATAGGCTTAAGTTGTTTTAAAAGTGATTCTGTGCAGATATGCAAGAATCACTCTGTAAAAGGTTTGGTATATAGAACTCTTTCTACATATTAAAAATGCTGGGATGTAAGTACACATTTTATATAAATGTAGTGGAATTATTTCAAAATGCAAGTACAGATAGCAGTGTTTCCTTTTAAGTGTTAACTTTTGTCGACAGCTTTATGTTGGGTACACAAGTGGATGTACTTTCCACATAGGTCTTCAGAACCATTTCTTTTCACTCTTTCGTTTTTGAAAACACTAAAGAGAAATAGAAACTATTTCACTACCTAGACTTAAAGCTGTGACCCATGCTATTGCATTGCCTGATGTTAACATACTATGTTTTCCTAGTTGCCATATTATCAACAAAGCATCCACTTGTGGACATTAGTGCCCAGTTAAATGCAAATGGAGGCCAGCCTCTCTCCATCCAGTGACTTTGTCAAGAAATGACCACTATCCTGCCTGTCAGTGGCATATTCTCAAGTTCTCTTGTGCCTTCCAAGGGCTTTGATGCTAGGATGTTCTCCATAGGAGGTCGTATGTGTGGATGATGTTCTTTAGAGAGGGCACAGCGTTCACATGACTCTATCCACTCAATGATTTGTTTGTGCATTCCTGGCCAGTAAAACTTTTCTTTGATCAACTGCAATGTTCGTTCTTGACCTTGATGTCTGAGCTGACAATGATACTGGTCAAATGCCATCCAACGAAGGCCTGTTCGGAGGAGTATCTGCTTAGAAGGAATGCCATCATGGTTGTCTCTCTGTACTGCAAATTCTTGTCCAAGACAAAGTGGCATCTGTCACGAATCATGATATGGACTTCTTTTGGGCAGCAGATGTCGATCAGCAGCAGTTGGTTGGCTGTTGTTGTCCCAATACGAACGAAACAAACTGATTCGAGGGTCATTCCTCTGCATTTGTACCAAGTCATCATGTGAAAGACTGGGGGATGTTGTGGTGACACTGAGACCATCAGGAACAGAACTGTCTGGCATTGCATCTTCGAAAGTCTCTACTGCTTAAATGCTGCTCCTTAGATGTACAGGGAGTTCCGTATTCTGCTGGGGAATCAGACTGCTTGTAGCCTTTTCTGGTATGTCTGCTTCCTCTCTTGGCTGCGGATCTCTCGAAAGATTATCTGCATTGATGTTGGCTTTCCCTGGTCGATATTTCATCTCAAAATCAAACAAGGCAAGCTCAGCACTCCATATTTGTTCCACAGCTCCACGCTTTGCTGTCTTTTGTACATAGGTCAAGGGGTTGTTGTCGCTATAAACTGTAAACTTGGCTCCTAAGAGATAGCTTCTGAACTTTTCATTGACAGCCCACATCAGTGCAAGTAGTTCTAGTTTTCTTGAGCTGTAGTTGTGTATGTTCCTTTCAGGCTCCCTCAAGCGTCTTCTTGCATAGGCAATGACTTTCCTCTGGCCATTGAGCTCTTGGGACAGGATTCCAGAAAGTCCATCCAGGCTGGCATCTGTTTCAACAATGAACGGTTGACTGTAATCAGCATATCCCAGGACTGGGGTGGTTGTTAGTCTTTCTTTTAATGTCTGGTAGGCATCTTTACAGCTTGGCACCCACTGCTGAACAACTGATGTATTCTTTTTTGTCTTTGCCTTTTGGTGGTGTAGACATTCGTCCACGAGCTTGTGAAGAGGGCCAGCAATCTTGGCAAAATCCTTAAATTATTATTTTTGTTGAATTGAATGATGATCATTTGAAGTTGTTACGCAACTGCCGATAGTCACTGGCTTTCTGGCACCCTGTGATATAAGATTTCATATTCTTAGATAGAGTAGATTTAAAGTACTGAAAAGGTACAAAGAACCTAATAGTGTGAAGCTTCTGACATGTGCTAGTTAAACAAGTGGTCTGACAACTGTCATCGATCTATTTCTTTAACAATGAAAAATCAATGTGAAGGATTTAGCTTCTATTGTCTTATTCTCGATTTATTCTGTTTCTGTTAGGCCTTAAAATACGACTTAATTACAACGTCGTCCGATGATTCCATAGCAAGGAAATGTCAAATGTCACTGGTTCGTTGGCCTTCTGCTAAATCCCAGGTAAGGATATTACACTTGTCCTAAATCTTCTCTTTAACATATTTGCTTATGTGGACTAGAAAAAGTTATGAATTCTTGATATTTGACGATGAATCTCGTAGAAGTGTTTTCCTGTTTCACTGGTTAACTATGATATAAAAACAGTATGGCACAATTAGAAAAAGATGGCTGCTTGCTGTTCATTTTAAAGGATATGTAGTGAGTACATAACAGCCAAGTATAAAAAACTCTGTGCAAAAATAGCCAAGTTTCTGGCTTAATTTTTGATGTTCTGTATAGATAGTTTCAATGATTTGATGGTCACTTGAGTATAAATACAATTACCTAACTCAAAACATTGCTAACGCCATTTATGATTCGTGTAGAGTATAGCTAGTGTGACAACGGACAACAAATTGTTATTCAGGAACATCACTGCCTTGTGTAACAAACTTTCTTCCTGACAAATGTCTTTACTTTTTGCAAGAACTACATTTTCATATTCTCGGTAAAGAAGGAGGGAAGCATCACGCTTTAAGTTGTCTTGATGCTGTTAAATGAAACCACGTACAGATGATACGCAAGGAATCTAGCTTTTCTGATCGGATTGAGGTACTATAAAGAGTGAAATTTTCCATTCTAGAACCACTTTCAATTCAAGGAAAACTTTGTCAAGTCTTAGATTAGCCAATTACAATATTAAAACTAATAATGAACAAGCTTACCAATTTGTGCTGTAGCAGGGATAGGTATCGTAGTATAACATTTGAAACAAAAGATGTGATTCTTGAATGCAGTTTCGCGTTTTCATCTTTCTTACCTTCATTCTGCCTTTCAATGTGCTGTAATGAACGATTTGGGACCGCCATGGTCTCTACGGACTCATTAGCTATGCTGTGTGCTAATTTCAGCTCATTCTAAGCACTTTTATTTGAAAAGACATTTTCAGAAAATTTGCACAATAGACCAACATTTTTCAATGTGTAGTAATGAGCAATTTGGGACCGCCATGGTCTCTAGGGACTCATTAGCTATGCTGTGTGTTAATTTCAGCTCATTCTGAGCACTTTTATTTGAAAAGGCATTTTCAGAAAATTTGCACAATAGACCAAGTTTTTTCAATGTGCTGTATTGAGCTATTTGGGACCGCCATGGTCTCTAGGGACTCATTACCTATGTTGTGTGTTAATTTCAGCTCATTCTAAGCACTGTTATTTGAAAAGATATTTTCAGAAAATTTGCACAATAGACCAAGTTTTTTCAATGTCATGTAATGAGTGATTTGGGACCGCCATGGTCTTTAGGTACTCATTAGCTATGCTGTGTGTTAATTTCAGCTCATTCTAAGCACCTTTATTTGAAAAGGCATTTTGGGAAAATTTGCACAATAGACCAACATTTTTCAATGTGTAGTAATGAGCAATTTGGGGCCGCCATGGTCTCTAGGGACTCATTAGCTATGCTGTGTGTTAATTTCAACTCATTCTGAGCACTTTTATTTGAAAAGGCATTTTAGGAAAATGTGCATAACAGAACTAATTTTTTTAATGTGATCTAATGAGCGATTTGGGAACGCCATAGTCTGTATTGACTCATTAGCTATGCTGTGTGTTAATTTCAGCTCATTCTGAGCACTTTTATTTGAAAAGGCATTTTTGGAAAATGTGCATAATAGACCAAATTTTTTTAATGTGATCTAATGAGCGATTTGGGAACGCCATGGTTTCTAGCGACTCATTAGCTATGCTGTGTGTTAATTTCAGCTCATTCTGAGCACTTTCATTTGAAAAGGCATTTTCGAAAAATGTGCATAATGCACCATGTTTTTTCAATGTGCTCTAATGAGCTATTTCGGACCGCCATGGTCTCTATGGACTCATTAGCTATGCTGTGCGGTAGTTTCCGCTCATTCTGAGCACTTTTATTAGAAAGGCATTTTGGGAAAATGTGCACAATAGACCAACTTTTTTCAATGTGCTCTAATGAGCGATTTGGGACCGCCATGGTCTCTAGGGACTCATTAGCAGTCAAAGCATTACCGTATTCGTTTCTCTGTCATTTGTTCAAGTTACCATTATTCCTTCTTCAATCTTATTCTAGTCTGCCGAACATCCATCGCCAGTTGGTACTAGCATCAATCACTTAGAGCAAGCTCTGAAGGTATTACTCATAGGATTCTTTCAGCAGTATTTCGCAACTGTTCTAATTACCGATCTGGAAACTAATTACGACATTATTCCCTTATCTTTCTAATAGGAAAGGATCTCACTTATTTTATCGTTTTCTGCGCTTTTTTAGGTTACAAGTGCGGATGACTTACAACTGGTATTCGTTTTCAGTACGCGGCTTCGTATTTATATTTCAAGTTTTGGCTTTCAGGTGATATATCCAATGTCACCAGCAGATTAGCGGTGGTCCAATTGTGGTCAAAGGGGGCATTTACCATATTGTGCCCTGAAGTGTATGGGTGTTCACTGATAATAAATCCTTTACGAGTACAGTTAATTAAAATTTACATGCTTGAAATCTGACCCTTTATATATGCCGTGTTACCATTCTGCAGCGATAGCGTCCCATTGTTCTCTCTTTGTCATTTATTGTCTCAATTGGCACGCAAATGTAGTATTGCTGTGCGTTTTGGTTCGCCTACTTTTATAGGTCCTGTCATGGAATTAGGCATTTTAACTTTCCGATTACAGGCCGGGTGGAATGGCTTAGGGTATGATTAGAACATTAAGCCTAAATCCCAAAGTGAAAGCAATGAAAAGGACTAAATTCTCAGTTTGAAACGATAAGCTGTTAAGTATCGTACCAAAGTAACAGTGTCACAATTTTAAATCCTCTTCGTAAAGGGTAATGAAGACTCGGCCAGTTTTAGGGGGAGGCGGCACAGGACCCCCCACATAAGATGGAAATTGGGGGGACCGGTACAGCTCATTCAGGACACTCAATGGCACTGAAGGGCCCCCCAATCACTTTATGGCACAGCCCCCCTCTAGTCAAAAGCCGGCACTGCACGGCCCTTTCAGTGAAAACCTTTGTAGATCCCTGAAACTACATAAGCCAAGATCTTGCCCAGCCTTGTACTTTCCTCTCGCGATCCTGACAGAATTGAACCCTCTGCTGGCGTACCAATCAGGATGGATGACAGATAATCATATCTACTTCGCTATCGTAATTTGCATTTGCTCGAGCTTGTTGACATTTCAAGTCGGTAGCTTCCGTCACAGACTGTATTAAAAGTACGAATAACACTTTTAATTAGGTTTATAATTCTTCCTTTCACTTACCTTTCGTGCCTGAGCTCGGTACAGTTTTCGATGAAGCATATTTCTACGATACCTCAACAACCAGACCATAAATGCACGTCTAGAAAAGAAATTAAGTTTATCTGTAAAACAACATTCGTTCCCAGATCTCTATCTCAGAACAATGTATCAGAGTTTTAAAGCGGCACAGCTAGTTTCGGCCTATGTCTCTGAGAGAGTAATGAAAAGATCTTGCCAGAAAATAGTAACTTACCATCAAAACAATACGGTGCAAACGATATAATTGGATTCAAGGTTCATATTTGATGAATAGGTTGCGTTAATCCGTTTCTGTTACCTTTTCGCATAGATTTTCAAATCATTTAATGGTTGACATAACATTTTGCAAACAAAATTTAGTTACACTTATTCTACAAAGTATGCAGTTTGTGTACCGATCTATGAGCACAAAGCATATCCAATACAAACTAGAATGTTACGACGTAAACCATAGACGAAATGATTTTAAGCATGAGAATCTCAGCATTGGAAATAGATAAAATTGTTGTAATAACAATTTATAAAACCCTAAAACAGTGCAACATTTGGAACCAATGCTTAAAATAATGGAAGTGACTGCGTAATATCATTGCACATAAAGTTCGTATCGTAGATTTGCGTAACAGCTCCTTGTGTTATTCAGTAATACAGAGATTATACCGAGTAATCATGTCTTCCAATGACTCAGTTAAAACTGAAATGAGGCACTGAAATGTATAAATACCAAGACCGCATCCCACGTAGTTACGATGTCATACTTTCGTCGATTTTATCCTATGATGAGAACTGAAATCGGCTCGACGTCTCTTCGATGCAATTATTTCAGCAAAAGAGTTTTACAACGCGGCACGACATACGACGTCACATCTACTATCATATATAAAACGAACCAGTAGAAGTCGATTCCACGTTGAGCCGACATCGATATGCCGGCTGGGTAAATCTTTCATAGTATAAAAACAACACTTGTTTCCGGAGCTATAGACTAGATACTTAAAGCACCTGTTAACATACCTCGTCTCTTTCATCTCTTTCTTTTTAAGACACAGTTGAGCCTCGGTGTCCCTCCTCCACTTTGAGAAACCATCACGCAACAGTTTATGATAACCCTTCCAATAATTTAAAAAGTAAAGAATTCAAAGGACATCAGTCATGAACATCATGACGTGTGTGTAGAAAATAAGATGTGTAGATATTCTTATTATTTTCAGTAAAGAGAGGCTAAACGAAGTTAGCTATAGCTCCCCCAAAATTTAGACCCCGAAATCAATAGCGCCCAAATATTTCTTAAAGCTGAGGATCGTGCTTTCGCAAACTACTTTTACGTCACAGTAAAATAAGAAATAGCAAGATAAATAGTGCATACAATACGTTGAAACCATCAGGTCGCCATCAAGTATCAGGAACATATCAACTTATAGGACAAAAATTAAGCATATTTTTGTTGGACTGGTCCAAGAGGGGGGTGGTACAACTTTATGAACTTTTCTGACAAACAGATGGACCATAAACCCAGTGCTTCCCGGTTGTGGTTGCGGTGGCGGATTCTTCAATCCGTGAGACCTTCCACGCCTTCTGTCTTTTGTACTTTATAAAAAGGTCAGTGGAAAAGTATTGATCACTAGAAGGCTATTACTGGCTACCCACCCCACATTCGAAACACTCATTCACCAGTTAGATTCTCAAAGCGAG
Organism: Alatinidae sp. Z8VKAUB7J3; assembly: GCA_010016025.2. NCBI lineage: Eukaryota > Metazoa > Cnidaria > Cubozoa > Carybdeida > Alatinidae > Alatinidae sp. Z8VKAUB7J3. Next base: position 109,329,672 of record JAAAKM020073195.1, on the reverse strand, counting down.
GCTAAGGCTGCAACTTCTGTGCAAAATTCCGAACATCTTTGGAAAAACGGCAAGCAAAAGAGAATTGGGAGCTTGCCTTTAATTCAATATACCCATAATTTCCCCTTTCATTAGGTAGAAATGTATTTATTTACTTAACTTTGCATATTTACGTAGCAGTCTTGTAACATCGAATTGTATGCAGGTGATTAAAGAAATTCTTATTGGATCGAATTATAATATAATTCTCAATTCTCAGTGCTAATTCTCATCAGTTTACCAGATCTGAATAAAAGTAGACACTAAATACCCGCATTTTGTTACGAAAAAAGTCAGGGCAAATTTTATCTGTTAAAAATCCTCTTAGTTTAGATATTTTACCCCCTCCCCCCTCCTCCCACATCTACAGTAATAAAATATATACAAGAGCAAGAATGTTTCACGTAATGTGACAACTCTTCACACCCACTTTAGGGGCGATTGTTTGGAAAGTATGGTCAAATCTAATAAATATACAGAAATACGGCTCTTCTTAACCCTACTTGTTTCCCTAAAGATGGATTAGAAATCAAATCAGGCTCATCTAGCTTCATGATGGACTCTTGACCTAAACCATAACACAGTTAGCTTTTCAGCCTACAACATGAGTCGTCTCTTTAGAGGTCTATTCGGATTTTGTACCACCAACAATCTTTTCAAACTTATATAACTTAGAAGACTAGGCTTTGGGCTGATGGGGGGATTTCCTTCAAGTAAGATGGGGGGAACATATGGGGATAATAAGTGACAGATAGGGGGAACTAACCCTGGAGGACACCATGAAGTAAAATCCCTTTCTGTAAAAATGCTTTCAAAATTCACATGAAAATACAAGATATTTCTTATGAGACACCACAAAAGTATAGTAGGCCCATACAATTCCTGGATCTGAATCTCGAGAAGAGTTCAAAATGAGGAATTTGATGAGATGAACTATATATAAGATTCACTTATTTACGCTGCCTAAAATTGGACAAAATATGACATACGTGTTATGAATGTATAGTAAAAATCTAAACAGTGGACAATCAGATATCATCGCTTGCTGCCATTTTAGTTTTAGTGGTCAATGTAATGTGGCACACTTTGATAGTATTGACTGTTGCTTAGAAGCTTAAGTTCGTTTTTTGATTCTCTGAAATTCGTGCTGAATAGATTCGACTTGGCCATACTTGTATTTTTACTGTTTGTTACTAGTAAGAGAGCATTAGGCATATGGTTTGGCCTGAAAGTTTATTGATTCATCAGGCTATGGCCTCAGTTTATCGCTTTTAGCAAATCAGATGAATTTTATAAATGTTAAGTGAGCCACATATAAAGATATAGTGGGCAGCTGGCAGCCCAAGGGGATGGGTTTGGACACCACTGGCCTAACCCTTTATGAACTGACTGGACATATATGTCCAAGCCCTTTCCTTATCATTTGCTGCTCGTTTGGGGTTGGCTGGATAGTTGAAATGTGTAATATTGAAATTTACAGGCAACCTTTGTTGCTTGCAAAAATGTTGTCAGATGAAACATCTTTTTAAATGTATATATATAATAGGCAATACACTTTTAATGGTAATTGTCAATCACAATTAAGTATAAATTATTACTATTGCAGGCCACATATGACAATGAAATTAAGAGAACATTGATATGGTAAGTCTGGTTTACTCTGGTTTACTATCAACGACGTCATTAAGACCCTGTTTACACAGGTACGGATCCAAACTGGTACGGATCCAAATCGATCCCGTATAAACACCCTAGAAAGGGAATCAGATCCATTTAGATATTCTTCGAGACCGTGGCGCAAAAGCACAAGGTGGGCTTCTGGATAATCCTCTAATAATCATTGGTGTTTCTCTGGATATAAGTTCCCATGTGCGGTTCAAATCGCCCTTTAGTTACTTAAAGAAAATAGTTTGAGCTGGATGAAAAACAGGCGGTGAGAATATACTGGAAAGAAATACGGCAACTGCAAGATCCATTGTAAACAACAGTGTCGGCTGCAACCCATTAAAGTTTTTAGCAGAAGCAGGGAAATGGATACGGAAACTGAATTGTGAGACCTATTTTAATATGGTAAATCAATTCTACAATAACTCACTGAGCACGGCTTACCTTGGTAGTAAATAGAAAGACATCGTAACTCTTGTCATCTGTAAATTTGTCGATAAGTTTCTGCCTGTCAGTCGCCGTCACTAGGCCATCCATTCGCAAATACTTTATGTCCTAACCAAGATATATGGAAAGATTTATAGAAAGTTTTAGATTGCAAACTGAAGGCAATCAGCATTTAACTTGTTCGACTTGACGTGCAGGTGAGTACAATATACTCATTACGGAATCGTTGTTGCTGATTTAATAACCCATTTGATAAAAAAGTTACAAAGTGGTATTTAACCGTAAAGTTCTAAATTATTTCTTGAAATATATTTGTAGTGCAGCAATTTTAAAGTACGACTTTACTCATTTTACATTTATCCAAAGAAAGTTATATGTTGAGGTTTCCTATGGTCTTAGAGGTTGACTGCAACGAGCTAGTAAGATTGTGGAAATATTAAAAGTTTCTTATGTTTCGCGAGCATATAAAAAATGGGGATATTTGTTGTTTGTTAGGTATTAAGTCGCAACCAATCGAACATTGCATCAATTGGAAATCAGTAAAACAGTAACAAGTTATATTATCAATAAGCATTCAACCCGATAAATTAATTGAAATCGTACCTTTGTTAATGACTTCTCAATTATATCCAACATTTTTCTCCATTGGCTGAAAATCAATGTCCTGTGCCCATTTGCTTTCAAGTGATCAAGCAAAGTCACCAAAACGCTCAATTTACCAGACTCCTCTATCAACTGGCAGGTATCTGAAGAATCCAGTGATCTAATGTTATGAAAAAGTTTATGTATTAAACAAATTCAATCGCTATAACTGACTATTTTGAGTTGCTAAAGTAGTGTATATATAAAAAGGTGCCAACTTGTACATATACAATAATCACTGAGACAAAATTAGCATTTAGGACTATTTGGCACATTGGGTTTGTAAGTATGCATAGTGATGGTTATAACAGTTGCATTCAAAAGCTTGTTTGCGTCTGATTATGTCAGGGGTACGAGTTGGCTATTGAAGAGTGAAACCATGAAAAAAATAGGAAATGACAGTGTAGCATGCATATCACACCGAGTCTCTTTAAATAGGGTCTGCGAAATTGTTTTAATTTTTCCGGGTCACCTTCTCACAAAATCCCAATAAAATGCGTTCCGGTTTTCAACGTTAAGAGTCAATTGAAAAAACGCGCTCTGTTTCGGCCAGTTTGCGACATTTATACCTTATATAGGCTCTTGTCGGTTTTAGTGATCTGCCTACGACTTACAGTTTTTAAAAGGTGATGCTACTTTGCATTTGAGGTCACTGGTAGCTATAAGGTCTTCTTGTGGGTAGTTTAGTGTTTTTGGTTGGTGAGACATCCGGGGTTTCAGTAGCGGAAGCTCCTTAACATATTCTTTGGCTATTTTGATGCGCAACTATAACCTTTTGTTTGTTCGTTGTGGAACCTGCAGGACTATCGATGGGCATACAATGATCTTTAGCATTGTTAGACAGACCAAAAATCGGGTAGCCAACTGGGAAGTTACTTTCACTTCTGCAATGGCGATTTCGGATGGACTCAGTGAGCATTCATACAATCACGCAAGAGAATTGAGGCGTTAAGTACTATTTCGACAAACTACCATGACAAAATGAAAATCTAACTGCTGTCTGGGAACTGAACTGGGTAGATATGTCACCAGCTTCACTTGTAAACTTGCGGCAATGCCAGGAATGGGTTTCTAGGGGTCAAAATAGGGAATTTTAGTCTGCCCTGGAATTTAAAAAGGGTTTTTAAATGCAGTAGGGTCGTCGACAATGTTAGAAAGTATCTGAATTTTACAGTTGTGGATGCTTTAAAATTATGGTGCCAAAATAAAAGTATAATGCTTCTGAAGTTGAAATACTTTTTCAGGTTTTTTGACACAGTGAACGGTAATTTTCCGTTAGTAAAGGTGTACATCAGGTAGTTTTATGTCGTTTTGTCTTCCTCGACATAAACGTTCATGCTTGCCATATGAATCTTTATCGCGAGAGATTTGCTGATAAGGAAATCTCATAAGTAATAGTTTTAGGTTAGATTATTTTACCAATACCGTGTAACACTAAAGGATTTGCTACGAATTTTCATCGCGGCGGCTTCTCTTTAGTGTCAACAAGATTCCCAAGGAAAGTACTCGATAAAAAGATAAAGTCAAGACGTGACATGGCAATCGATACGTTTTCTTTGCTGTACGGTTTGTGTAGAATGTTGTCTTGTATAAATCTGTCCATGATTGACGTGTTTGTGAGAAAAATAATGGACAAAAATAATAAATTGCTGGTGTCATATACTGTGGCCTTCAATAAATGTGCAAACCCAGTCTCGTTCTGAAACTGGTTGAAAACGAGAACAGTTTTTTTTCGAAAAGGAGTATCTGTTGGCATTGTATACTGTCCTTAAGGCCTTATAACCTACCTTTTACTGGTGTTGTGACATTGCAAAGTATTTCCTGTTCTATAGGGGGTTTTTCGCTTCGTAGCACTCACATACGGCTTCCTTTGCTTACATTACCGATTATTCCATGTACCGTAACCTAAAAGTATTTAAAACTCTTTTCTTGCAATGTGGCTGGTAATTGTATTCCCACTTTCTTAATATTCATATGAGGTTACCTTTTAAAGCCTGATTCTGCAAAACGAAAACAAGGAGAGACTAAGGGCCATCGAGGAAGAGCTCCGATTGTTTCTTTCTTTATTTCCAGCAACGATAGCATCGTGTTCATATTAACAGGCCCACATTTTACATTAAGTAAATATAAAAATAATGAGAAACTCTAACGTCTAACAATTAAGTCAAATAATATTATAGGTAAGTGTCTTTTTTCTTAACCATCGCCTATAGCAACAAAGTTATTCTTTAATGGGACTGAAACCTCATTTTTGCCATATGGATTACAAAAACCATAACAACGACATATGTCTTCTTCAATGATGTCTGCACGATACTATTATTAAAGCATTGAAGACCAACAATGGACATAAAACCCTAAAATTTGTACAGCTACGGAACTGACGAATTCATGTTTGAAACACGAATTTTATTAGGTAAATTCTGTTAATGTTGAAAAGAAATTTTTAGTGATGGAGGGTCTCATCAATGTAATAAAGAAATAAATCAATTTTGAATCAAATTTTCTAAATGTTAAAATATTTTACTAATTCTTCTCTATTCCGTCCCAGTCCTCCGTTTAAGTGGGGATTGCCCTCCAATCTCGACCTCTTTGTCTAACTTTGAAAACATTTGAATAAGTTCCCGTGCATCATTTGACCCTGAAACAGTTGCTAATTAGTCAATTAGTACTATTTTTGTCCTCGTGTGACATCCTTAGTTAAAACTTTCAGGAATTTGAGACTGGAGTTCAGAACCCCCCGTTTATTAACTTTAGACCGTATTGATGACCCCCCTTCCCCCCGTTTATTCGGCACTCCAGAGTATTGAATGCAATCCATGTTTTTCAGTTTGCGTCGCTAATATTCACAATGTACGCCGTAAAAAATGATCGTCGGCAGCCTGAAACAGCCACAAGTATTGATCATCCAACCGAAATCCTAATTTCCGCACAACAGTTACCACATAGGGACGTTCTGTTCCTTTAGTATCAGGCCTTCATCCCATGAGCAAGGATTATCTACAACTCTGGAAACCTTACTTCCATCGTCAGGCCTTTAATTGTTAGAGTAGCATTTCATTAATAAGGTAGTATGGACAAGTAAGAATAGCGTACGGCCCATAACCTACGGCTGTACAATTTTCGTTCGTGAGCCCACGTTCTATCGTAACATCCTTTAGCAAAATTTTAACTTAATTCTACTGCACCGTGCCAAGGTTTAAAATTGGGACGTGGCTATGATGGAAAAAACTGATAAAAAGCGTACGAGGCTGCAATGTGATAATTTTTTACACAGAGCGTATCAGATATTATCAAGAGAAAACATGATGTGACGATAAATGTCGGTTGAAGTCATTTTAGACATACAGTTAATCTCGTGATAATCCCTTGGGTTCTACACCCCCTAATTATGGGCCATCAAATATCAAGTACAAGTTGCCCCATTGTATAGGCTCCTCAAATACCAGCCCATATATTTTAGTGGACTTGTGATTCTTCTCCTTTTATCACGAGATTGGATTTGTGGTAATGTTAAGCAAATTTGACAAAAACAAGGTAGAAATCGTTAAGATTGGGGACTAATTTCTTTTCTCTTGTACAGAAATATTCCCGAATTTAGTCTCCCCGGTTGTAAGCCCCTAACGAACCTTTAAAGTATTTGTAGCCCAGGGCCTATATCTGAAATTTTACGATAACTGATATACTAAGTGCGCTATATCGAAACTATGTAATTTGTAAATTTTGAAAGATACTAATTCAAGATGAAATCACTGAGGCGTTGATTGTTGTTTAAAAGGTGACGGTAACATCACAAACGGCAACGGAACAGGCGTGACTTTTAGTAATGAATTGTAAAAACTGCTTAAAACTTTGTTAGTGGTACAAAATTTGAATATTGTATTAAGTAACGGATTTATTTTGCTAAATGTTTTCACCCGACACTGGTCACAGTAATCGTTCGGAGGGATGTAAGAACGTTTTTGCGAAGAATCTATAGGAAATGAGAGGACTGAAACACGCTGCGGAAAATAATCGCACATGTGCCACATGTTTTCTGTCACTCATGTTATTGTAATACGAGTAAGTTGCCATAAATTATTTCTAACGACTGGCACCGGTTTCTTTGCTTTGATGAATGCAGTTTCTAGAGCGGTAAGATGATTAAAATGATCGTGCTTGAGTTAATACCTCAACGAATCCTCTTGGTAGTTGTCTGCACATATTGGGTTTCAAGCAAATGTTCCCTTATTGACAAGGCTATTTAGGGATAAGTTGACCTGGTTTTGGTTAAACAATACGGTAAGTTATTTTTCTCAGAACCTCATTTTCTTACTTCACTCCAGACGATATCGGCGGCCAGTGTCCGGCGAAACCGCTTAGCAAAACGAATCCGTTACCCATTACGACACGTTAAAACTACATAAAAGGCCTAACGATACAATTACGCTTCAATTCCACAAAGAGTACTCGTGCCTCAGGTTTTACAAACATCGTAATGAATATTATAATGCTAGTAGTAAACAATGGTGACAGCTGGAAACGTTCAACTAACTTTTGCAAACCGCCTCCGCACATTTCCTGCCTCCAAGCCATTACCACCCCTTCTACGGTCTTGCTGCTCCAACAACTTCTTCCACATCGTAGCAAAAGCTTCCTTAATTGCCCTTGGATCTTGTTGCTTTTTACTAAGCAATGGCCGAACCTCCTCCTTCCAGTCCTTGAAAACAAGCAGATAAGGAAGAAATATTAATCGGAGTCTACGAATGCGATTTTATGGAGTTTACATGAGCTAAGTCTCTTATCTGTGTGTGCAGTAATCAACGAGTGAAGGCTATATTCTTCTATCTGAAACAATTTCAACTGTGACAGAATATTGTGCTTAAAAGGCTTTAATCTCTTATTAGATTAAAGGGCCAAACACTTCATTACTCCTTATACTGTGCATTATGGAAACAGACGCCCATGATCTATTTGTACTACTGCAATAACAGCTTAAACAGGGACGGGGACACGTATGCATAATAATAGGGATTAAAGTGTGTAAATCTACATGTTTTGTTAGCAGAGTTGTGAGAAAGGGTTTGAATGTACATCTGTGGTCGGAAGAAGGTGAAGCCCTTTTCTGAACTTTGGAAAAGTTGTCCAAACAAATAGGTTTGTCGGTGGCTTTTTTTCAATAGGTTTTAAAGTAGGCGGTGTAGGCCTACTTGCTTGAGAGGAAGTTAACATGTACCGGCTCTACATGCCAAACGCATGCAAGACTTTTTACACTACAGTATGACCAAGGAGGGGGAATTAGGCGACATTTTTCCCAAGTTCTTGTAAAGATTGATCTTCCGATTCCTCCGAATCGGTAATAAAGTCTACGCATAGTACTGTACATAAGGCCACCCTTATCCTAGAATTGTTTAATTTTGCATTATAATTGTTCAGTTCAACTTAGAGTGCCATCAGTCCTTTAACAGAACTAACAACAATATTTTTAATTTCAAAGAATTTAATCATTTTAAGCTCTCTCATGATTCTGTATCCTAGTAAAGGTACGAAATGGTGAGACAAATAATTGCTGACCTTCACCTTAGTATTAAACTTGATCAATCTAATATATTTATTACCGATGCCGATTTTTTGTCTTTCTGAGTCTGAAATGGCTTTTCATACCCCTGCTTGGATGGAAAATAGTAATATGGGATAAAAGATAAACACCTTTCGCATTTCAGGCCTTCATTCCTAGTTGTAGCTTTAGTTAGTTTTTCTTTTATTTTGGCTCTTTCTCACACTTTACATTCCCTCCTCAATAATAGGCCTATTAGCCTCTACTGCAGACAGGCCCGTAGCAGGCCACATCAATCGAAGGGGGCCTATGAGCTATCAGCGTAGGCAAATGATTAATTGAAATTATATTTATATAATTTGAATAAATTTGAATATATCAATTTAATTTACTGTTGATTTGATTCGCGTTAATTCGAGTATCGTTAACTTAGGTCTTTGTTAATTTCCTACAATAAGGTAGTTTGAGTGCGGTCGAACTTTCGATTAACTAATCTAAGTCACGTGCACTGTTGCGTCACACAGCACCTATGGGATCATCGATACAAGCCAGAGTAGAGGAACATGACTCATAAACAACTATTATGGGTCCTCAAGTGACAATTGTAACTGTCTTTTGGAAACACCAGTCTCCTGTGTTTCATACCATCAAAGGCCCCTTTGACATTGAGTAAGCCCCAGGCTTCTGCACTAGGTACACCATCAGTTTTCAGTTCATCGGCTACAAGCAATGTAGTGAACGTAAGGGGATCAGTGTTAATGAGTTCATTCTTACATTCTTCAGTGCCTTTATTGCATAAAACAATACACATATCTGGAAGACCGAGCAACAATACCGCAATAATGTTAAGCAGCATTCCAAATACTAATCCGTTTCCATCTCTGCTAGTTTCAAATTTAACTATGTACTCAACTACAGGGGTGGAGGACCAAGGATCATCTAAATTAATTTCTTCATCCATGCGTCGTTCTTCAGTATGGTTACAAAATATTTCATCTTCCAGCACAAAGTCTTCGCCTCTTTATAGCAAGAAGCTAGATTTAAGTATGGCTGCATCGAGCACAGTTGAAGGTGGGGGACTAAAGCCCCCTAGAGAGTCCTCAGCGGGTTCCCACAGATTGCATCATAGTAGTCATACCACACCATCCTTGGCATATGAATCAGGTACTATCATTGGACCATCAGAAACCCAACTTTTGTTAACAGCCACTACTAAATCTAGCATATTGGGGAGCAGTTCCATAAGCCAGCGGTTACCTATCACACACCATACAATTCCAGTTACTGAAGTTACAACCAAGAGGAAAGTAACAACAAAGCCTGCAACAATGAAACCCCCATTGACAGAAATGCCTGTGACGCTGATGGGGCGCTCAAAGACCACCATCGTAGCACGTTTGGATCTAAATGCATTTAACCTTGACAAGGCAATGAAAGCTGATGTTATTATTCAAAGATATTACCCCAGTACTGCTGACTGTGAGTATTGACTGCCTCATGATTATGGTTAGCTTTATTTTGCACTTTCTTCTTCCATTCCTTCCTTAGCTCCGTGCTGTATCCCTCGTTTCCTTCCCTCCCTTTCTTCTCTCAGCCCTGTTCTGTATTCCTGGTTTCCGTCCCTCCCTTTATTGCTCTTAGCTCCGTGCTGTATTCCTCGTTTCCTTCCCTTCCTTTCCTTCCCCTCAGCCCTGTCCTGTATTCCTGGTTTCCGTCCCTCCCTTTATTGCCGTGAGCTCAATGCTGTATCCCTGGTTTCCTTCCCTCCCTTTCTTCCCCTCAGCCCTGTCCTGTATTCCTGGTTTCCGTCCCTCCCTTTATTGCCCTGAGCTCCGTCCTGAATACAATGTTTTTGAGTTCCAGTTCCACGAACTAATAGTTGTTTGTCAAATGGCTGAAAATCATTAATCACTTTTAGGAACTTCAGGGGATTTTCTTTTTGATGCTCCCGGATGAGGGTACAGAATATCACAGCTAGTTATATACTTTAGATGATTTCAGCCTGCCTAACAACAAAAGAAGGAGTTCCTTGTTGATGCCTGCAATAGATCATAAGGTACGCTCCATTAACAGTCTACATAGTTCATATAGGCTACATTGTTTATGATTCCTCATATATTATGATTCGTATCAGAAGACGTGTCCAGCTTGGTTGGAATTGCAAAGACTGTAACATCCATCGTGTAGCTCTCTCTCTGTGACTATCTTACTCCTTAAAAGCGTTGACGATCATGGAACTATGCAGACGTCTTATCTTCCCCATTCTCAAAATACTTATGTCAATAGCAGTGGAAAGATTTCCTTCCCTTTTTTCATTAGCCTCAAACGTTACATCTGTCTTTGCCTTCTCCGGCATTTTCCTCTTCAAATAAGCCTGTGTACCGAGTCAAACATCAATGATCAAGTGAATTATGGTTAATGTTTTGACATTCTCGATTAAAAATTTGGTCCCCAAATAGTCGGATATTCGAGAATGCACTGCGCTTCTTCGTTCCCTCACCCTCCTGCCGTAATTCCTTGCAATATTTACAATACGTCTCATTAAAGGTTTTGAAACAAGAAAGATTTTAACGTAAAAGTAGCAAAGCATGGTGATAGAAAAGAAAATATTACAGAACGATGTTTCGAACATTTACATTTTCTCATTCGTTGCAGTAGATATGTCAACTATTTACCACAAATAGAGTACGACGTTTCCTTTTGATACAATACGATTTCTAAGGCCGTTATTTTTAAACAATACGATAACAGCGTAAAGTAAACAAATTTTCTGGAAATAGTTTAAACTGGGTTTCAATCTGATTCCTCCGACTGAAAATAATTGCTATCGATGTTTTAATGTAAATTTGCTATCGATACCCCTCCCCCCTTATTTAGATTATTTTATTTTAGGGCTTGATTTTTAATGCTACGTCATAAGTCTAGTTAAGTTTAGTTGAGTTTGGTTAAATTTTACACAGCTCTGGCTTGTCCTTGTTATTATCCATTTCCGAAACAGGAGCTTTCCAGATCCTTATAGAAATTGAGAGTCCCGACGGCAATTAGAGATTTGACCTTTTATCAAAAGATATTTTCTTTTAATACAAAAATTTCAAACTCCTTGTGCCTTTAACTACTTTTCGTTTCATTGCAGTTATGAAAGCTTTAGTTGAGGAACACAATAAACATTAAATATGGCATTTTTATATGTGAAGCATATTTTGCAGGTCTGTAGCAAGCTACGATGATCATGTCGGGGTACCCAGCTCTGCTTATCGGGGGCTGCACTGTTGAAACCCAACACTGACGTGTCGTAAGTTGTAAATGAATACAGGCCGAAGCTACTCACTCCCCACCGGGGGAAGTAATTAATTCATGGAGATTGGAAATAACAACAAACCTCAGTTCTTTCACTGTGAGTAGCTATTGATAATGAGAAAGCGTCGATAAATTCATAGTTTGTAGGTAGGTAGTATAAAACCTTGACAGCAATCTAGGGGCGGGGGGGTCTCGTACAAGGTCCTATAGGAGATAAAATCTATTATGATAATAACAGGCCAAGTGGTTAGGAGGTCAGAACATTCCGATCCCCCCCCCCCAATAAAAACAGCCCAAAACCAACTAGCACCAAAGTGCAGGGACGCGGGAAGGTAAAGCAGAGGGGGGGGACAAGTAGGCTGGGTTAAAAATAATTTTTTGCTCATTCCACTCAAGTGCCTTTGCTCATTGTGTGGAAAGGGGTGTTTCGCGTCGATATGCATATCTTGCTTTGAATGTGACACAATGTACGTCGCAATCAATTTCAATTTTGATAAAGCTGACAATTGGTCACGGAAAAAATTAAAAGTTTGTAAATCTTTGGGCGGCCATGCCCCCCTGCTCCTCCTGTTGCCCTGTCCCTAAATTGGTTTACTCTTTTCGTGTAGCGGCGTAAGTCACTAAACTTGAAGGCCATCTCCATTATTGAAATTCTATAAATTTGCCGAATTGGGTCGAGGGTGCAGGGCTCACCACTCTTTTCTACTAATAATGAACCTATTCACTTTATCTCTCTAAATTCTTAAGTGCAGTCCAAATTAACAAAGAATATTTGCTAATGATAATACTATGAATGCCGTCGTATGATTTAGAAACCTTTAATTTTCCTTTTCTATGTAAGATTCCGTCACACTCCCCAAAACTACAAATCCACGGACAACATGACAGCGACATTCATAGTTTATAAGAATATTCGATAACGGAGGAAAGCCCCCAATACTGCAATTTTAACGACTTTAACGGGCTTTTACAGAAAATACGGACAAGATACGGCAGAAAGAATCGATGGAGGCATATCAATTAAGTACGATGAACAAAATATCAAAAAATTTCTGACCACTGGAGGTACACTTTAAGTCGATGGAATGGTCAGATTCTTTAAATTTTGTGTGAAGGTGTTGATTGATTTTGATTGGATGATGAACAGTGGAACGTGTAAAGTAGTGAAGTAGTAGACGGGGGTCAATACATTTCATTTTCCAAGTCAGCCTTTTGCTTACAAGATACTATTCGCTGAGAAAGTTAAACGAGATCATAACAGTGTAGTCAGCCGTTCTTAAAACGATTGTCCTTGTCTCTTACGTGAGGCTGGCGGTTTTAATTAGGCCGGGGTAGATGGCATGGAACAAAAACTGCTGCCTCCTCCTCCAGCCAATCATATCGCTAAATCAGCTAGAATCCGTGACGTTGGTCAGGCCGAATGTGGGAGAGCATGACCCTCCTCCAAAAAGCTACGAAAACATCAAACTACTTGGCAGAGAGCCATGGTAATGATCTTCGATGTGTTCAAGAAAATGTGTACGAGTGTTTGTATTGGGTTTGGGTGGCCTAAACATTATTGTTGTGACACCGAAAAGTTTAATTGGAAGGAGGGGCACTGGGAAAGCCCTTATTACTAAATTTTGGTTGTAATTTTTAGGTCAGGCTGGGCCTGACTAGCCTGCCTTCTGACCTCGGCATTGCCTGTGAAAATGTTGTTTTAAGCTATAAGAGAATTGAAAACACTTAGGTTTGCTGCTCCTGTTACTGTAACAAATTCGTCCTAATATTAGCAGCTATTTACGGGGTTGCAACTTGGCCTTTACACTATGCCATCGTTTCTTCGCCCGATATCATTTTTTTTCTGTACTAGGCAATGATAAACGGCAGGAAGGATACATAAAATAAAAAAACGCAAGAGGTTTTCGTCAAAGCGATAGGATTTATGGGCGATATCTTGAAACAACAAAATAGCCGGCGCAAATGTATGAATTATTTTGATAGTGGGTTACCTTTCGGTTTATGTTATTTTATTCGTGACGGGGTACAAATCTACTAACCCTTACGAATAATAAGGTATGCAACTTAGGACTCACACACTTGATTAGCATAGCAGAAACTATTTTTAACAAAACTGCAGCATACGAGTTTTACTTGTATGTGAACCAGGCTTTAGCAATTCCAAAATATTAGAACACTTATCTTTATGACACTTCTGAGATAAAACCCTGTCAGTGTTTCTCTTTTCCTATAAACCAGTCCTGCTAACAAGAACTGCGACAAGGTATCTTCTTCATTGCTCTTGCAAATTTCACTGCCTGTCATCACTATTAGCAGCCGCACGTGATTCGTCCAACGAGGTGTATCGCTGGTGGTAAGGCCGCTCCTAAAACGATTTATCCTTGTCGTTATAGGTCTCGATATCGGTATTGTTGGCGGTGTGACCGGGCCTTAATGTACTTTCCCCTTTGCATGCAAAGCTCAGCGACCGTGGCGAAACGTAGCCTTCGCGCAGATAGAAACTACTGACCACTTCAGCTGGGATAGTCTGCACGCAGGCTGGGCGAAACGGATTACCAAGCTTAAGAGAGGTGATTTACTGGAAGGGACTTCCAATCGCAGAACAATAGGGAACGCACACTTTTGTACAATCCTGTAGCAATAATAGTAAGTTAAAGTTTGGTTTCCAGGCAGTTTGCTAGGTAGAGCAGTTTTCTTGAGCCAGAGTCAACAGTCAACATAGCGTTGTGGTAAAAATCTGTTCAGTTTTTAATTTTAATTGTAATCTAAACTATTTTCTCGAAATAGAATGAATGTTGACAACCATTTACTAGTGTTAACTACCTAATAAACTTGAGTAGTTATCAAAATTTGTAAGTGTGAGAGATGGTAGTGGGGACAAAACATTTGCTAGGGGCAAATATTATAGTGTGTTATTATGTTTATGATCTTCTGTTGCAAGAGACCAGAATCCAGGGGCCTGGGACGGGGGTGGCTAAGATAGTGATTTCAAATGTTCTTTCGTCAGGGCTGGGCAGGATGTTATTTTGTGTGTACCTACAGTAACCAGCAATCCTTTGGATTTCTTGACAGGACAAGTTTCCAAAGGAAGGAATCAGGCTGTAAGGAACAAATCATTGGCAACATGTGATCATTGAAAGCAGAAGGAACCAAATGATACCTCAAAGGTTGTTTGCTTTTTTATTAAAATGTCGTGAATAAAGCTAAGCAGAAGTAGAGCCAGTGTAGGAGAGCAAAATACCTATTGATGTAATTAAGTTACTCACTACCAGCTTGCACAGAGGTGACATTTGTCCGACTATGAAGTGCTGAAAGAGTTGGCTGTTCGAGCTAGCAACATCAGTTGGTTGGTCAGGGGTGCTTATTTGCTTTACATGGGTGACCCCTTTCGAACGTGTTACTGAGGTACCAGAGGTCTCTAAAGCCGCCGCAATTTTACATTTCCGATTATCTTCTGCCGCCACTATGATCCGCATTTGAGTGATAAGTTCAACATCAGTGATACCCGGGGTTTTCAGAAATGGTCGAATCTGAACTCGAATGTTTTCAGCTTCAGGGGACAACCCCGTTTCAAGAGTATGCATCGTCAAACCGCTAACTAAAGTCTCGTCGTATTGTAAGGATCCCTCTTCTTTGGATGCTAGGCAGACTTTAGACCTTAATTCGAATGCGCGAAGAAGAAAGGAAAGGGCGTCTTCTGTAGGACGCTGAACCATGTTGGTCAGTTCTTGATAAAGCTCCGTGGCAGACTTTTCGCGAAAGTGAGAGCGGATGATCTTGCGCAGACGGTCTAGTGGAATGTTGGGGGTGCATTCAAGATAAGAACGCAGTTGCAACCCTGGAATCATAGCGCGAATAATTGCTGATACGATCTCAGATTCACCATAGCCCTTCTCTTCACATTCATTGATTTGCCTCATCAAGCCTACGTAAGTAAGTTTGTCCTTCTGTTCAGGGTTCCCTATTTGTCCAGATATCTTGCATTCTCGCCGCAAAAGACTGGTCTTTCCGATTGGGAGGGCGATCTCAGATTGCTGCACGTCCGAGGTGGGACACCCACCACTGGTCGAGGGAACCCGCCCCATATCCGTGGAGGTGGAGGCAGCAGGAGCGGATGTCAACACAGACGGAATAAGTCGCTCTAAGTCTTGGTGCAGCTGGAAAAACTCATCATCGTCTCGGGCCCCCTCAAGAAACTGGCGCAGCGCTCGACGGACTTGAAAGAGAGGCCTCCCCTGCCAGACCTTTGCGTCAATATGCAATCCCTCGGCAACAGTACAGGCTTGTGCTAAACTGAGCTGGGTGATTTTATTATCGATAAGCTCTTCCAGACGGTCGCGGTCCGCCATCCCGAGACGCTGTAGGAAAGGACTGCGAGAGTAGGCGAGAACGAGGCTGTTGATGACGGGGAGAACGACAACGAGGTTCAAAGGATGCGAGGGAGGGGCGCAGAAGACAGGACACAAAAGAATTGAGACGGCGACACCATTATGATATCAACTGCGTAGTCCCAGTCTGTTTATAATTTCACTGGGTATCAACAAAATACAATTTTAAGGTCCTGTTAGAATAAGGATTAAAAAAAAATCGTTGATTTCAGGTAGTATTAAACACGAGTTCATGATAGTCTCATGGAGCGAACAATGTTTTATTTTGATTAGGCTCTTTGAAAAAAAAAGTCCTAAATGGTTATCTACCTATCAAACGTTCTGCTTATAATAATATGGTCGATTCTGCTTCAGTATAATATAAAACAAATGAAACATATAAAAGAAAAACAATAAAATAGGACACCGGAATTATGATATAAACATCACCGTTGATTATATTCACCATTTTTTAATTGATTAGGTTCAACAATAACAATAGCACAAATCTTTCTCTCAGGTTTACTCATCTTTTAAGAAGTTTACCATATAATTGAAAACTGGTAGCAACTATCAAACTTATCGGATAACAGTATCGAACTGAGAAGCTATTCATTTCCTGAATCTGCTTGTTCCCCGAGAAGGAACAAATTACTTATATTACCATAGATATACAAATTTTTTCAGCTTACAACATCCTAAAAGATTCTTATTCACCCCTTGGGGAGTTAATACCCTTGGAACGTTGTCAAATCGAGTTAGCTCTGCCAAAGCAACCAATTTAGAAGAATCAGTCTGAGAGAGTGGCATATTGACGTACATATTTTACACATCCCATATTGTACTGTCAAGCAAACATATTAATAGCAAAACCGGTTAAAATTCAAGAAAAAACATGATATTTGGAGACACAAGTATTTTAACATTAACTAATTTACTCGACCGTTAAGTGGTTTATTTCTTTAACGTAATATTTCCTAAGACAGAATCATTTAAGGTTAAAACATAACATCAGAAAAGTGATGTTAAAAATTCTATTAGAAATTGGCAACATCACTTTTCGAGTGTTTCAGCAAAGACTCATATTTTCAAGTACTATTGATTTCATAGGGGCTCTGAAACTTCAGAGGATGAGACGGAATAAGTGTAAAAATATTCTGAGTGCACATTCTTAAAGGACACATAGGCAATAAAATCTTAGCAGATCAAATAAAAAATTAGAATTTTTTGAGTTCTTTAAATATATGCATAATAATTATTTTTTAAAATAGAAATTTATTAAATTATAGTTGACTAAATTAATTATGATTAACGAAAACAGTGGGAAATTTTATCACAAAAGTATTATTTATGTTTTTCTTGTGTGTCTATAGAGTTCGCCGTTTAAGGTTGATTCTCAGTTATGATTTTTTTTTCTATTTAAATTGATTTTTTTTCAATTTTTTTTTGTAATATAGGGATAATCCAAGCTCTTATGAAAGCATTCGTCCCGGCCAAACTGCATCGAACTTCAACAATGGCAGACAGACTAAAGTTATAGCTCATGGGTGGAATCAAAATGGTCTTAGTGGATTTGTCAAAGATATGAAAGACGGTATGTATCTCCAATCTAAAACCTTTAACATGGCACAGTTACGTACACAAGACTTTCTTTCACATGGAGAGGTAGGGGAGGTGCTGCAACTTTGAAGCAAAATACATGGCTAGGTAAATTGTAGGTTAAGAAACAAAAGCTAAATAATAAAAGTATCATGATTTTGGGATAAGGGCATGGGCCCTAAAAGCTGAAACCCATGGCGGCCTGTGTATGCCTTCAACGGCGGTACTATAAAATCAAAAAAACATATCGGTATGTTGTTCAGTTATTAGTGCTAATACGGAGGAAGAAATCCTTAGGAATAGGCAATGATTTAAGACTAGAAAAAAAAATGCAAAGGGTAGGTATTAAATTGTAAGCTTTAAACTATGTCTTCTAAACGCGCCCCTTTTCTTTGAAATTAAAAATTAAAAACGCCCTTTTGTGATAAGTACTTTGCGAAAAAGAAAACAAAAAACTTCTATAGTGTGCACCAGAGGAGCTATTTGTGAGGACCAGAGAGAAATAGTTGGTCCTCTTTCTCCAAATATTATCCCCTCATCTCAAAGTTCCCCCGGAAGTTAACTTGACCCCGTAAGACAAAACTGTGTATACTTAGCAAGCTACGTATAATATTTGTCAGATTATAGTATACCAGATATGCTAAATGTCTGGTATACCAGACAAATACATTAAAGTCAAATAAAGTGATACATTAAAGTTATGTACTAGAATAACACTGCTGCTTTTAAGGTATGGACTTTGTCTTAAAGAGCACAGAAAAGGTAATGGGTTTAGATTGTGCTGAGGATTTAAGCATCCTAGACGAAAGTGTGAGCAAAATTAATGAACTTTTAGAGGTTTTGCGATTTTAGGGTGCTAGAATAGTTTTGAAAATTAATCTTAAGAAGTCGAAGTCACTAAGGCTAGGAATAAGTGAAAATGAAAAGGTGCCTAAATAATAGTAGCTTCCTACCTTACTTGCCTCCAATTTGGGGCAAAATCTGATTTACAAAATCTCAGCCCTTCTTCTTAAATTAGTAGTTTCTCAAACACTGTGGTTTTTTAGTCCTTTAATGTTAACAGGCAAAAAAGGTTTGGTCCTCTGACGAATTTTTTTTTGATAGAATCAGTTGAGCAGAATCATGATCAACTTGCGGTATACGACTTGTTCTGTTCGTGAAGGTCGAAGGCCCTCGCTACCAGCTGAGCGGAACTAGGGTCGGTGCCACCTGCGGGATGGATAGTACTTGTACGCTTTCAGATATTCTTTGGATTGACCTTAATAGGGAAATTGTTTGATAAGAGCACAATTCCAGATAAGCTGCTTTCTAGGTCTATGGTCCTTGACTTAACTAGGCAAAATCTTGTCCATTCTGGGGGTTCTTTTCCTGCTCAAGGATCACAACCAAAACCCCCGAAATGCTTTTCTGACTCGTAAAAACGTAATAAAAATTCATAAAAACATTTTTTCACGATTTTTGAGTTTTTTTTGTAATCCCTCGAAAAAAATATCCCCAAACCCAAACAAGAATCTTGGACACGGCCTCGCTCTTAACTGATTGGTTTCACTAACAGCTAAATTATCCTCTAATACCATTACACAGTGACATGTCTTTTTTCGTTCTCACACGTGGTTGTATCATTGGTAGTGGATCACCTCAAATGGATCAGAGAAGGCTTTCAAGATCATCGGTTTGTCTGTCCTTTAGGTAGGTGTTTTGACGGGCTACCTTAAAAGAAGCCAGCTATTGTATACTACTGAGTCAAAAAGCCAACAGAAAATTCCTATACACCATGTTAGTGTCCAAAGATGTGTGTGATAAATCTCCGTCAGCATGTCTACGAAATCTATGCCCCCCATATGACGGTTGTGCTCATACACAATGGCTGGCCTAGAAACTTCAACCCTTGAAATAGCCTTGGATTTTCAGCGTCTTTATGCATCCTGTGGTATTATTCTTCCATGCGTCGAAGCCAAGCAAACCATGTTGTTATCTAACCAATTCACTAAAATAACACCGGAAGAAATGTCAGTCCTGTCTGACACTTATCTCTCTTTTTCTTTGTTTCACAATCTATGAGGGCAGGAGCCCTTCAGTTGGACATTCTTCAACTTACCAGCACATAGAAATTCTTTGATTTTGGCTATGGCTATGGCTTCATCTGAAGGGATTCCTTTTCCGCATGTTCTCGAGGCAGATGCCTACAGATTGATAAAATAGAAGAAATACGTAAAGAGAGAGATGAGATGTTAAAGAAATTAGGAGGAAAATTAGAAGCAAATTCCTTCTAATTTCTTTAACATCTCATCTTCCTCTTTACGTGCCGAAAAGAAATCCCCTCAAATGAAGCCATAACCATAACAAAAGGTCTAAAAGAATCGAGAAAAAACAGCTTATAAATGGAGTTCGCGTACCGTAAAAGTCTTTGGCAACGCCCTTTTGAAGGTCGACAGAAGTAGGGCTGCATCATATATCCACGCGGCAGAGTACGTGGAAGTGATCTCCATATGCTGATCTTGCAAGAACAATATTATGTCAGATAGAAATGCAGTGGAAAAACAACAGAAAATGGAGGGAATCTGGCATATGCGCGCTAGCCCCATTGTCTTAAATGCCGCATCCGCGCCATTCGACGATAGAGGCACAAGTGCACGCCCATGCAGAACATGCCCAAGTACCGCTCACACATTGCAGTTCGATTTATGACGAGTCTAAATGAAGGAAGTAGTATGGGTCAGCGGAGGAAGTATTGTGGCTACCGCTGCCGTAAAAGCCCATTTTGTGGCAGTGGTGGCCGCAATACTTCTTCCACTTATCCAAACTACCACCATCATTTAGACTCCTCAGTACATGGAACTGCAGATACAAAAAAGCAAGGAATCGAACAATATAGTACCAACATCAACAGCCAATGCATTCAGTTTAAGCGCATTGCCTGCTGATGTTGGGACTGCTATTGCTCTATTCCCTACTGGTCCGACCACCTGGTCCCCTCCACGCATTGCGGAGTCAACCATGGCCTCGCCCTAGCAACCTCTACTTAAAACTGACAAAAAAAATGAACTAGGACCCGAACATCTGGCCCTCTCCACTCATGGTGGAGTCGACCATGCCCTTGCCCTAGCCATCTCTATCTAAAAAAAAACAAGAAAAGTGCACTTGGACCCGGACACCTGGTCCTCTCCACTCGAGGTGGAGCCGACCATGCCCTTGACCAAGTCACGGTAATCTATCTAAAACATAACAACTGGAAGTGGTTGAACCCGGGCACATGTGGTCCTCTCCACTCTAGGTGGAGCCGACCGGTGCCCTTGAACAAGCCACTCCGTCACTTTTATAGGGCTAACTTAAAGATGGAATTGGCTTCGTCCTTGGAGTTTTAAATTTATTGCCAATGTCTTGAAATGAACAATTCAAAATGTACGTTCACACAGAAGCTAAAGAGTCCCTTCAAAGTCACAAAGAGAAAGATAAGTCACGAGACACCAGTATTTTTTATAGCAATGAACAGTGAGAGTCCTTTTTCTGGCTATAAAAAGAATCGCTAAATTTTGTTTCAAATGAGTTATTGTCACTATTTCTCGGCCCCAAGAAATCATGACTTCTTCGATAGGTGAATCATGTCATTCGTACTACTATATAATCAGAGATGATAACGCGAAGTTTAAATAAGAAATTGAAATTAAACAAATCCATGAAATAAAAATTTAGATATTAAACATCTCATAGATTAAAAAAAAATTCAGCAGATATTAAACATTAGAAACTAAACATTTGATCAAAGGTACGGTGAAACAGTATTGACATGAAACAGGTGACGGTGAAGGTGACGGTGATTCACTTACGAAAATTCGAAGATTAGAGAAAAATCCAAAGATATCAAACAACAATAGTTAATCAAGAAATCAAAGGTTACAAGAAATTTTGAAAAAAAATTCACTCAAGTTTAATTTTTATAATTAAACACTGACTTAAAAAAAATGCGACTTTAATAATAACTTACAAGGAACTTGTGCAGGGGGATTCTTCCCACGAAATCATAAGTTTTTCCACAATACTCAGCTTTTTTTGTCCCCCCCCCAAAAAAAAACAAGACAACAACAACAAAATCCTATGTATTTGCCTGGGTTACATTAATACGAAACGAACACAGAAGTGGCGCTTAAATTCCTGTAAACAACAAAAGACACCAAATATTTAAGCCACATCAAACTGTCGGCTGTATCAGTTACACTGACCACCATAAAAACCTGTTTTTTGCTTAATTGTATTCAGAGGCTTTCAAGTTCAAATCCCGCGCCGATGGTACTTTTTCTAGCCTTTTCCTTTCTTTAGACACATAGGCTACACACACACACACACACAAAATAAAAACTAATTCGAGGATTGTTTTCAAAAACGGAAGAGACTTTGATACACGAACAAAAGTTTTTAAAATTGAAATCCAGAAATAACAATTTTCCTTTGCAAAAAATCTAAAAATAATTCCACAGTATAATAATATTTACTGTGGCTTTCTTAGGATAGAATTCGCGGTCGATCAACTCGATGCCGTTCGACGACACCGCCACATCGCTCAGGTCGATGGGGTTTTCGTTGCCGTCAAACAGATCGTCGTACCGCGCGATATAGGTGCCGTTGTCACAGATATAGCGGAAGAAGGTGCCCAGCGGCCCGTCATTGTTGAACGACAGCGACAGGGTGCAGATCGCGCCCGACGGCGTCTTCATCCCGATCGACATGTCCATCGCAATGCCAAGCTCCGGGTGATGCGGGCCTTCAAGACCATAGGCCTGGCTCACCTCTTCGCCGGTCTGGTACTGGAACAGATCGACCGTGTGGCAGGCGTGGTACCACAGCAGGTGATCGGTCCAGCTTCGCGGCTCTCCCAGCGCGTTGGTATTTGTGCGCCTGAAGAAATAAGTCTGAACGTCCATCTGCTGAATATTCAACTCACCCGCCAGAATCTTGTTACGCACCCATTGATGGGAAGGGTTGAAACGGCGCACGTGATTGACCATCGCAACAACCCCGGTTTGCGCCGCCATGTCCACAAGTGCGCGCGCATCGGCCAGGTTGTCAGCCATGGGAATTTCCACCATCACATGTTTGCCAGCCTGCATAACCTGTTGTGCCTGGGCGGCATGTAAGGGTGTTGGTGTAGCGAGAATTGCTGCTTCCACCCCGGGTTGGGACAACGCTTCGCCAAGATCAAGCGTTGCGTGGGGAATGCCGCGAGCGGCCGCCACCTGCTCTGTGGCGACCTCGACACCACCACAGATAGACACTACCTCGACATCATCAATCCGCGCCAATGCGTCCAGGTGTTTGTTGGCGAAAGCGCCCTCGCCTACCATACAAATCTTCATTCGACGTATTCCAGCCCGGCGGCTGCCAACTTCTCGCGCATGTTGTAAATGTCCAACCCCATCTCGCCAGCAGCAAGACGCTGACGAACGCTTTCTTCTCTTTCTACGCGTTGCTGCGCACCAGCAAGAACCGTGGCGGCCTCTTCTCTGGGAACGATGCAAACCCCGTCGTCGTCCGCAACGACTACATCCCCGGGGTTCACAGCCCTTCCTGCACAAACAACAGGGACATTGACCGCCCCCGGTGTCGCTTTAACCGTGCCTCGCGCTGAGATCGATTTAGACCAGACCGGGAAATCCATCGCTTTTAACTCTGCGATGTCCCGAACACCAGCATCGATAATCAAACCTCTCAATAAAAATTCTAAGATATTGACTCTTCCATGTGCACCAGTTCGCACCAAAAAATATTGAAAATTGAAAAAAAGGTTCACTTTTTAAACAAAAGAAATCAGAATTCTAGGATACAGACTCTTCCGTGTGCACCAGTTTACTATTAGTCTCAATCGATGCATGAGCATTCATGAATGTATCTTACAGTTTATAAAAAAGATACATTTATTAATTGAAACGGTGGATCAGCAGTTTTGCTTGAAAACCCTTATAATGCAAAAGTTTTTGTAATGGTTTTCGCCAGTTAATTTGTAATTACACAGAAAAATTAAAAACTTCTAATTAAAAAGTATGACAACGGGAACCTAAAGAGGTGGAAATAAAGAAAAGATACGAAACGGTTGAAAGATTGTAGTTCCTAAGCTTCATAGAAGTGTAGTAATTAATTTTAGAAAATGAAGTGACAAAAACTGAAAAAGTAATTAATGAAACATAATCCACATTTTCTGTAAATTATAGAAGTAAAATTTCTATAAAAAAAATGTTGCACGTTTTGTGAATCTATATATTGCACCTGGTCTTTGGCACACAAAAACAAACAAAAAAGAAACTAATTTACTTTTATTAAAAACTTTTGCTAAAAAAATGTATTTAAAAAATGATTTACTTTTGCTAAAAAAAATGAAGCAGAGGAATAATTGAAAAACTATGGGCGTAAAACTATATTTTGTACATATAAATCACTTTTTATTTGTCTTTTATTGTTGTTATTATGTTGTGCAACAGGATGACAAAGCTCATTGTTTTTTTGTTTTTGTTTTTATTTGCCTCTTCTCCTACGACTGGGAGTAGCTTCTCTGTATTCAAAAACTAATAACCAGCTATTTATATACCAGCTAGTCCTAGAGAAAAATGTATTTTCAAAACAAATTCTAAGACCTACTGCTGCTATTGTGATCTAACAAATAAATAAAAATATTTTTTTCTAATCATATTTTGTTTTATTAGCCTATCTTGAGAGCCAAGAAAATACTTATTTATTTTTTGATCTATTACCTTGGATGAAATAATGAAAATATAAAATGGAATTATAGATAAATTAACTTGAAATAGATTCTCAGTTTTGAAATTTTGACTTCGTTGATGAATAGAAAGGCTCTTAGAATTGAAATAAACAAAAATAGTAAAAATCAACGACGAAATTTTTATTCAGATGGGTGGTGGCCAGGCCGTCAATCACAGACTTTATCGTTCTGTCCGCCGGATAGAGGCATTCGATCTTGATGTGCTGCGGTTTCAGCGCAAACGTCATTGCGAGTGTGGTGAATGCCGTGTGAAACGACAACATGGTGTTGCCCCGGGTGATCCGTGACCGTTCGCGGGCGCCGGTGATCGCGGTAAGTGACAAACCGTCACTCGACACGACACTGGCGTTTTTCGATTGTGGCGCCGACGACGTGGTGCGCAAGCCGATCCACCCGCGCGAGATCCTGGCCCGTGCCGCGGCGATACGGAGGCGGTTGGAGCCGGAAACCGAATACACCGAAATTGGACGGATTCGGGTTTATTCCGACGGTCGGGATCCGGAAATCGACAACGGAGCTTTCCCGTTGCCAAGGCGCGAACGGCGCATCCTGGAATATCTCGTCGCCAACCGCGGCCGCCGGGTGACCAAAGGTCAGATTTTCAATGCCATTTACGGAATCTTCGACGACGACGTCGAAGAGAACGTCGTGGAAAGCCACATCAGCAAGCTGCGTAAGAAACTGCGCATGCGCCTCGGCTTCGATCCGATCGAT
>JAAAKM020073195.1:109236722-109291132 GCA_010016025.2 Alatinidae sp. Z8VKAUB7J3 | reverse complement strand
CTCCAAAACGCAGGTATTAATGAAATAATAGGGAATGTTTTCTTCGAGAAGCAAGTGTATTTTATATATCAGAGAATGTTTCCTAAGAGACGCAGATGGTTGTTACATAATAGGGAGTGTTTAATTTTGATTGCTACGTGATAGGACCAGTTAAAGTCCGTTAATCAGGCGGGGAAGTCCCGGTTGTAACTGATGGGGGGGGCAAACACGTATGTATTACGTAATAAGGGTGCACACGTAAGATTTGACGCAATTTTACAGAGTTTCGGTTACTATTGAGCCGTGTCGCTCCTTACTACAGTTCGTTACCACGAACTGTTTGATATGAAAGGGGTTGCGAAAATTAAATGCTTCTCCAGTGTTAGGTTAATAGATATATACGAATCCCATGGTGAAAAGGATATAATACTATCTGTAAGTAATTAAATAAAAACAACAAGTTTTTCAACTGAAAGTAAGGAGCAACCTCAAACCTTAAAACGAACAGAAATTATCACGTATATGAAAGGGTTTGCTTCCTCAATACAAGTACCCTTAAGTTTATACAATAATATAATCTGGGCTATATATTTGCACATTAACGGGGTGTATGTAAAGTAGCCTAACCGAAATTTACAAATATTTCAATACATAACCTAGCAAGAATAATGCAATATTAAAATTACCAATTTGTATTTACATTGCGACATGCAAAGCGATTACAAAAATTTCAAAAGCGGTCTAAATAAAACCAGTTTTCTAATGAACTAATCACGAATCTCTCTCGTGGACTTCGTCTGTCACTTTAAATGTGTCACAATTTTATGACGTCTAAGAAAGGATTTAACATTCAATCCAGGATTTTGAGGATCTATTACTGAGCTTAAAGACTTCTTTAACATCTTGATTAGTGGTATGCAAATTGAACTCGCTCAATTTGGCATTTCCGGACAATCCTGAAAATGCAAGCATTTCCTTCCTAAAATTTGCAGTTTTGATTTACAGATAAAATGTGCAAGGATGGAACTCAATTGACGCAATAATTTGGAAGAGTGAAAAACAGAATAAAAAGGAATAAAGGCGCCGAAAAATACTGGGGGAGGTAGGGGCCCCCCTGGATCCACCAGTATTGGTTCCCCTCCAACATTTCACAACTTTAAAATATTGGATTTTACAATACACCTTGTTTCTTTTAGTTCGACGACTTTTAGCCTCTTTTCCGATAAAATTATTTTTTAATGGCCCGGATGTCCACTACTTCTTCCATAATTCCCATATGACTTGCCAGTTCTGCATTGCTTTGACCCCCCCCCATTCCACAAAATAAATCAAACACTGTTAACGTGTCTGATCAATAACTATTAATCCCTTTAAATAAAAACTAACTTAATTGAAAACATAAAACAAAACAAAAGTGAAATCTTCGAGGAGAGGCCTATACATTGTAACACCTAGAAGATGATATTGGCCCGTCAAGGTGAGAGGAAAAGAGAGTTACGCCACCTACTGTCTATCGTTATTCACCATAAAATGTATTTTCAATTGGTTTTAACGAAAATAAGTACAATAAGACATTTTACTTTCATTTCCAGATTTGAATAATTACAAACCAAATTTCCATTTCCCTTTTTGAAAAGTTTTATAAATCACGATTATTTTTCCTCCATTGAAGAGCAATTGAATAGCGCAGAGCTTAAATAACACGAGATCAATAAATATAGTACAGACGAATATTGAAAGATAGTATAGCTATTAATTGCATCTTTTTTTTCTTCATAACAGACACTATAATAAATACGTAGAAAGTATGGTGTCTCTGCAGGTATTTTAAGTCGGCATTTCTCTATTTTCAACCGTTCACTAGAAAAAGAGGCCATTTGCAGGAGGGCCAGGGGTCGTGTCCCTTTTTAAGGGTGAAAAATACAAATACACACCAAAATTGAGCAAAATATTAATAGAGTAAAATCAGGCTATAGTAAAAAATATATTCTACGAGGGGGGGGGGAAGAGACTTTTCAGTATATGTTTCAAAATTAGGCCCTTTTTAAGCTTTTGTTTTGGAAATTTGCTAGGATATTGTTGGAGTTCTATTTTCCATAATCCTAATTGGTAGTCATTTTTGGGATTGAACCGTTTTGGTTCAGTCCTTGAACTCTATTACCCATTTCTTCGTTGTCTCCCCCTTCGCATATTTTATAGAATTTTATTCTTATCGGCGTGAAGCCTAAAACAAGGAACTTTAAGGTATTTGAATGTAAGTCTTAATCTAAGCCATCCTGCAAATCAAAGCTTCTCAATATTTTTTTTTCTTCTGGCCCGGTTTCTTTTATTAATGATTTTCAAATGAACGGTGTTGGATCATAAAGCATACATCCTTTGCATTTTTTTTAATTCCAATCTTCGATGAGTCTAATTGCACCTCAAGTGTAAGAAATACTTGCATGTAAATCAACCCCGTCTGAGTTGCCTCCGTTTCAAAAATTGTTTAGTGGGGTCAGTCGGGATCACTTTTACTTGGCACTTAGTACAAACCATGTCATCATACAGAGAAGTTCAATGGTTATCAATCGGTATGTCCTTGAAAATTTATATCACAATCTCATACAAACTTTGAGTTTAAGTAGCATCAACAGTTAAGTATTCTTGCGGAAATGACGACTTAAATTCTCCAAACGGTTGCAACCGGTCTTGCTTCCAAGGCCAAGTTCCTGACCGTCTTCGATGCTTTCGTCGGTGACAATGTGGCCCGCATCCGCGTGAGCGCCACTCAGGATTCCAGCGTGGTCTTCCTGCGCGGTACCTTGGTTGGCCAGGTGCCTGCTTACCTCTACCAAGTGGTACCGGTTAGCGGAAACTAATTGATCCTTTAATTCCATCGCCGAGCCCGCCTTTTTGGTGTTCTCGGCGCTTGGGGCGATTCCCCAACCCCTCAAAAACCCAGGTCATGGAGTTCCCTCCGGCCTGGGTTTTTTCCATTATGGGGATAATCCCAAGTGATTTATCCCAGTTTGTAAATGAAACCTTCCAAATCCATGTCGGGTTTTGGCTCTTTTTTGCGAGGATCCCCTCAAAAATAGGAGGCTGATTGATGACTGACATGGTAATTGATGAATCGAAACTGCATGAATTTGTGGGGAAAATGGTTGGTGACCTGGGTGCGGCCGCCAACGGTCTTTTGGTTGTCTTGGGCGACAAACTGGGTTTGTACAAAGCCCTGGTCAAACTGGGGCGCGCATCTTCTCTTGAATTGGCCGAAGCAACTGGCACTGTGGAGCGCTATGTACGGGAGTGGTTATCTGCACAAGCGGCATCCGGATACGTGAATTACGAACCCTCTTCGCAAACCTTTTCTATGTCGCCGGAACAAGCGGCGGTTTTTGCCGATGAAGATAGTCCGGTTCTTTTGACCGGTGGCTTTTATTCTCTTACTGCACTTTATGCGGGTGAGTCTAAGTTTACCGAGAACTTCCGGTCCGGCGATGGCATTTCCTGGGGTGATCATCACAATTGCCTTTTCTGTGGTGTTGAGAAGTTCTTCAAACCCACCTATAAGGCGAACTTGGTTGATCACTGGATCCCGGCTTTGTACGGGGTTGCCGACCGTTTACGGCACGGCGGTGATGTGGCTGATGTGGGCTGTGGCCATGGCGCCTCCACGCTGCTCATGGCGCAAGCCTTTCCCAATTCCCAGTTCTTTGGTTTCGACATTCACGAACCGTCAATTGAGCATGCCCGCCAAGAGGCCGCAGCGCTTGGTTTGACCAATGTTCGCTTCGAGGTGGCATCCGCCAAGAACTTCCCAGGACATCAATACGATTTGGTGACCTTTTTCGATTGTCTCCATGACATGGGTGATCCCGTGGCCGGTTGACATGCCGGCCCATATTAAGGCTGCGATGCTGCCTGTCAGCCTGTCCATCCCGATTTCAGCAGGGCGTCCAGTGCTGGGCACCTGGCAGGGAATCTACCTGTTTGAACACCGAAACGCCCCGCATGAGCGGCAAATTGTGGCGCATTTTGCCTGATCCAAACGCTTTATGTAGCGGAGGCATTTCTCCTCTACCCAAACTCTAGCGTTCGCCCTATAGTGGCTGTGGATAAATGAGGGATCACCTCATGCCCACGTTGGAACGAAGCGATTGGGGGAAGGCATGCGCTGCCCATTTTGTGGCAACGACGACACCCAAGTGAAAGATTCTCGGCCGACCGAGGATAGTTCAGCAATTAGACGGCGCCGCTATTGCCCTGCATGCGGTGCGCGGTTCACGACATTCGAACGAATCCAGCTGCGAGAATTGACGGTCGTTAAGTCTGACAGTCAGAAAGAGGTTTTCGAGCGGGATAAGCTCGTGCAATCGATGCGGATCGCCCTGCGCAAACGCGAAGTCAGTGAAGATCGGCTGGAACGCACGGTGAATTCGTTGGTGCGACAACTTGAAAGTTCCGGTGAGACAGAAATTCCGTCCAAGGCGATAGGGGAGATGACCATGAAGGCGCTGGCTGCCTTGGACAAGGTCGCCTATGTTCGCTACGCCTCAGTCTATCGCGACTTCAGCGAGTTGGGCGATTTCGACGAATTCATCGGGCAGCTCAGAGAAATCACGTCCGAGTAGCGGACGCGTAAGGCCCGGCAAACCCCTTCGTATCTTCGATCAGGACAGCGCGTGTTTTCGGGCATTATTACCGACATTGGGCAAGTCATTGCGATTGAGCAGAAGGGCGATACGCGTCTTTGGATTGCTACAAGCTTCGACCTTGGCACCGTCGCAATCGGTGCGTCGATAGCCAACAACGGTGTCTGCTTGACCGTTGTTGATAAGACCCATGGCAGTTTCGCCGTCGAAGCGTCGGCGGAAACCTTGTCCAAGACGACGCTGGGCGATTGGGCGGTGGGAACGCGGGTCAATCTTGAACAATCGCTGGCTTTAGGTCAGGAGATCGGCGGGCATTTGGTCTACGGCCATGTCGATGGCGTTGCGTCGATCGAAGATCGTCGGGCAGAAGGCGATAGCCATCGTTTCACGGTGCATGTGCCAACGGATCTGAGTTCCTATATGTAGCCATATCATAAACTTGGAAACAAATGATTAAAAGCCATTTCAACATCACGTCCGAATAGAAGAATTGGTGTCTAAATAATATTTTATTAGTTAGTTAAAGTAATTATATGTTGATTCTCCTCAATTATTTCAATATTTGTATATGTTTTATTTTAAGTACTAAATGTGTTTATTTAAGTAATAACATGATTATCTCCCCGCTCTAAATGCGTGCGAAGACTTTTTTTTCTCAAATATTGACAATGCGTTCTGAATAATGAAGATGGCTTGAAAATAAAAGCATTACCTTTAGATGAGCCATCTAGTCCCAGGACAGGTTGATATCCACCGTAGGCTAGGATCTGCAACAAGGTTTGCGCTGCGATAGTTACACCATCTTGCTGAGCAACAGGAATTGCAGTATGAGCTCGAACTCCGTACGATTCAACTGGGTCGATTAAGCCTTCAAAGAAACATATTTATTTATCTTGCGTTTTTAATATTAGGATGATATCCAGGAGTCAACTTAAGCCGTCTTTTTTTATTTCTTACTGTGGTTTCTTCTCTTTTTTATATTTTTTAGTTTATCTTGTATAATATGTCTTTTTTTCTGTTTAAGTGGAGCAACCATCCACAATTTGCCCAAATTTGAGTCCTGGCTATATTAATAGATTTGGTAGTTTTGTACAAGCACTAAAATCAAATAAGTGTTATAGACGAATTCTTCCAGCTAAAACTATTGATTCAGTCTGAACCCTTCTCCCCCCCCGGCCCCTGAATCCTGGCTACATTCAATCCAGGCCCTATGGGCTGGTAGGGCGTAGTTTGCAAATCTAAAAGTTTCAAAAAATGGCTGTAGTTCAGTCTGCACACTTATATTCTCCCCCTCCCTCCGATCCCTGAATCCTGGCTACACTCATGGTCTTTAGCAGTTTTATACAACCACATTAAATCAAATAAGTGTTATTTACACATTCTTCCAGCTAAAATTCGTTGTTAGTCTGCACGTATCTCCCCCCCCCCCACCGATCCCAGAATTTTAGCAACATTAATGGATTTAGTAGTTTTATACAGGCACTAAAATCAAATAAGTGTTATAGACGCATTCTTCCAGCAAAAACTATTTATTCAGTCGTAGGCTAGGATGTGCAGCAAGGTTTGCGCTGCAGTAGAAAAACCATCTTGCTGAGCAACAGGAATTGCAGTGTTTGAAAAAACTAGAATAACCACCCTAAAAACCTAAATATTCGTTTGCGGCGCCTGCGCGAGGGGACTCATGGCGCTCAACGGGAGGCCAAGGGCCTTGTTATGATGGGTTTTCGCGAATATCTCGCAGCTTCCCAATAGAAGGCGACCATATAAATATGTCGTTCCTGGCAGAACTCAAGCGCCGAAACGTGTTTCGCGTCGCTGCGTTTTACGTGGTGACGGGCTGGGTGGTGATCCAGGTGGCGGAAACGCTCATGCCCGTGTTTGGCGTGCCCGACTGGACGCTGCGGGTGGTAGTGTTTCTGGTCGCCATCGGCTTTATTCCGGCGGTCGTCTTTTCCTGGGTCTACGAGCTGACGCCGGAGGGCCTGAAAAAGGAAAAGGACGTGGTGCGCGATGAATCCATCACGCGCGTGACGGCCAAACGTCTTGACCTGATTACCATCGGCGCTGTGGCCGTTGGGGTGGTTTTAGTCGCCGCGCTGCGCTTTGCGCCGCCGCCCGACACGCAATCTGCCAATCCCCCTGCTGTAGTCGACGCTGGCAGCAACGATTTGATCACCATCGCCGTATTGCCGTTCGTCAATATGAGCGCGGATGCCGACAACGAATATTTTTCCGATGGTATTGCCGAAGAATTGCTCAGCGTGCTGGTGCGTGTGAATGGCCTGCGCGTGACCTCGCGCACCTCGGCCTTCACGTTCAAGGGTAAGGACGTGGATATCCCAACGGTGGCCTCGGCGCTTAACGTTGAGCATGTGGTGGAAGGCAGCGTCCGCCGAGCTGGCGAGCAGGTGCGCGTATCGGTTCAGCTCATTAACGTGGCGACCGACTCTCAGCTCTGGTCGAACACTTATACCCGCGAGCTGCGCGACATATTCGCAATTCAGGATGAAATCGCCACCGCGATCGCCGAGGCGCTCAGTTTTGAGTTGCTCGGCACTCAGGGTCAGGCAATTGCCACACACGAAACCGAAAACCTTGCTGCCTTTGAGAATTATCTGCTCGGGCGCTTCTATTTTCACCAGCGCACAGGCGAGTCTCTGCGTAAAGCAATCGAGTTGTTTGAACGGGTCATCGCGGAGGACCCCAATTACGCCAAGGCCTATTCAGGCCTGGCTGACAGCTATGTTCTGATTCGGCAATACGGCAGCTTTGATATGGTCGAAGCTGTGGCGCGGGCCATCGACTATGCCAACGTTTCGTAGTTTATGCTGAACTGATTAAAATTGGCTCTGCCTTTGTCTCGGAGGTAGCTCGCATTTTGTTCAAAGCCAAAATCCAACAAGGTTTGTCTGAAGCCATCCAGAAAATCCAGTTTGGAGTCTATGTCGCCTTTATGGTGTGAGGCACGAAATGACCAATTATCGTAGCTCAAGGTGCCAATATAACCTCGCATATTGTCAACGTCGGTATTGATCTCGCTATCTGCTACAAAGTACTTATCATCGAATGAGCCAAAATAAGTTTCAAACGCAAGGCCCAAAGTTCGATGAGGTATATCTATTCGCGCATGAGCCCCTTCAAAATAAGAGAACAAATAGGGGCTGTATACCTGGATAGAAGGGGTGATCCAGGGGTACGCGTAACCTACATTAATGACATCACTGTATTCGAAAAAGGGCGTTCTTTGTTTGCCTGCCTTAATTTGAATATTTGATGTGGGTCTGTAGCTCAAATAAAGCCATTCTACGCCAGATTCTTTGTAATCACCGGTATGTTCGACAAACTGACCTGATAGGGTGAATTGGCCGGGCAATTTTAGGTCGGCCTGAATTCCAATCAGCGATTCTTGACTAGCTGATATACCATCGTCGTAACCGTTAAAAGTGGCATAATGTTCATCGAGTCTGCCAACCACTACTCGGGCAAAACCAGAGACATCCAAGTCTACTAGACTGTCTTTGTTTGTGTTTGTATCTGCAAAAACAGGAAGGGAAAGGGTAAGTGCCAAAGGGACAAGCACTGCCTGGTTAAAGCTTGTCAAAGAGTATTTCACAGCGTTCCGATGCTCTCTAATCATGGTAAATCAAAGCCATATTATAGATGACAATCTAGGTTTTGGTATATTCATAAACAGCATGAGTTAGCGCTAAAATTTGTAAATTTTTTTGTATTTAGTCTATGTGAGACGCCAGGAGATGGATATGTGAACAAAAGTGCACTTGCAAAGTGCACGTTGTGGCAGACTATTTGCGTTGATAAAATGTGACCATTCCCACTTTAGGATCTAAAAATACCTGAGATGATATTAACTTAGTTGAAATTACCATCTAGATAGTAAGGTATAACTGTCGACGTCACATAAATTGGCTTTTGCGTTGATTACGTCGGTCTTACCATTTCTAAGATGCAACGGAGCGCGATACTTAACGTCTTCACCTTTAACACAATCCCAGTAGGCCCTAGGGCAGTTTGTATATTTTGCGTCAGTCGGAATGGCACGACTTCTGGTACACGAAGCTGTAAACCCTTCTCAAAGCAAACATTATAATCAATATGAACGACCTAAAATATACAAATGATATATAGCAAACATGAAGCGAAAAATACATAAAAGGGGGGAAAATGTTAATATTAAAAAAAAAAACTAATTTTCTGGCAAAACATTTTTTTAAATACTTCATCCCTCCTCTGAAGAATTTCCTTTTCAGGCAAACTCACCAGGAAACAATTTATGTAGTTCAGGGGCATAAGGGATATAGTCTTGTCCATAAAAAAGCGGGGGAGAGGTGAGAATTTTTCTGGGAAAGAGACTGAAAATACGACAAAATATGTTTTGTGCATAGTTGTTCTATTTAGCCTGAATGTACTTTCTACCAGAGTTCTCTTTTTTAGTAGGTCGAGGCTCCCCGATAATTCTCAGAGTTCGAATTTACAATCAAATACAACATGAAGCGTTACTGACAAATAAAAAGTTCATCCTTAGACACATATCCCTACCCGGAAATATTTTTGAAACAATTTTTAACTTGGCTGGCATACAAGAATTTATTTCATGGGGAAGAAGGCTCCCTATATGGTGGGGAAAAACTCGCCGATCCTTTTTCTGATTCTCGGACAATACACATGGACAATCCAATCAGCAAATAGTCGTCTCTATGCAAAATACATAAGAGATCAAGATTTTCTCCGAAAAATAGTTGTTTTCTCACCAGCGTTGTCATTTGATTGATCTAAAGTTGCGCCATCTATGCGCCGGAAGCTCAATTTTTCCCGTGAAAATACACCGGATGAACACTTTTCCCCTCAAAAAATGCACCGACTCGAAAAATTCAACACGCAACCACCTCAAAAAATCGCCAAAATGGTGCAAAATGCACCCCATCTGGCCACTCTGTTTCTTACTTGAAACGTTTTTGCGTGGATTATGCTATTTTTATATTATTATCAACCAAAATAAAAGGTTAAATGTCAAAGTGTCCCTTGTTTGCCAGAATTACTATATTTTATCTGTAATTTGCTTCCTAAAGAAACCAAGCTAATACCTCTATAACTATCATACTCACTCTTATCATCTTTTTATAAAGGGGTGTCTATGGTTCATTTCTATATTATTGGTATATTGGAAAAAATTTTATTGGATTCCGAAATCTCCGTCAACTCAAGAATATCGCGAACATAGCCTTGAGGGGCAACAATACAGAGTTTTCCACCGATACGGTGAAAACGCCGCTGCGAGAGCACAAGCCATCCGAGTGCAGCACTATCAATAAACGAGACTTCGGTCATGTTGTGAATCACAAATCGATGACCGTCCTTCACCGCCACGTCAATTCTCCATTTGAAATCTTGCCGAGCATTTTGATCAAAACTTCCGACGAACTTTTCGACGATGACTTGCTTATTCACTCGTTTTTCTGAAATCACCATGACGTCACCCACTTTCCTGTAGATATACCTGCTCAACTTTCTCTATCGGTTTGTTTTTTACCTGACTTGACACTTGTCAGGGCCTCTATGGCAGGACCTTCAAAAGGAGATGCACTGGGGAAAGTAAACGATGGGAAGGCTTTACAGGGGATCGAACGTTAAGTGAATGTTATCAATGTATTGTCGTGGAGCATGATCATGAGGGAAGCTTCGAAAGGGTCGTTGTATTCTGATACGCACTTCATGCATTCCCTCCAAAATAGCAACTCGGCCCTCCAAATGGAAACGCTGTATGGTCTTATTTGCAATCGGGCCAAAATTATGACTTGCGATGACGTTCCCATCCATGAGCAATTCAAACAGACCTCCAGCTAGATTTCTTCGATCTTTGGGCTTGGGCGATGAATAGGAAGAGGCAATATCCGCGGTGACCACGATTGTCCCAGCATCTAAATGAAGATTCGTAAGAATTCCCCCACCGGCCAAGGAGAGGCCATTTTCTTGATACTGCTGTTGCCCTACCTTGAATTCGGCACTTTTCGACATTTGACCATTACCTGTCACATCAAACTCGACTAACCTAGGAAAGCTCTCACCTCCCAATGTTCCGTTGAGTGTCTCAAACACGGTCCAATCAGACAAAGTGCCGGACTCAAAATCACCATTCTGAAGGGTCCCTGCTGCAACCTCTTGCAAAAGGCCAACAACCAACACAACGGTAAAAATCCTCATGACCATGCCGAGCGTTCTGTTAGTTAAAGATTTCATGGCATCAACCGGCTTCCTGCATAAGGAAAATCTCAGATTTTACCCTACCGCAGAATCTACAATAAGAAAAGGGTTCACCTTGGGAGTCTAACCGCGATAAGATAAGGTGGGCTATGGGTTCTATGGAAGGCTAATGCAAAAAAAGCAAACATTTTTATTACAGGAGCTTGAAACCTCTATAGTAAGGCTCTCTGATATGTTGAATCTGATGGTGTAATTTTCATTAAGATCACTTGGTATTCTGGGGGTGTTCCCCCCTTTTAAAAAATAGGTAAATTTTCTCCAGCCTGTTACTTTTGATGGGTAGCATTAAACTTGATGAATTTTATATATTTTGATTAGGCATCAAAATTCGATTCTTTTGATGTATCGATTGTTATCAAGACTCTTTTTCTTAGAGTTTCAGTTGCTATTGAGCTACGTCACGCCTTACTTGCAGTTTGTTATGACGAACTGTTTGATCAGGCTGTTAAAATTGTGACTAAAGTGAACTTTGAAATTTTAGGTTACAGACATAGGAGATGCAATGATTCTTAAAAGATTGTTTGCAAGGCTGTTTGAAAATGGAGCCGTTATTGTAGCTACTAGCAATCGGCCACCAGATGATCTCTACAAAAATGGATTGCAGCGTTCAAATTTTTTGCCGTTTATTCCAATGCTGAAGAAGCACTGTGATGTTATTTGCTTAGATTCTGGAGTAGATTATAGACAGAAAGGATCTCCAGGAAACCATAAAGTATTTTTTGTGTAAGTAGTTTAGTTATATTGAGTATTAGCCTGTATTATTTCAGATTGACTATTAGCCTATAAAATGGTATTATTTGGAAAAAATCGAATTGCCGGGAGTATAGCTTTGCAAGTATTCGTCTATACTTATCGTTTGCCGCGCTTCAGACTTACCAAGTGCTTTCTGCGTGAGTTGTTATATTTTTGAATAATATGGTCAAAAACAAAAAGATGAGTACAAGAAGATATTATGTGTTTTATTTACTCTTGTATTCTAGTTATCTTGATCAGATGGTTTAGATTAAAAATATATTTTTCAACATTTTTAAATATTAGAAGTTGTGTCTCTTTTGTATATATCCAACAGAATAAAGTAGAGAAACTAATAAATCGTGGATTGTTTGGCTGAAATACTCCCTTGTGTGTCATTAGGAAAAGAGTGTAAGAAGTATGAGAAAAAATTTAATTATGAAGGATAAAACTACAGAAAGTTTTAAAAGAAGATGAATTGGAAACAATTACAAAGGAAACTGAGCATGAGAACGTATGAGAATGTAGATTCAGATTCATTTATTCAAAAATTCATATTCATCAAAATCTTCGACGGGTTTGTTTAGCGCCGTTGAGATACCGAGTCCGAGCACCCTCCGCGTCTCCGCCGGATCGATCACGCCATCATCCCACAGTCGCGCCGTCGCATAATAGGGGTGACCCTCGCGCTCATATTGATCGCGGACTGGGGCTTTGAAGGCTTCCTCGTCTTCCTCGCGCAAATCCTCGCCACGTGCCTCTAGCGCGTCGCGGCGCACGGTCGCCAGCACGCTCGCGGCCTGCTCACCGCCCATGACGGAAATCCGCGCATTGGGCCACATCCATAAGAACCGCGGCGAATAGGCCCGGCCGCACATGCCGTAATTGCCGGCGCCGAACGATCCGCCGATGATCATCGTCACTTTCGGAACCTGCGCGGTCGCTACTGCGGTCACCAGTTTTGCGCCGTCCTTGGCGATGCCGCCGGCCTCGTATTTGCGGCCGACCATGAAGCCGGTGATGTTCTGCAGAAACACCAAGGGGATCTTGCGCTGGCAGCACAGCTCGATGAAATGCGCGCCCTTCAGAGCGGATTCCGAAAACAGCACGCCGTTGTTGGCAAGGATGCCGACCGGCAGCCCGTACAAATGGGCGAAGCCGGTCACCAGCGTGGTGCCGTAATTGGCCTTGAACTCGTCGAATTCCGACCCGTCGACCACCCGCGCCAGCACTTCGCGCACGTCATAGGGCTGGCGCAGATCGGTCGGCACGATGCCGTAGATCTCGCGCGGGTCGTAGAGCGGCGGGGCTGCCTCGCGCAACTGTATCCCCGGGGTCTTGCCGCGGTTGAGATTGCCGACGATCCGGCGCGCCAGGGCGAGCGCGTGGGCATCGTCAATGGCATAATGATCTGCAACACCGCTCTCCCGGGTGTGGACTTCCTCGGCAGTGACGTCCTCTCCGGTCGCGGCCTTCACCAGCGGCGGACCGCCGAGGAAGATGGTCGCCTGGTTGCGCACCATGATTGTCTCGTCCGACATCGCCGGCACGTAGGCGCCGCCGGCGGTGCAGGAGCCCATCACCACGGCGATCTGCGGGATGCCTCGGGCACTCATGTTGGCCTGGTTGTAGAAGATGCGCCCGAAATGTTCCCGGTCGGGAAACACCTCGTCCTGGTTGGGCAGGTTCGCCCCGCCGGAATCGACCAGGTAGATGCAGGGCAGGGTGTTCTGCAGCGCGATCTCCTGCGCCCGCAGGTGCTTCTTGACGAGGAGTAGTATTCAAGAAGAGGAGTTATCAATCTTCAGTCAAGGGTGTTCGACTGTGACGATTATTATGGTATCATTTTTATGCTTTAGCCTTGCAACTCCAGAAATGACACCAAACAGTGCCATGTGGTACCTTTACAATGGTGCTGTCAAGAAAAACTAAAAAAAGCGTAGATCAAGAGTTTTCAATTGAATCATTAAACACCTCGCATCAATAAGATAATATAAAGGGATTAAAACATATTCCAAATCTATTACACTTCCAATCTCTCAACATAGTCGCATGATTTAGCTCCACCACTTATTCGAACCATATACATTATAATCCGGCTGACCTCTTCCACCCTGGTAATTCGATCCATAATAGTTTCCCGACTGCCCACTACCACGGCTCTGGCCACCTGACTGAGGTAGGGGAGGGGTGCCACCTTGACTGTGAGGAGACCCAGAGGTCACCCCAGCTTGTGCTAGGGCAGCAGCAACTGCGGCAGCTATTTGAGCTGCCTGGCTGCCTTCTGCTGCAGGACTAGGTCCATAACCTCCACCTCCTAACAGAGTAAAAATACAGGCATTAATTATCTTCTAATAACACTTCATCGGTACGTAAATTTACACAAAACACAAATAAACTACAACCTACAAGTTTTGTTCATCGGCGTTCTATTTTATTGATTTGCCAAAAAAACACCAGCCAACAAATAGATTATACTAAAATATTTCTAAAGAATATTCGGGACAAGAAGAGTGAATATCCCAAACAGAAGTTTATAAAAAAAAGTTTTTGACAATTAATTTTAGAATAGAATGGTAGTTGAATAATATAACTACTTTTCAGTTATACATGTAACTAAATTTGTCAGCATTCTGTTAAGCTTTAACCTTTTTATCACCCCAATCTAGTGTTGTAATACTACCGTAAAATAAAAAATCGAGAAGTAAAACTGGTAAAAAAGGTAAAATTGGTATAACACGGTAAAATTGGTAAAATAGGGAATATACGGTACAATTGGTGTTTTTGAGTTGCCATGTAGCTAAAAGACCAGTTGAGCATTTCATTTTAAGCATCACTTCAAATTTTAAGGGTATTTTTGAATTATTGTAATTTTCTTGGGCTTATAAAAGATAATACCCCATCATCTCGAGGTTCATCAGTTTGATTAACAGTCTAGTTTATCTATTGGGGGAAAACACATTTTTTGAGATTGGTCTATCACATGCCATTGCTAACACTTGATATTCTTCTACAAAGGGATTCTTTGGATCAATGTAGGTTTTCTCTAAATCTTCAAAATAGTCATCAGGGTGATTTTTGTAGTATTGTGAGATTGGGTCATTTCCTAATGCCAAAAATGCATATCCTCTTTGTCCCTTTCTAGCAGCTCTTCCAATTCTTTGAATTAATCGATTTACTGGGATTGTAGATGAAATTACACAGTCAACATTGCCTACATCTATGCCTAATTCAAGCGTAGGAGTGCATGAAATGGCCTGAAGAGAATCTTCCTTGAATTGTCTCTCTACTGCTGTTCTATAATTTACCATCAATCCTGCTCTGTGAACCTTAATGTTCACTTTTTGCCTCTTTGCTTGAATTGCAAGTAATTCTGAATTTAGATGTGAATTATTGAAAACCATTGTTTTGTGATTTTTTTGAGTAAGTTTTTTTGTTAATTCTACCATTAATGCTCTTTGAGTTCTAAGCGATGGGAACAACATTGCAAAATCTGTCTTTCCTTTTTTTCCTGAACCTTGGATTTTTTGCATTTCTTCTCCAAACAATTTTTGACAGAATTCTTTAGCGTCATCAAGAGTTGCTGATGCTGCCACAAATTGTAGTTTGTTTGTACAAATTCTTTTGAGTCTTTTTATGATATAATGAACATTGGTTCCAAAGATTCCTGAATATACATGAGCCTCGTCTGTAACAAGAATTCTAGTTGATGTTAAAAGAGATGAGAATTTTGTTTGGTGCCACATGTGATAATGTAACACATCAAAATTTGTAATCAAAATATGTGGAGGACTATCAATAATTTTTCTTCTCTCTTCTAATTTTGTATCTCCATCAAAGACATTTACATTTATTCCAATTTTATCTGCAAATTTTTTAATTTTTGGAAATTGATCACGAGCTAATGCTTTTGTTGGATATACAAATATTGCAAAGACATTTCCATCATTTGCATCTTTTTTAATTCTCTGAATTACTGGAATCAAAAATGCTTCTGTTTTTCCAGAAGCTGTTGGTGCTTCAATCACTACATTTTCACCATATGTGATTTCTCTAATTGCTTCTTCTTGAAATTTGTAAAACTGTTCAATTTTTAATTCCTGTAAATGCTGAGTTATTGATTCATCCAATCCCAAATCTTCTACTTTACAGCCCATTGTTTAAGAAATAAATAATATTAGAAAAAGAGTGAAAAAAAGTATTTAAGTTATTTATTCTGCCCATATAGCACGTGTATAGGAATTTTTTTGAATTATGATGTTTGGAGGGGAGAGGGAGAATGTAACTTCAAAAGAATAGCTTCAATGGACGAACTATGCACTTAACACACTTTAGCGCACCACAGCTAAAGGAACATTTTCGAAAACTCGTAAAAAGACTTTGACTTCCTGGAGAACGGTTTACTTTGTAAGAGTACCCAAAGTATTTTTG
Source organism: Alatinidae sp. Z8VKAUB7J3 (assembly GCA_010016025.2). Lineage (NCBI taxonomy): Eukaryota > Metazoa > Cnidaria > Cubozoa > Carybdeida > Alatinidae > Alatinidae sp. Z8VKAUB7J3. Next base: position 109,275,077 of record JAAAKM020073195.1, on the reverse strand, counting down.
CAAATTATAATATAAATTTGAAATTTTCACAAACGCTACGATTAGCTTCACTATACCTTATAATTTTTCTTATAGACAATGAAGCCTAAGTGGAAGGGGAACAGTAGGAAAATTATATTATCATTGTCAAAGTAGTCTATTACATGAAATGAAATGAAAATGCTACGTGGGTGAGGAGAGGATTCATCGGTCCCTCAAGAGTCAAGTTATTCTTTCACATAGCACTGATGGGTCCTGATTTTTCCCTGTCAACAACATTTCAATTCCTCAGCTAATCCTTTTCTGTTGAAATATGTGTCTCCCCATAATAATTTCAAATATGATTTGCAGGTGGTATCATCCTCACTAGAAAATATACTTCTGAAGCATGAAGGAATTAAAGAAGCAACTGTAATTGGCATACCGGATGAGGAGGCTGGAGAATTACCTTGTGCCTGTATTGTCCCACAGTTGGGCTACAGAATTAACCCATCAGAAGTAGAAGAGTTCTTAAACAGTAAGTAAACATTCATATTTTTTGGTATGGTACTGCGTATTTAGAAGGTGCTTTACTTAATTGAAAACAAACTAATTTCAGACTAAATCACAAGAAAAACGCCAGTGAGTCTAAATTTTATCTAATAAGTTTTATTCCAGTCGAAAGTACTTACTTGTTTAAAAAAAAACTTATCCTGGAGGCAAGGAAAGAAAGTTTGGTCTTCAGTCTTTAATTGAAATTGCCAATAACATTATTTACATTTATCATTTACTATTTTGCACTTCTCCACGAGAAAAACAAAACAAGTTAACAGGTCAATAAGATTAAAACCTCCTCACTTATATAATCTTCAAGTAGTGATCCCAAGTATGTACTGTAACAGCTGGTTTTTCTGTCAGTTTACATTCCACATTCCTTCATATTTAGTATTGAAACGCCAAAGCGTTCCGTCTTGCGGGAAATCGGCGGGTGTAAACTTTCCCGCGGAAGCCGTAACAAAAGTCTGAAAATCCTGAACCCGAGTCTCCCACACGGACACTTTCACGCCCGGAAGTATCCCTTCGATAAATCGCATCTCCAGGGTATTCGTCCAGGTCGAAAGCGGAGCGACACTCGGATAACTCCGTTCGTAGTCCGCCCGCCCCACGACGTACGTCATCAGGAGGAGGAGAGGAAATAATATCCGCGGGCCGAATCCCGCAGAATGCCAGTTGCTAACGGGACGGACTTGGAGTGTCTGCCGAGAGGGATCCGTGCCCGAGCTCCAAGGTTCGAGCCAATTCAGTCCTTCACCCCGAAGGGTTCTAGGAAGCCATGGAGAGCTCGGGTTCAACCTCTGGCTCCCTCCACTTACCGTGTTCTCGAATCAAATCAACCAAGCACTCGACCGCTTCGGCTTCCGGGATATTGAACTTCACCGGTGACTTGCCAACGTAGAGATTGATCTTGCCAGGAGCGCCGCCATCATACCCGAAATCCGCATCCGCCATCTCACCGGGGCCAGTCACGATACAGCCCATGACGGCGATTTTCACGCCCCTGAGATGTTCCGTGCGCGCCCGAATCTTTGCCGTCACGGTCTGGAGATTAAACAAGGTCCGTCCGCACGAGGGACAGGCCACGTAGTCGGTCTTGAAAGAGCGACTTCCTACGGCTTGAAGGATATTGTAGGCGAGACGCAGGGATTGGCCCGGACCACATTCATTGCGAATCAAAAGCGCATCCCCGATCCCATCCGAGATCAAGGATCCCAGCACAACGGCACTTCGCAACAGCGCGATCTGTGGTTTGAGATCGGGTTCCGGCACCTGGAGACAATCTTTCAGCAGGATCGGATTGTTCACCCCACGTTTCTTTAGCTCCAACGCCAAGAGTCGAAAGGCGGTGATGGTCGGCAAAGCGACATCATCGGCCACGGTGACCAACTGCGTGTTGCAGGCAATGTCAAAAGGAGCTCGCGGGTCGATCTCTTGTACGTTCAGCGATTCGTAAACCGCCTCGGGGCGGACGTCATCCCGGGGGCGAATCTTCGGCGAGACCGTGTCCCAGGTTTGTTCCGTCACCACGACACGTATGGGCTGTTCGCCTCCGGCTGAAACGCCATCGGCCAACTCTATTTCCGGCACGGATCGACGGGATTTCTGTTCGTTTAAGTTTTAATGTCGCTCCTTACTTTCATTAAAAAAACAAGTCTTTTTAACGAAAAGGTAATCCCCCCTACAAAAAAAAGAAACAACACGACCAAAAGAAACAATACCCAGAAGACAGAATCCAGTGCAACCGTATGTCACTTACTAGACTATAATTTTCTCGAGGCTCCCAAATTACACTGCAGTGTCATTTGCAGTCACGGTTCTGGTGAAGTGTCCACCCTGACGCCAATATGAGCCTACGCAAGGAGGGTTTCCCTTTCGAGAAGAGGGATAGAGGAAGGAGCTTGCGACGGAGCAGAGCTTCCAAACCATTTCACAACACCAGAACAATTCTAACTTTTTACACTTACCCCATCCTCATCAGAACATTCGTCAAGGAATCATTCAATATATCCTTCTCAGGCATTGGAAACACCCTTGTTCCAGAGTCATGCTTGGCCATGGTCATGACACAGGTTTTCAATATTTCCATCTTGGTTTGTAGACTATCTTGCTATTCCTACGAACTTTTTTTGACTGGGGAATTGAACTACCTTTTCTATTCTACTTTTTATATCTTCGCTGCATTAGCAACCTTTACTATTAATGCTACTCAAATAAGTGAAGCTATCCAGTTGATATATTTTTGCGCTTCCTAGTATCACCCTTTCATCTTCATTCCTTTATTGTCTAGGTGACTGGACTAAGTAATAATTTTAATTATAACATTAATTTAATTTTATCATTAATTTTTAAACATACTCTTAAAGCTATTCAATCCGCTAACTCTTTTATATAGCACACTGAATCATCAGCATGATTTAAATCTAGGAGAGATTTACCTCTTCATTTGATGTCATGTTTTCATTCAGCAGTTGCGTGTTCCTCAGGAGAAAGTCTATAAAATTTATTTGTGTATAGGGGGTAGAAAATAATTCAGCTTAATTCCTGATACCAGGCTGAACCAACTACTAACCACATTTTCTACCTTAACTGCAGCAATAGTAATCTTAATTCTCAGGGTCGTGTTCTTAGAAAATGTACTTTTATGGCCTGGCGAAAGTGAGACCCTCAATAAAACTTTTGTTTCAACTGACTCAATGCCGATTCATATTATTTAAAAATGAGGACTATTTGGCAGGGGAAATCAATATAGTTACTGTGTATAAGTAATTAAAACTAAAAAAATTCCTATTTGCCATTAATTTCAGTCCACCTTTTCTGGCTTTTCAAGTTGTTGATCGAATAAAGTTACTAGGGCTTTAAGTAACATCTGACCTTTGATGAAAACAAAGTCAAAGCAATACTAAAGAAAGAAAAAATTGGGGCGTCAATCATTGTAACTTCATACCTGTCTTGATATTGTCTTAAAGGGATCTTTGGAGACCAAATTATCAGCCTCAAAACTATTTGGAGTGAGTATCATGCATCTTAGACTATATCCTCCTAGTGTAGAATTTTTAGAGTCCACTGCTTTTCCATTTATAATTAAAACGAAATGAAAAATTTGGAATCAAATTAAGGTTACCTCAAAAATCTTCTTCAGACTGAGCATTCGCTTCTAGATCGAATAGGGGGGTTATAATATCGTGATTACACAGTGAACAACTTATAAGTAACATTTAGTCAATTCTGAATCAAAACTAAAAAATGAAGTCATCGAAATCCTAGAGCCTTTTGAGCCTGTTTCATTAGGGTTACACTTTACTATTCCATAACCCTTTAAATTAACTTGAAGATAAGCTACCAATCTGCGTGCCCAGTACACACTTTCAATGAGTGAGATCCCAAAGGGATCATTGATCGACATTCGACTACATACTGAAAGAATCTAAATCTTATCGATATGACAACCGATTCTCCACCTCGATTCCTAATGGTTGTTGCAATTTCTACCAGTGTTCGACAAAGCGCGGGAACACCATCAAGAGGAGAGCTAGACGATCTTTGTGGGTTCTCAATCCACCAAAAATGAGTGTAAAAACAACATTTTATTAATAATACCAAATGGCTGTCTTGATGAAAATTAAAATTCCCTCTCCTTCTTCAGAGGTTATGATTAATATAAGTTACCGTCTTGATGAAAATTAATGATTTCCCCCTCCTTTTCCGAAGATCGTTAAATTGGCATTGGGTTGTATTCCAAGGTCCAGCAGATGGCAATTTTTTGGCAAATCAGTTAAGAGGGTGAGTTGATCGGCGCTAAGGTTTTGATTTATATGTGTACATAGATATTCTTTTGTCGCTAAAAGTTCCAGTGCATTGAAATTGCCTCAAGACATATCTTTTCACCTAACAGTAAGCATTTGCAAACAAAAAGAAACCGTAAAGAATCCATATTATTTTATCTGTCAATAAATCAGTCACACACAGAATAGGATATAGAAAAAGAAAATCACTACATCGAACACCGGGGCCGATCCGCTGACTGCAGCCTCACCAGACGAATGGGCTGATGTGGTGCTGGACGCCCTGCGTGATTACACCGGAACCCAACATCTGATCGGTACACAACTTGTGGACGTCAGCGGTGATGAGGGGAGTATGGAAAGCTACCTGAACGCCTGGCACAAAAACCCGGACGACACGGTGTACTACTTTTTAGGCACCTATATCAGTGACGTAAAAAAGACGGACGTGGGCTGGCAGATCCATCATATGAATCTCCGCCACGATACCAGTGGGACGGTGCAGACGAACTAAGCTTTAGAATCTGCAGCTTTTCGACTCGATTGAAAATATTCAATCGGGTGCAGATCGGCAGGATCGAAATCTTTGTTGTAGCTGGATTTGCTGGCCATCGTCTTTTGCAACTTGTCGCGTGATTGAAATGCGATGTAGCAGATTCGCGAGAGACCGATCACAAGCAGTGTCGTGAGACCTACGCCAAACGCCGACGCTGCGCTCCCGACCCATATCATCAAGCCAATGCCCAGACCTGACATGATTAGCCCAATGTACAATGCACCATAGCTGTCTGCATCGTAGACATCATCATAACGTTCGTCCTCGCGAACGATCAGGTTTACGGTCTGGCCGGTTGAGTACTTGAGGGTCATGGTGCCGCCTTCGCTGCCCGGCATCTTCTTAGTGGCGCCGTCAGAACCTCTATATTCGTAGACAGGATAGAGCGTCTTCTTAACCCGCGCCTCCACTTCACCGTTTTCATTCTTTTTCTTCTTGATACGCGAGCTTTCAATCGCACCTGCGCCGGTTCCCGTAGTGCGATAGCCGAGGTTCCGGGACAGCGTAAAAAAGACGATGAACACAAGACCCAGTGCAAAAACCACGAAGGCCCCGATAAAGGACATCGCAAAAGCCTCCGAGAAAATTGCGGAGATCACATATTCGAACAGTTCACCGAAATTCATGCTGTGAGTATGCCAGGGGTTAATTACGCCGCTTGTGTAAGGGTTCACAGATTTTCAGGAGTGAATTACCCGCTACAACTGGCGGGAAAGGTGCATAGGGATGTGTTGTGGATCGGCTTATCGGTCGAGGTAGGGCCGCTCACCCTTGATGGTCACCCGATGTCCCTTACGTTCGTTTGGCTAATAGTCCCAGAGGGCAAAGTGTTGTGTACAGCGATAGGCCTTTAAATTCTTATATTCATCACTGCCTTCCGTAACAGCAGGGAATTATTTGGTTGTATATCTCCGTTGTTGGCAAAACTTTCAGGAATGGATCTACAATAAAACTATTACTCAGGAAGTGGCTTTTCAGTCCGTATGTCCTTCCTAATTTTGAGGCTTGAATACGTCCTAATATTTAAAGAGAAAATCCAAGTTCAGCTTGGAATCTAGTTTAAATCTGGGTAACTGCCTAGCATGGACCTAGAACTTGTTAGAAGGACGAAATCTTAATCTGTTCTTATGTTAAGACTCGTCTTTTCTAGAATTTTTCAGCCTTACGAGTCCTTCTCGCAACACCGAAGACACCTTCTGGGATCGCAATTTAGGCTTTAAATCCATTCCTAGATGCTTCATTTACATTCCACGCGTGGGTAACCACAGAAGGGAGGAGTTGTGATGTAAAATTTGAGGAAAGAATAACCTTAAAATGTATGAGAATCTCAATATTCAGATTTCAAACCTGCTTTGTACTAAGACATCTCTTGTGCAAACCTTATAATATTAGCCTGATTTATCGAAGTTGGTCTTTAATTTTGGAGCTAAACTTCAGTTGTTAATGTAGCCTAGAATTAATGTGTGACTAGAAAATTGGAACGGCTTTTGTGGCGTTTTCAATATTTATCTGATTTTAGAAGAATTAGGTTGAATCCTTGTTCGTTTTAAGACTAACAATGCGTTCATATTTAGAGCAGGCCTGCCCACAGCTTCCCACATTTTAGGACTTTCCTCGGAGTAACTAAGCTTCTGTATACAGAAAGGAAAACATAGAGAGAGACAGCAGCGTTGGAAGCATTACCAATGTGGAGTTGCCTTTTTTTATACTCAGAGTGTTTCCGATGCAGCTCCTAATATGGCATCTTTCTCATTTCAGTTCTTTTCCTCTTTTTGTGCTGTGGAGGTATTCGTCATTTTTGCACAGTTTTTGCAGCTTTTCTTTGAAGTTTGTTAATTTTTTGTACCCATGCGCATGACTACCCAATGGCTGGACACACAGCTACAGTGCGTGCAGCTACACAAATCACATTATTGCTGCAGTAACAGCTGCAACCTAGTAAAGAATAAATTACGGTCCATACTATTTTGGAAACGTATTTTTTTTTTTTTTTTTTTTTAAGTTTTCTAGTGAGAAAAAAACTGCCCTTTGTAGCTCTGAATTTGTTGCTGCCTAAAGTAGCAGTACTTCTTCACCAGCCATGAATTACTTTAGTTTTTCCTTTCCTTCGTACCAGCACTTTCTTGTATCAGCTGTTAACAGTTTCGTTGTGTATGCAGTTCGGTGAAACTCGGCTAACTTTTTCCTTCAGTCAATGACGTGCTTCACCAATTCTTTAGAAGTTTCAATACCCAAGAGCCAACTCCGAACACCCAAGGATTTTTACCAAAAAGTAATTCTAACATGGAGAATCTCGCACTTGAGTGAACCGTCTTCCTACATTTGAAAAGGCATAATCGTGGTTCCCTTTGAACAAATCTACTGGCATGGTAATCGGTGTTCCATTACGTCGCTCTGTCATTCTGTTCGCTTTTGCTGATAAATGGATGTCTTGATGGGAGAAATCACACGACCTGTGTAAGGCTTCGTGCAGATGAAAGAAATTTTTGTCCTAGATCTGTGAGGATTTCATGAGGTAAACCATATTTACTAATATACTTGACCAACTGATCATCAATGTTTCTGGCAGTAACTGTCTGGAAAAAATTTATTGTGCTGTACGGATTACGGATTACTGCACGGATGGGGACTTTCGGAACTGCGGAGCTTGAAGGTAAGTTGGCAAGCTTCATAGGATCTGTAGAACGGAGCAGTTTCTGAAGTACTTTGTTGTAAGAAGTCTCGAGAAACGCGGTCGAGAGAGAGATTCGCTCCGAAATAACCACTTAGTGGAGAAGAATGTCGTAACTCAAGGATCATAAAGCGAAATATCTGAGGCAGCAAGAGCTAAAAGGCCAGTTCTTTCAGATTGAGTGTCCTGTAGTAGAACTGGGCTGCAATATCTGCTGTGTTCTGCTGACCATATCTGCTTCTTTTTCATTGTTAATAAGTCGACAAAACGAAATAATGAATTCTTTTAGCCTATCTACTTCTCACATTTGACACTAAAATTACTGGAGGCATCATTATTTACAGTGGCCTTATCTGAACTCCTACTGGAGCGCCCATTTTTGACGATTTTGTATAGTTACCAGAATAATTTTGAAATTTAGCTATAGAGGGGTCCATTCTCTCATTCGACATGTTATCACTTTTGTTTTAGTTGTCACTAGTTTAATCCATTCATAATATATGTCCGCAAAGGTTACAGCTCAATTGACTACTGATCATTTATAGTTGACTGTATAAACAAAGAAAAAAAAATGTAAAAAAGGAAAAAAAATGTAGAACAAAAAACAAAGTAAAGCAAAGGTGGAATAGAAAAAGGAAAGAAAATGTAGAATAGAAAAAAGGAAAGAAAATGTAAATACAAAAAAGGGAAAAAATGTAGAATAGAATAAAGGGAGGAAATGTAGAATACAAAAAAGGAGAGAAAATATAGAATATTAAAAAAGCAAAGAACATGTAGAATAGAAAAAAGGAAAGAAAATGTAGAATAGAAAATCAGAAAGAGAATGTAGAAAAGAAAAAGGGAAAGAAAATAGAGAGAACACAAAAGATTACCTTGAATCTCTTTTTCCATTTGTTTCCCCTTTGCTTGAGCCAATACGACGAGTTGTGCACTTCTACCACTAAGAGATGGCATTCTACCCAATTTTGATTGCTTATAAGGGGTCAAGTGCGTGGCTGTAATTTTCTCTGCTTTCTTTTCACTTGACGGTGATGGCCCAGAAGACTTTTGAGGACTACCTTCAAACTTAAGAGAGCATTTGACAGTATCTGCAATATCTTTATCATATGGCTTTGATGGCGATTTCCTCGGTGTGCGACGTGGTGAAACTCGAAGAGATGGTTCTGAAAATAGATCTACGCTTTCTGGTGCACCTCCGCTTTCAGTGGCTTGTTGGGGTTCTATGTTTGTGCCTTCTTCAAGACGGCTCACAATCACTTGAAGTTTCTTCGAATCAATTACTGACATCACTGAATAGCTCACAGATTCTCCATTTAAAATACAGGAATCGTCCAATTTACTTGGTACAAGAGTCTCTTGACCTTCTGAAGAGTCTGCAGAATAACCAGATTTTTCTGCTGATTCTGAAACTGAAACAGCACCAGGGCTCGGTAAATCAGAATTATCTAAAGCCACGGCACTACTTAAACTTTTCACATCCGTTACTGAACAAATAGGTAAATCTTCCTCACTGTAAATCTTTGATGAGTAACTATGCATGTTTTCATGTTCATTAGATTCGTCATTATATTTCAATAGAGCTTCACTTTCTTTTCTTGTTCTACATCGAAGCTGAAGCACAGACAATGGTAAGCTCGATTCACTTTCACAATCTGAAACAACATTTACTTCCGTGTGCTCGTGCACAGCTGCACACTCAGTAGGAGAAGGCGATGAGGCATTACTCAATACTTCCGGACAGAGTATATTTTCTAAAGAAGATATTTGCATCCTAATTCTTCTGCTTCTACTCATACTACTACACTGTTACTATTATTACTGCTTCTACTACTACTGCTGCCACTAAAGCTTAGGCTACTATAATTAATTCTACTGCTACTACTACTACTACTGCTATTTAAGCTAAGGACATTAAGGTGAAAAATTTGGATATATAAAAAGGTATGGAACTAATTCGAAACACAATAAACCCACACAGGTTGTCAAGCGGACGCATCAGTAATGCGTCAGGAACGCTTGATGATATTAAGCTGAAACTTTCAGCGTGTGTTGGAAAGGACGTTGAAGAAACCAAAGGTGCTTTGCGCATAGTGCTACTAATATTGCTACTGCGCTAGCTAAGGGCATTAAGGTGAAGCTTTTAAGGAATATTTAGGCTGATGTTGGACTAGGTGGAGGGCGCAGTTCCATTGGGTTCCATTGGGCACCTTTCGAATCCTAATGGGGATAAAAACCATTAGAACATAAAGGTTCTCTGAAAAAAAAAACTTTGAAAGAAAAAAAATCCTTGAAGAAGAAAAAACTCTTAAAGTAGTATATAACACCGATGTGTGTACCATCATTACGTAACATGCCACGTGTGCGATGTCATTACGTAACCTTCCACGTGTGCGCTGTCATTACGTAACACCCACGTGCCCCCGTCATTACGTAACTCCCCACGTGTGCGCTGCCATTACGTGACATCAGCCGTGTGTGCCACCATTACGTAACACCCACATGTTCCCTATCATTACGTAACACCCGTGCGTGCACCTTCATTACGTATGACGTAAGGACGTGTGTGCCCTCTACAGTTACAGGCGAGGTTTGCCCACGAGAGGGGCAGGCCTGAAAAACAAGTCACGTGTGAATATATCATCCTTAACATGAGTAAACATCTCTCTTTTACGTAAGAACTGAAAAATCATGAAGAAAGACGGCTTAAAGAAAAAAATGTCTTAAAAACGTCTTGAAATGTCTTGAAACATCTTGAAAAACGACTTGAAGAAAAATTCTTACAAAAACGTGTTGAAATGTCTTGAGGAGTCTTGAAAAACGTCTTGAAAGAAAAATGTCTTAAAAAAAACATCGTGAAATGTTTTGAAACGTCTTGAAAAACATCTTGAAGAAAAATGTTCGAAAAAGCGTCTTGAAATGTCTTGAAACGTCTTGAAAAACTTCTCGACTGCAGGGTTGGTACAAACCTCCCAGATCCCAGGGGCAAGGATTGTAAATTATACCCCAAGGCATAAAAGGTTATTACGAAAAATTTGGTGAGATAAAATTCGGAAAAGGCTAGTTCCCAAATTGGAAGTTCTAGTTCCCTTTTGAAGAGTCAAAAGTGATTGGAGGGCAAATAGCCACCGCACTCCATTCATTCCCCCAGACACATCCTATCAAAATTTTGAGATAACCATTCTGTTCAGCATAGCTGAAAAATCGAGAAATTGTGTCTTTGGGAACGTCTATTCCCCCCCCCCCCAAAAAAAAAACCCTCAGGGCAAGAGCTAGAAGTTATGATAATTGCCCATTATTAACATAGTGGGTTCTTACAGAAGGAGCGACCGCATAAACTTCAGAGGAGAGTCATTCGATTTGAAATCAGTTCTAGCACCCTTTTTAAGATTCAAAAGTAATCGGAGGGCAACAAGCCCTCCCACATCCAACGTCGTCTTTTCCCCAGATATATCCGATCGAAATTTTGAGATAGTCATTTTGTTGGAAAGTAGTCCAAAGGTCATACAACAAGGCCTTTGGAGTTGTTACAACCTCGAAAAGCCTGGGATCAAGGGTTGTAAAATATACCCCAGGGGTATATAAGGTTTTTATGGAAGGGGTTGTCACGTGAACTTTGAAAAAAGCTCATTTGATTAGAAATTGAAAGTTTTAGTTCTATTTTGAGAAGAAAAAGTAATCGAAGGGCAACAAGTCCAACTCGCAGAGTCGTATGATCACATAACAAAGCCTCCATGGCTGACAAAACCCTCAAGGGACCTGGGGCAAAGATTGTAAGGTATGCCTCGGGGGTTTATAGGGTTTTATGGAAGTGATGATCGTATAAACTTTTGAGAAAGGTCATTTGACTCAATTACGAAAGTTCTCGTTCCATTTTTTAAAGTTAAAAGCGATCTGAGGGCAACTAACCCCTCACCCTCCACAGCCTCTTTTCGACAAATGCATCTGGTTGAAATTTTGAGATAGCCATTTCGTTCAAAATAGACCTATCTCAAAATTTTAATTAGATGTGCTTTGGACCATTACGACTATGGGCTGGGGGGGGGACCGTGTATTTCGGACCATTCGACAAGCATGTGACCAAGCTTCTTAAATTACCTTTATTTGTTTCAAAAACGATAACCTAATTTTTCGGCTGCGAATACCCATGAAGAATTTCGTCCACACAAAATCTCCCCGTGGAGAATTTGATCTTATCAAGAAATGTCTGTTTACTTCCCAATAAGGAGTACTATCGGTAAACAGAGGTACTATATGTAAACAGCCCCTATCCACACGGGCTGTGGGGTCATGTCATCCCCAGAGGAAGGATTATTTGAGCTTTCAACTATGCTGAACAAAATGACTATTTCAAGATTTTGCTCGGATGACTTTGAGGAAAAACCAGTGGCGTAGTTAAAAGGGAATGGGGTTTGCGGGCTGCGCAGGGCTGCCATTAAAGAAACAAAGGGGAGTGCAATTACTTCATTTTGACTTTGAGGATGACACTACTTATGGTATAACAACTTAGCATTATAAGCTATGTTGTACCAGCTGAAGGCTACGCTTTGGTATTCCCATGCTATTTCCACAGAGAGCACTAGATAGCAGAAAAATTTCTTGAAATAGAATTTTTTTTCCTTTTCGTGTCTTGTTATTTTTCTAGAAAAAAGATGTCTTCGACGTAAGATACAAAGCCAATTAATTCAATTCATTCTATCTTTGTTTTCAACATATAGACCTACTCGCCTAAAACATATTTCTTTCTAGCCTTCATTTTCGTAGCTGTTTTGTATACGTCCATCTATTTTATACATTTGCATGTATTGTTCATCTATTTCGGCAGCATTTATGTATCAAGCGATATTTTTAGTCGTATTTATATTATTTACTTGTTTATATTAAAGTTATCTGTTTACAATTCATTATTGTTTATTTTATTATATTTTTATTTAAAGACTTATTTTGGTTGTGTAAGTTTATACTTAACCAATGAGGAAATCGGATTTAATTTACAATCTATATATATAAAAATAGGTTGTATGTGTGTGTGTGTTTCGAGTGACGTCATGTTTGTGTGTCGACTGACGTCATGTTTATTGATTGACAAAATTACACACCGGGACATCGGGACACAAATGACGACCGGGACATCGGGACACAAATGACGACCGGGACATCTATATATATAAAAATAAGTTGTCTGTGTGTCGAGTAACGTCATATTTGTGTGTCAGTACGAGTGATCTATTGTCGTATGTACAAAATAACATTTCCAAGTTAACGTAAGAACAAAAAGACATTTATGATACGATAATGCATTGTGTCGATAACAACGTTGGAGAAATTTTCTTTTTGGGTAATAGCTAATGATGTATTGTACTGTTCTTAGTGAATTTACAATAAGGCAGTAAGAAACAATAATAACTGATGATAGCCGAGCGGAGACCGGACGGTGACCCTGGCGGCCGGGGCCCCCTAGCGCGGCGGCTGGAGCGTCGCGCGGACCGGGATGCGCAGCTCGGGCTGGGTGGCGTCGTCGGTCGACACGACGACGACGCCCTTGATGAGCCCGGCCTTGCGGGCCTTGCCGTCGTAGTTGACCTCGATCCACCAGCCCTTGCCGTCCTTGCCGTGGGCGACCTGGAACGGCACGCCGCCGGGCCCGAACGCGGCGCCGGTCTCGGGCTCGACCTTCACGCCGGTGATGGCGAAGGTGATGCCCGGGGCCCCTGCCTGGATGCGCGCGCGCGTGGGTGCGCGGGGCGTGCCGGAGCGGACGAAGCCGAGGCTGATGATGCGGGCGCGGAAGACGATTCGCGGCACGACGTGGATGTGCGCGCGCACGACCACCTCCGGGCGATCCGGGTGCGTCGTCTCGATGAGCACCTTGTCGTGGTACGAGCCGGTCGTCTCGTGGCCCGGATGCAGGATGCGGACCTTGACCCGGCGGTAGCGCGGGTCCTCCAGCTCCTCCACCTCGTAGGTGTACTTGACGGGCTTGATGCCCTCGACGCGCCGCGCGCTGCGCACGCCGGTGACCTTCCAGTCCTTGTCGTCCTTCTTCGTGCGGAGGAAGACCGCGCGCGAGACGCTGTCGCCCGGCGTCACGTTGCCGAACTGCAGGAACTGCGGGTCCGACATGAGGCCCGCGTTGATGTCCATCTTGACGTGGAAGGACGTGAGCGGCGTCTTGGGGTCGTTGCACGTCACGGTGACGCGCTTGTTGATCGCGCCCATGCGACCGGTGGTGTCGACGGCCAGGCGGATGCTGCCCGACTCGCCCGGCGCGAAGATGCGCTTGGTGCCCTCGAGCGAGGCCTTCAGGCAGCCGCAGCTCGACTTGACCGACACGACGCACAGCGGGCCGACGCCGGCGCTCTTGAACGTGACCGTCCGCGTGAGCCGCACGCCCTGCTTGAGGCTGCCGAGGTCGATCGTGCCGCCCTCGAGCTCGAGCTCGATGCGCGGGGGCTTGGACGGGTCCAGCTCGCCGCAGCCGGCGAACGCACTCGCGGGCGGACGCTCGGAGCCACCGCGCGGCGGGTGGCCGGTCCCATTCCCAAATTTATAAGACGGATTCTGGGCATAATACCTTAAATTAGGGATGGTTTTTCCAGACCACACTGCCTCTCTATAGTGCATTATCAAGAGTCAGAGTTGCGAAGTGATTTCAAAGGTCATGATTTGTTATATTTTCAATACTTTACACAGAGATTTTTTGGTGTTTTCCGATTATCCCCTTGCCCAAAAAACCCTCCCCCAAGATGAATTTGGGTTCATGTTGTCTTCAACTCTTTCTGGTGCTAAAGTAATGTCATTGAACAACAACTTTGTCAAACAGGAAGTAGTGTCGTTATCACATATTAACAGACATGATTTAGGTATTGATTACGAATACGCCTAAAAAGGGGATTAGAGAATCCATGCTGCTTATTGCTTGGTCTAAATACAGAATGACAGAAAATAATTGGTTAAAAACTGGACTTCATCACTGGGACAAGATGACCAGCCGATTCGCAAGGAACCTCAACAATTTAAAGAAACATTTTCAGATTCTGAAGCCATAACACTGGAGGATCGGATAACACGGGAGGACTTGGAAGTCGTTCTATGCTATTGGACTCAACAGTGTCTTTAGGATTTAGCAGTGAATTGGCGATGCACACCACAGCTCGTGTTTTCTGAACCCAGCATACTATTAGACAAACTATATGGTGTAAAGGAGAAGATAGCGATAAATGCCTTTCCGAAGTATCAAAGCTATCTCTGGGCCTAGATGCTCTAGAATATAGACATGTTGATCATAATTATACAAACCAGAGATTACCTTAGACCCAGTTGAAATCCTGTTGAAATTAGCAAACTGTACAATTAGTCAAACATGAACATCTTCTTAACAAAATGAGAGGGTTTATAATCCAAAACCATTAAAACCTCAAAATCTATCCAACACTGTTCAAAGCCTCCTTGATAGGTAACTATTTAAATGCTTCTTACGGTTAAACGAATATAAGAAGCAATTAGATAAAATAAGAGCAGTCGGAAAAACTGATCTGCAAGTCGGTAAAATCTATTGCAGACGTTTTGGTTAATGATGCCCATGCATGCATGCATGATGCCCATCATGTCACTAACTGGGTCCTGTTTCTATTTTGATCTTCTATATATCTTCTATTTTCTACAGAAAACTGCTTTAAGCTTTTTTCTAAAGACATAGATAATCAAAAAGTAAACGTTTTCTACCAGGGCATAAAGCTGGCGTTTTCCACTGGATCCCAAAACCACCAGCCCCCCCAACCCAGCTCGTAATACGCCCAGTAAGAACCAAGCGCGATGCCGGCGGTTAGGCCGCACCAAGCGGCGAGTGTCCATGGTCTGACGGATCTGCCCCAGGCCGAGTCGACCTCACCTTCGATCAACGCTGCAGCTGCGAAACTGAATACGACAGAAAACCCAACGTACCCGACGTACAATAAGGGGGGGTGCAGGGCTAGACCGGGGTCCTGCAACAAAGGGTTTAAGCCCGATCCGTCAAGTGGAGCCTCAATTCGCAAGAATGGATTTGACGTGAAGTAAATAAAGGACAGAAAGCCAACACCGATCATACCTTGGATCGACAAGACCCGGGCGTGTAGTCTTGGGCGAATTTCGCTTCCAAAGATCGAAACCATCGCGCTGAACAGTGTGAGGATAAGAACCCAGAGAAGCATAGATCCTTCATGATTTCCCCAGGTGCCGCTGATTTTGTAGATTAGAGGTTTTGCCGAATGGCTGTTTTGTACAACGTTCAATACGGAAAAGTCAGACGTGACGTATGCGTTCATGAGCGCCAAAAACGCAGCGGCGATTGCCAGGAATTGGACCAAAGCGGCTGGTTTTGCCACGCTCATGAGTTGGGCGTTATTACGATGTGCGCCGACCATGGGAACAACGGCTTGTACGGCAGCGATCACCAGGGCCAAAGCCAAAAAGAACTGGCCGAGTTCAACAATCATTGGCGGGACTCTGGGAGATTGCGGCTTGGTTCCCTGCTTATGGGATCTGCCTGATAGCCGGATTTTTCAAGCGCTTCTGCCACTTCCGGCGCCATATAGTTTTCATCGTGCTTTGCCAGAACGACGCGGGCTTTGAAGACGCCTGAGGAAAGAAGAGAGCCTTCGGCAATTACACCCTGCCCCTCTCGGAACAAATCTGGAAGAGACCCAACAAAACGGACTGGAACAGCGTGTGCGCCATCAATAATATTGAAATTGTATGTAAGGCCGTCGGGCTCTACTTCTACACTACCGGGTTCGACTAGGCCGCCGAGACGGAAGCCCTTTCCAGGGGCGGGGCGGGATAGCCGAACATCGCCTGGAGAGCGGAAATACGTCAGATTGTCACCCAGGGCTGTGACGACCAGCCCGCCCCCTGCCGCCAAACCGGCCAGTGCAATACCAGCAGTTTTTAGAGGCACGGGTCAAGAAAACAGAGCTTTTGTAATGAATAATTTCAAAAAAAGATATGAAATTTATTGTGTGAAACATAGTTTCCTATATACGCAAGCTTTTGTCTCACAGGGGAGGAGTGTCTACACTTTAGCAAAAAGCACGGTAAATGTAGGAAAAACTGGTTTTACCAAAGGCCCGCTTGAGAGCAACAGGACTTGAGCTGAGTCTCTTTCTTGCTTCCTCGGTAATGTGCAGTAAAGTGGACCGCTCGCTGTTAGCACTACAGCAAGTCAGTTGACCGCAACACCATAATTGCCAGTCCGCATGATTCATCACTAGTTTTCATTTTAATCTATCTGAGACCTTTGAGGTAACTCAATCCTTCTTCGGATTCTTCACTAGACATTTTCTCTGTGGTAAATTTGGCATTTTTCTTTCATTACCTAGTTGGATTTTTTTTTTTACTCTTTCTAGCCCTCACAATTACTTTTTATATTTAAACTTACGATTTTTTCATTTTAAACTTAGGATTAAAGGTCGAGTTAGCTTACGGCTAGGGGTCAGTTGACTGCTTAACATCGAGTTAGTTAAATTACCAAATATGGCCAGGCGTCAGTTGACTGCTTAACAGTTAAACCATACACCATACAAAAAAGAATAAAAAAACAACAACAAAGAAATGAAGAAATCTGTCATGCAAACAATGGGGGTAAAGTATAGCAGTGAGAAGGAGCGCACAATAGTAGTTTAAAGATAAATTGCGAAAATTCATAACGCCTTTGAAATTTAAAGTCAAAATATTATTAAAAATCTTTTCAATAGAGAGGCGGTACCCAAAAAAGAGGCGGTTTCAGGGGAGGGACAGAGGGGGCACTTGCCCCGGGCGCAGAAATTTTAGGGGCACAAAATTTCAAATAAGTAATCTGACAGTTTTAGTCAGTTTGTAATTTTTGAGACTTAATTATATTGAAATAGAGCAGAAGGCGCTGTTAATATATGAAAATAACTAATAAATCATTAATTAGTCAAAAAGATAAATATATATTAAAAAAAAACTAAATGATAATAATCAAAATAACTAAATTAAATAAATAAAACAATAAATTACTAATCAATTAATAAATAGAAAATAATCCCGTAATAAACGAAAATTTTGTTAAAATTTGGCCTGAAAATTTTTTGGGAGACGGGGGGGGGGCTAATATGTTTTACTCTCCACCTCCCCATTATATAAAAAATGCTATTCTTTTATTTTTCTTTGGTACGTACTTGGATCATCCAATATTCAGTTTTCCTTTCTATTTTCTTTTTATTTCTTGGACAGCTGAAATGACAACACATTTTTAGCGCCATATTCCTATACGCGACTCAAACAAAGCTTCTCATAAAATCGAATAGACTTTTTTATTATTGCCATTTTGCCATTAGTACATTGACACACAAAAAGTGGATCAATGTCTTCCCCCCTTGTATCCCAAGAGAAGTGAAATGAAGAATTATCCCCACGAATCCGGGTAAATAAAGAATTGGTTAAATAATGAGACCAATGTAGAAACTTTCTCATTTTTTTGGTGGGGGGTTGAAATGAGCTTTCTTTATTGGAAAAACAGGAGGTGATTATTCAAAAACACATTTTTCTGTAAACTCGAGGGAGTTTTCCCCATCTACAAGTACTCTTTACTTAATGACAGGGAACGAGAGGAAAAACAAGGACTGAAAAAGAGTTAAAGGGTTGAATAGAAACTGTACAAAATGATTTTCGAAGAGGGACGAGGGTAGGATGCATAATATTGGACAAGTAAATATTTTTGCTGTTTGATAAAATATTGAAAACTATGAAGTTGTTTCGAATTTATTTAGAAATATATGAAACGAGTTGAGGATTAAAAAAGACTTTGGTGTTTACAGCCTATAGGTTGCTATAAAAGCAAAATTGTCTTTCTTTTCACTTGTTACACATCGTTCCAATTGTTTTCCCTTCTTCTGGAAGGTTAAATTGTCGTCTGATCCATTTTTCGAGCAGCGTCTTACTGGCAACGTTCCTGGCAATACCATTATAACGGAGTCTCGTTGCCTTGTAGCCTTGTTAAACTATAATTTTATTTATATGTCTCTGTCCATTTCATCAAAGCAGCCTATTAGAGCAGAAATAGCCTCTAAGCAATCAATATACAACGTTTTCTATTTACATGTCTTGAATGTACCTTGGACCAAACTTTTAGCATTTTGTCTCTTTTTTATGTTAATTTTATCGTTTCTGAAAAAATCAAGAATTAATATTATTATTAGATAAATCATAAGCTTTGGACTTTCCATCTCCAAGAAGACTTTTTTTAATGCAGATATTCGTAGTTGTGGTGGTGACAAAAGCGAATAAATATGTTTTCTGTTGTTTTCAGCTCATCAAATGATTACTTAAAACCATTCAAAGACACATGCTTTTAGAAACGTCTATCTCATCTTCCTCATCTTTTATGGGGTGGTATTATTAGAAAAATTCATGCTTTATACTCATATTAATGAAATTTCATGGCTTTATAATGGCCTTAGAACTTATTCCTAAGACTTATCTTCCCGTTCTTTCAAAAATCTGTTCTTTCAAAAAAACACTTTTCTTACTTTGTCTAAGTAAAGAGCCATATGGCTTTAACGTATTATTGTTTTGTTTTCTCACCAGGGTGATCCTTATGGAAGAAGTTGTCACAAAAATTTTGATTGGGCCTCTTTCGATTGAAAATCAAAACTTTTAGCGCACTTTTTAAGAGCCAGAAGGATTGGAGGGCAACCGGCCCCTCTAGTTTCAATAACTATCAAAATTTTTAGATAGCCACTTGTTTCAAAATAGTCAAGTGGACTAATAACTATTCCTCTTCGGTTGACTATGCCCCCAACAGCCCCGGAGGAAGGGGTCGTAAATATTTCAAATCGCACATCGTTTACACGAAATATTTATTGTAGGAAAGTGGAGAGTTTGATCCTGGAAATATCAGAGTTAATAAAAGTAAAAATTTTAGCGAATTTTACAGAAAATGAACAACGTCCAAACGAACAACATTGATTCACGTCTTGAACAGTGTGGATATGCGATGCTTCAGGAACTGAAATTTATAGGGATGCTGAGGGGGAAGTGAAACTAAATGAAAAACTATCCTCATGCAGAATGTCAAAAAGGGGCATCTGCAATATCTCAGGAATTAATGAGGATATCAAGGTCCAATTTTCTGAGTAGGTATCATGGGCATTGAACTAAATGAAAAACTAAGTGTATTCTGGTTATTCAAAGGGCATATGTGCACTGTCTAAGGAATGGCTATGAGTCTTGGGTTGAAACTTTCAGGGAACGTTGATAGAGATTTTGTAGTAAGACACTACTTAGAAAAGCATAAGACGCTACACATATTCAGGTAGTCAGAAGGATATACAAGCGATATCTAAAGAATATCTAAGGTTGTTAAGTTGCAACTTTCAGGATTTGTTGAGTGAGATGCTGATCTAAACCCAAAGCCACTATGAGCATCATTGTTATCTAAATTCTGTAATTCAGTATCTCAGGTTTAACTAAGGGTATAAATTACTAACTCAAGAGACCCTTTTCCCTCGGCGACTTTGTGTGGTATTAGAGCTTTGAGAAACTTGGGAGTAGGCTCATTCGATTACAAACTAAAAGTCCAAGCATCATTTTTGAGGGTCGACAGTAATTACAGGGCAAACCAATCCCCTCAAAAATGTCAAAAGGCCCATAGCCTCAGGGGCAAAGGCTTTGAATTATGTAAGTTAACCATTTAATCAAAGGTATGTGATCTTGATTTGATACTGATACTCATAAACGTGTTAATACTAACGGCATCAACAACAGTTGAAGGAGGCAAGTTCCAATTTCTATGCGCTCGATTAGCAAAAGAATGTTGACTATTTTTGTTATTCCTTCCACATAGGACAAATTTTACATTTAAGGTATCAGGTTGAAAAGTAGTGGCTAAAATTAACAATTAAAAAAAAGCTAGAATCAACACTGCATAAGCCTTTAACTACTGAGGACGTACAAGGGCAATTTTACTACTGCGAAGGTTTTGCTTCGTGATAAGGTCAGTTCTGCTCCTACTAAATTAAGGTGAAGGCGACTTTAAACGTTTGGACGTTGTTGATAAGTACGCACGTGGCAAGTCTTTGATTTTGGTGATAGGCCAATGATTATAGCTGTCCATGGAATACAAAATACAGGTGCTTTGTTCAACGATGGGCTGAACCAAGGATTGGAAACAAATGGACCAATGCACAGCTCTGGAAATGAAGAACATTAATATATAACTTTTTGATAATTCCGAATAAACTGGCTATCTCATAATTGTCACTTTGCTGTAGTTTGACCCTCTACGGGTCAAAATTATTGTTTTACGTCACGAAATAGCTAAAATACCACTTTTTTGGCCCCATTTTCTTTGGCTACTAAAAAGAGACACAAGGATTTTCAATTTACTTTTGAATAAGCCCTTTCAGCTCAGGGAAAAAGAAGAAAAGGGAGAAAAGTACAAGCTAATAAACACACGTCATGGACCGATCGTTTAAAAAAAAAAAAATACAAAATTTCCCTTTTTGTAGATATGAGCTAAAGGCTCCGTGCTAGGGTTCTCAATTTTTGGTATTATGAACTTCCTGGTTTACTGTTTATTAAGGTTATCCTCCTTCTTGAGATATTTTTTTATCTTTCTCTGAGATTCGGAAAGTTTTTCTGGGGCTGTAACTTTTGATGAGTAATTTTGCATTTAAAAAATTTTATATAGCCCGGCACGACCGAACGTCCCCGAATGAGCGTTCGGTTTACCGGCAAGAACGTTTACGTACAGTTCATCGACGACAGTGTGGGCAAGACGCTCGCCGCGGTGTCTAGCATCAGCTAACGATCTGGCGGGAAAGAGGCGTTGCGGGCAAATGTCAAGGGGGCGACCACCCTCGGTGAATTGGCAGCCGCGGCGGCAAAAGACAAAGGCATCTCGAACGTGGTGTTTGATCGTAGTGGTGCTCGGTATCACGGTAAGGTCAAGGCGCTAGCGGATGCGGCTCGCGCGGGCGGCTTGGAATTTTAATTAACTAGGAAATACTTGTGACAGACGCAGCGAATACGACGACTTCGACGCCCCCGACTTCGACGCCCCCGACGACGAATCGGCCTGGTGGGACGGGATTTCGGCCTGGTGGGCCTGGAATGGGTGGCGGACCGGGACGCTCGCGCCCGGGAGGCGGACCCCAAGGTGGTGGTGGCCGCGGTGGTTTTCAAGGTGGCCGCGGTGGTGGTTTTCAGGGTGGCCGAGGCGGCGGTTTTCAGGGTGGCCGAGGCGGCGGCGGTGGATTCCGTGGCGGTCAAGGTGGCCGGCCGGGTGGCAATCGCGGTCGACGGGATGGACGCGACAACCGCTTTGGCGATCGCGAGGATTCCGACATTACCGAAAAGGTGATCTTTATCAACCGCTCGTCCAAAGTGGTTAAGGGTGGTCGCCGATTTAACTTTAGTGCCTTGATCGTTGCCGGGGATGGCAAAGGAAAGGTTGGACTTGGTTTGGGGAAAGCGGGCGAAGTGGCCGACGCGATCCGCAAAGCGAGTGAGAATGCCCGGCGTGAGATGGTGGCGGTGGCATTGACTGGCGATACCATCCCGCATCGCGTGAATACCTGCTTCGGCGGGGCCAATGTGATGCTCCGCCCGGCTTGTCCTGGAACCGGGGTGATCGCAGGTAAGATTGTACGATCGGTTTTGGAATCGGCCGGTGTGAAAGATGTTTTGACGAAGTCGTTGGGATCCAACAATGCGGCGAATGTCGCCAAGGCCACCTTGGCCGCGTTGACCGGGTTGCGGAAGCGTTCGGATATTTACGCCGATCGCGGAAAGCCGTTGTCGAGTGCGCCTAAGGAGGCGCCGGCAGCTGCTGAGGCTTCACCTGCTACTGATGAGGCGGCCGCTGCTCCGGCACCGGCCACGGATGGACCAGACAGAGAGAAAGACAGACAGGACAGGCAGACAGACCATACAAATAAACAGACAAGACAGACAGACAGATCAGAGAGACTGCCAGAAAAGACAGACAGACAGACTAGGCACACAGACGGAACGACAAGACATACAGCAGGACCAGACAAACAATCAGACTAGACATACAGATAGACACACCAGACAAACAGAAGGACAAGTCAGACAGACAAACCAGACAGACAGATATACAAGACATGTAGACAGACAGACAAGACAAACTGACACACCAAAGAGACAGACAGACAGACAGGAAAAGCAGACAGAGAGTCTCTCTGTGTGTCTGGTCTTTCTGCATGTTTGGTCTGTGTAAGTGACTTGTCCATCTGTCTGTCTGGTTTGTCTGATATATTTTTTTGTCTTGTGTTTCTGGTCTGTCTGTCTGTTTGGTCTCTCTGTTTTTGTTTCTGTTCGTCTAGTATGTCTATCTGTCTGGTCAGTTTGGTCTATCTGTCTCTCTATCTGTCTGTATGGTCTAATTGACCCTCTGGTCTATCTGTCTGTCTGTCTGGTCAGTCTGGTGTGTCTGATGTATATGGTATGCCTTTCTGTCTGGTCTGTCAATCTGGTCTGTCTGTCTGTCTTGTCTGTCTATCTGTCTCATCTGTATGTCTAACTGATCTGTCTGTCTGTCTTGTATTTCTGTCTGTCTGTCTAATCTGTCTGGTCTGTCTGTCTTTTGGTCTATCTGTCTGTATATAAAGAGAGAGACAGAGAGAGAGAGAGAGAGAAAGAGGGAGAGAGAGAGAGAGAGAGAGAGGGAGCTCTAGTGTTCCCTTTCAATTCCACTTGGTCTTGTCTGGTATATTTTGATCTTTTTGTTATTGCGGCAAAGTTGGGATTGGTTACACCGCTTGGTGTGTCAAGCTTTGAGAGATTAAAACTGTCACTCTTTTCTTGTATTGAGAAGCCAGGCGAGAGTTTGGCCCCAATTTATATATGAAATTGGCAACGAAATAGCTTTTTTGTCACTTGCCATTCCGTATGCTTGATTTTCTGCCCATGTTCCAAAATTGTCCAAAGTGGGTTGAATAAGTTCAAATTATAAATTTGTAACCGGAACCTATGCTGATAATCCCCAAACATTAAATGAGGGGGTCACTATCAAAAAGAAAAATTGATCTTGTTGAATGGAATCAGTCGACAAGCAATTGGCATGGATAGTTATCCTCCTTCATAGCTAAGGAGTGAAGAGCTAAGATTTAAAAAAAAATACAAAAAATATAAAAGATATTATATATAAAACAAAAAATATTATATAAAATTGTCATATTATTTACGTAAAAAAGGACTGAGCCTAACATAGGATCAAGTTTTACTGCTCAAACAGAGCGTTGCTCAAAGGTTTTATCAGTTTCGTGAAAAAAGAAAAGGTTTAAATTTTCTATTGATAACATAATGAAATACGATAGCGAAAATGATAACGGTAAAGAAATATGTAACAAAAATTATAACGAAAATATGTTATGGAATAATGATGACAAAAATGAACAAGTTTGACAAGAACATCACTATACTCCTCTTATTGGTTGAAGGATAAAGCAACAGGGATATTTTTGAGATTGATTGGCTGGGAGCATTACGCTCATATTTGAGAAATAACAAAAGGGTTAAGATTTTCTATTGATAACATGACTTCCTATTTGCTAGTTTCTTTTTCATTTGTCAGTTCTAGGGTTTTTGGTGACTGCGTAATTCAATAAGTAAAAATATGTAAAAAACACTTTCATTCGCTATACCAATGCAGAGCCAAACTCTACTTGTTTATTAAATAAAAAAAACTAGTTTTTTTAACTGAAAGTAAGTAGTGACATTAAAGCTTAAAACGAACAGAAATTACTCTGTATATGAAATGGGTTGTCCCCTCCTCAACGCCTCGCTCTTTGCGCTAAAGTTTTTAATTGTTTTAAAAAGTAGAATTGTGGCAAACAGTGAAACTTTAGCGTGAAGAGCGAGGGATTGCGCAGGGGACAACCCATTTCATATACGGAGTAATTTCTGTTCGTTTGAGTTTTAATGTCGCTCCTTACTTTCGGTTAAAAAAACTAGTTTTTTTTATTTAATTTCTGAACGTTTTTGAATTAATACATGTTTGATTTTGGCTCTCCACACATAAACTATTAAAATTAAATTTGCATATTAATTCTTTTTTTTTGGCTAAATGGCTTTCTCTTAGTTTTGATGAGACGATTTTAATAAAAAAGGGGTGGGGAAGGAGGCCTAGCTGCCCTCCAATTTTTCAGTTACTTAAAAAGGCAACTTAGAACTTTTAATTTTTAACGAAAGTTTTTTTAGTAAAAAATATACGTAACTTAAGAATTAACTTACGTAACAAAACTTTTATAAGATTAAATGCTGACAAGTCAGCTATAGTAGTTATTGAGAAATAAGTTGGAATTTAGGGAAAATTTCATTGCAAATGGTAAGAAATTGTAAATTTCAAATGAGTTTGCATACCTAGGGTGTAAGGTTTTGTCAAATGGAGAAGCCATATTGATCTAATGGAGAAAAGAGGACTACGGGCACTATAGAATGTACTAAGAAGTAGTGTAAGAAATATAGGCCTAAACAGCATTAAGTTTATAAAAAAGATTTTCAATTGTAAGATGAAGATCTGTGTTTAGCTCTGATTGTGAAATTTCGGGGCTTCAAAATGGATTCATTTTGGTGATTTTCATAATCACTGTGATCGATTACACTATTCTAGACATCAATTTTGTTGTTGTATGCCTATTTATGGAAAGACAAAATTCACCCCCTCAAAATCAACCTCGACCTAAAAAAGCATATTTGTGAAACAGCTAGATGAGCCAACTTTGCATATTTGGAATCACCACATTTTTCTGGGCTGGGCAGTCAAAGAATCATTTCTTTTGCAATTGGTTCCTGGTCAAACTGTTCCCTTCCTGGACTTCAAGGCAGGTTCTAAATTCAAGGACTGATCTAGCAATTGCCTAAAACAGCTTCAAAAAGATTCCATATGATTGGCTAGTAATAGTTCTTTTAGTAAGTCCGAGGCTCGAATTTGCTGTGGAGGCAGTTTGTGCAGAGTGTTTGTGGAACTGTAAAAGGTCATATGTAGTGAGTCCCAGGTCTTTTGTGCTGGTGCAAACTGAGAGTTAAATGGGGACCATGGCTGGTTATCACCCATAGTATATTGGTGCTGAGGATTATGTGGTCAAAGTATTGTTTAATAAGTTAAGACTGGAAAGTTTTGGACAGTGGAGGTTAGAAACCTGTTAAGGCTAGTAGCAGTATCTTCAGGAGGTTTAAGTAGGTTTAGCCATTCAAGTGTGTTGCCACCCAACTTAGTCATGTTTTAGTCAAGGCAATAAATTTTATTGAGTAAATTGGGCTGCACATTACTAAAAATTATTATTATTGTGGTCTTTTATCTCACCAAGTGAGTTACATTTAAAATAAGTCTTACTGTATAATCTTTGTCGTCAGGTATGTACACAATGGATTGCATAGAACGTGGAAGTATATCTAAAAAATCTTATCTCATCTTTATTTAGTTAAAAAAAATAATTTACAAGTTTCTTTGACTTATAACTTTAATGTAGAGGCCAAAAAGGGTAAAGGCCATTTGTCAATTTGGCTAGAGGCGATGGACTTGAAGCAACAATGAATGTCTTAATATTCCAAGAAAAGCAGAATATAAATATTATTTGCCTCCATGGCTCATCTTGGATTTATTCATGCCTGAAATCTGTGATTTTCTAAGATTTTCTTTTGGTTGTTACATAATTGCGAAGTTCTTAGGTCAGTAACATATTTTTGTCAGTGTTGTCACGTTCAACTGTGAAAATAGATTGGTAAAATTAATTAGTTAAATTTGAGAATGCATTTTGTCCCTAAAATTCAAACATTAATGGTATGTTGACTACCAAGAACAACTACAACTTCAAATGAAAGCTGCACCTCCTTAAGCTCTTCAGCACCACTAAAGAGTACTAAATATTATAATTTTTTTATTTTTTACTGACTTTTTTTTTTGTGGGGGGGGAGGTTTTGCTACTATCCAAAACTGCATAACTGAAAATGGAGGTCTTTTCATTAAGAATCTCTTTTTTTTAATTTTTAAGATATATATCGTTGTTTAAATTTCTACTTGATCAAAATTTTTATTTTATTTTTTTTTAATTATAGTACCCGCCACTACTAAAAACTATACGACTGAATATGGAGGAATCTTTGATTAAAAACTGAGTTTCTGGTTATTTTTTTTTCTTCTAGTTTTCTAGGATTTATATGGTTGTGTAATTTTCTACGTAATCAATTGAGAAAATAAGATTTGATTTTCACTGTCCTTAGTACTTTAAGAGAGACAAGTACAATAATAACAATTTGTGTGATTTATATATTCAAGATAAGGGAACTTGGATAGAAAAAGCTCCACAAAATTTTCTTCCAAAATTCTCTTATTTCTGTTTCTTCTTCTTTATTCAGGCCATTGACGACGTGAATAGAGGATTCATTTATGCTGGAGAAAGACTATATCAGCTGAAAGTTCTCCAAGATCCAGGACGAAAACATGACGTAAGCTACCTTTGTTGTTTTATTCGGTTGAGATGAGTTAATTTATTAAGTTTAAGGTCAAGTTATTATGAAATGATCTCTTCATCTCAAATGGTAAATCAGGGTTGTTTAATTCAGCGAGGTAAATTAAAGGCGGATGGTGCTCCAAGTATTTGCAGGGAATGTACACCCTATATACTTATTTACAATCCGCCGATCAGGTAGACAATGGAAGTACAGATAACTGCGGTATTGAGGACTTTCTTTTTATGGAGGGTGCAGAGACCGCGGAATATTTGACATTTAATTGTTCTTCCGCCGGCATTAATGCTAGAACGGTTCTGGTCGAAGATCAAGCAAATAATACGACAGCATGTTCTGTTAATATTACCGTAGTTGATAATACGCCGCCGACTATCACTTGTCCGGAGCATATCATCGTAGACAGTGATCTCGAAATGTGTTCGGCGATGGTAACTTACTCGCCGCCTGTGGGCGCCGACAATTGTTCGGATTGGGTTATCGAGCAGACAAGGGGCTTGGGCAGCGGTAGTACTTTCCCAATCGGTATGACCACCGAAACCTATCTGGCAACGGACGAGGCAGGCAATTCGACTTCCTGCTCCTTTGTCATTATTGTAAATAGTCCACTCTTATGTTTGCCCAATATAACTGTAGACAATGATCCGAACCAGTGTTCGGCTGTCGTGAACTATACTGAACCTTATGATGACTGTGATGAGGTTACTACCTTATATCAAGACGGTCTGGGAAGTGGATCTGCCTTCCCGATTGGCGTCACGACCGAAACCTACTGGGTAGTAGACCAGTTGGGCCGTAAGAATCCCTGCTCCCTTACCGTCACTGTAAATGATTCGGAAGCTCCGATTTTATCCTGCCCGGCGGATATCGTCGTAGACAATGATCCGGGGCAGTGTTCGGCGGTAGTAGCTTACGCCGCGCCAATGGGCGTCGACCATTGTTCCAGTTTGCTTACCGAACGAATAGCAGGCCTGGGCGGCGGCGCCGCCTTTCCCGTCGGTCCGACTACCGAGACTTACCGGGCGACGGACGGGGCGGGCAATACGGCTTCTTGTTCCTTTACCGTCACCGTAAATGATACAGAAGCCCCAATTTTATCCTGTCCGACGGATATCACCGTAGACAATGATCCCGGATTGTGTTCGGCTGTTGTGGGTGGTTTCTTCGCAGCATCCGATAATTGCCCTGGGTTTAGCTTTGTCCTGACCGGCGGCCTGGGAAGCGGATCTGCTTTCCCGATCGGCGCTACTACTGAATCCTATATGACGACAGACGCCAGTGGGAATAGCGACCATTGTTCCTTTACGGTCACCGTCAATGATACGGAAGCTCCGATAGCCATTTGCCAGGATTTTACCCTACAATTAAACGACCTTTCTGGTTCAGGAGCCGTTCTGTTTCAGAATTAAATAAAAAAAAACAACTTTTTCAACTGAAAGCAAGCAGCGACATTAAAACTTAAAACGAACAGAAATTATTCCGTATATGAAAGGGATTGTCCCTTCCTCAACGTCCCGCTCTTTACGCTAAAGTTTGAGTCTTTGTCACAGTTCTACTATTTAAAACAATAAACAAAATTTCAGAACGTTTTTGAATTAATGTGTGTTTTGATTTTGGCTCGCATGATTTGACTACGCATGAATAATTAAGACGAAATTTGCATAATAAATTTTTTTAGAGATAACTGGCTTTCTCATAGTTTTTAACGGATGATTTTGATGAAAAAAAGGGGTAGGGGAGGAGGCCTAGTTGCCCTCTAATTTTTGGTTACTTAAAAATGCAACTAAAACTTTTTTTTATGAACGTTTTTATTAATAGTATATATACGTAATTTATGAATTAACTTGAGTAACGAACTTCTATATGTTTATATTTTTATTACGTATATATGAGAGGATCGTCAATACCTCGCTCTTTACACTAAAGATGAATTTTGTCCCATTTTTTTAAGAATAATCCTAGAATCATAAAGGCCGTAAAATAAATAGTTGAAATTACAAAAAAAACTTTAGCGTAAAGAGCGAAATATTGAGGAGGAGACGAACGCCCTTATATAACGAAAAGAGCCCCTCCCCCGGGGACTGTGGGAGATAAAGTTGTCCTCAAAGACACAGTTATTAGGTTTTTTGACTATACTGAACAAAATGAATATCTGAAAATTTTGATCCGGTGACTTTGGGAAAAATTAACGTGGGGGGCTTAGATGACCTCCAATTTTTTGGTCACTTAAAAAGGGCACTAGGAGTTTTAATTTCCGTTAGAATGAGCCCTCTTGCAACATTCTAGGACCACTGGGTCGATATGATCATCCCTGAAAAAAAAAAAAAACACAAACGCATCCGTGATCTGTCTTCTGGCAAAAAATACAAAATTCCACATTTTTTAGATAGGAGCTTTAAACTTCTACAGTAGGTTCTCTGATTCTATGATTCTTAGGGGGTATTTCTCCCTATTTTCTAAAATAGAGAAAATTTTCTCAGGCTCGTAACTTTTAATGGGTAAGACTAAACTTGATTTAAAATCAGCTTAAACATACAATTCTTTCGATATAACCATCAAGTTCTGAGACTTAGCACTTAGCATAGGAAAAGTGGGAATTACAGGAGCCATCCTCTAACACAAAAAGTAAAAACAGAGTGGGTAAAAATAAAAAAGAAAACATATTTCAATCCAAAGAATGAATGAGACAACGAATGCAAAAAAAAATTATATATATCGAGAATTCGAATAAAAAACATAGGAAAATGTAGATATCTTAAGGTTTTTGGAAGCCTAAGCCAAAGGCCCCTTACATACTAGCCTGGCCTCAAGTACACGTTCTCCCCTACTAAACTGTAATGATGATAATTTCAATTTTTTTTTAAATGGTGAAAAAAAGTAAAAGTGTCTTTTCTTGTGGAAAAGGATGGCGTGAGCATCTCTGATGCATCACTAAAATTTTGCCTACACATTTGTCCTCTCCGATGCGCTGCTCCATCTCTGATGCTGATGGAGTGAGCACTCCTGATGTACCTTAAGATTTTGCGCAAAAATTTTGGCCAGCCTTATACATCCCTCCATCTCTGATGAGGATAGAATAAGCACATCTGATACATCATTGAACTTCATCCAATCTGACACATCGCCTTATCCCTGATGCGGATGGAGTAAGCATCTCTGATGCTTTGTTATTGCTCCTTTTCATATCCTCTTTATCACCTCGTAATTCACGGGTTTCAGATTTCAAATTAAGCCATCTCTCAGAGAGTTTGATTTACATTTGATATTGTGGCTTTTTGTTATATTGCTTTGTTTCTTTTTCAAGCATCCCTTCGAGTGCAGATGAATCCTTTCTCGGGCAATCGATGTAGCTAATTTCTTATTTGGTGTCTGTTTACGTTGGATTATTCTTTTCTTTTTAAATATGTATAGACTCAGCCTCAATAGGTTTGTTTTAGATTGGGCTCTAGAGGATATCATCATTTCTCCATTTATTGCGATATTCTTGTGGATGGTTTGTGGGGATTATACTCATTGCCACTCTGGCAAATTTTGTATTGCCAGGATGCACCAACAGTTTCGACAAAGGTTCTATGAAAATAAATTATACATACAAAAATCCTTGAAACTGCAAAATAAATCAGTAAAATTTGGTCCTCTGTTAGTCACTCGTACTTCCGATAATCCAAGTCGGATTTACTTTTTAGCGGAAAAACGTCGCGTTATTTAGGAAGCCTTCAGAAAAAAAAACGCCAATGAATAATAGTTTCGCGTTTTGCAGGAAATGATACATTTATGTATTTTTTTTATTTGTTTTTGTAACCCATAAGGCACTATAAAAAAGTACACAGAGATGGACTACAAAATAGGGAAAACAACAAAATAACAGGAATTAAAAAGGCATCACAACACTTATCAGAACAATTAATACAGGTTATCTGTAAAACACTGAACAACTATTACATACACTTAAATATCACTAGGCTATAAGAAGAGGATACCATGGATGAAAACTGATTTTGCAGTTATGTTTCAAAGTATGTTCTGATAAAGCTATTGCTGGGTCAGCTATTTTATGTTTGCAAACTTTACATTAGGGTATGTTTGTTCTATCATTTTCAGCCCTCAGTCTGAGTTTATATTATTTGTATTCTCCATAGATACACAGAAATCTTCTTGTTGATTCTTTGCCTTTATTTTAGTATACATATCTTTTGAGTATGTAGTATTGTAACAAATTCCCATTCTTTTGATTAGTTTATCTATTATTCTTATTATTATCTATTATTCTGATATCACCCTAAGTCTTAGTTTGTATTATCTGTGTACTCCATAGATAAACGTAGATCTTCTTGTTGAGTCTTTGCTTTTATTTTAATATACATATCTTTTGAGTATGTAGTATTGTAACATATTCCCATTCTTTTGATTAAGATTTATTATTCTGATTTACTTTGTGTGTGATTTGCAATCTGAACCTATTGTTTGTAAAAATGCTGCTTCATGTGCTTAAAAAATCTACCTTGGGCTATTGTGTTCTAGGATACCACAATGGATAGGACAGCTGAGTATTGTACAAGGTCATCATGGATAAATTTGAACATTATGCTTTTTCCATTTTTGGTAATTGTGATTATCTAAAAATGTTCCTAATTAAAACACCCTGAGTCTTTTCAATGGCTATTGCTCCTGTTGTGTAAAAAGATGCCAACTATCAACACATTCTTTTATAGCTCTATCTTCTATGACCCATCTCTAGTTCAAATTTTTGCCACAGTACTATAACAATGGGGAAAACTACTGTATCTACTCCTTAAGGCTTGGAAACGACACTATATTTCAAAAGGTGGCAAGTTGTTTTGTTACAAATGAAATATATTTCAGTTTTCTGATACTGATAGGTGATAAAATCTTTGTCGTTTCAAGTCCAGAAAACCTGGGTCAAGTCAAACTCATCAATCTTCTTTGTTTTTTTATTTAATTTCTGATTGTTTTTAAATAATCTTTGGAAATCCAGATCCCCCTTAACTTAAAATTCCTTCACCAGACAGAAAAAACCTCCATGGAAAATAATTCCCATGGAAATAAACCCTCCCTCACCAAGAAAATTCCTCCCAGACAATTCTATTCTAGCGAAAATTGCCCCCGAATAATTTCTTGCAAACAGTTCCGGGTGAAAATTCTTTTCTTATGACACTTTCTTTTGAAAAAGAATTTCATTTGAAAAGATTGCTTTTAAAAACACTCCGAAAATCTCCTCCTCCGTGGGAAGTTTTTTCTACAAATACCCAGCCCCCTAGTAGAAAGTTGCTCCAGCAGAACATTCCCTCGGGAGAATTTATCCCGTGAAAAAATCCCCTCCCCAACTGCCGTGAATAATCCCTCTCCCTTCGAAAAGAAACTTTAGATAACTCCAACCCGGCAAAAATGTCCCCTGAATAATTCCCCCTAACATCTCTATACGTGAAATTGAATCGGCAAAGATAAAGCAAGACTAATAAAAAGAAATTCGTTTAAGTTCTGGCAAATTCACCGGGTGTAGAATTTCACCTGGAAACTTCACCTCCTGGGAAGATCACAAAAATATTTTTCCATGGGAACATCAAACATTAAAAAATTCACCCCTCCCCCCAATCTTTTTGAAAATACACCCGAAAAATGTGTGCCTACTCCCCAACAATAAACACTATACGTAAACAATTGGCAAGTGTTTTGACTTAGATTTTTCTCCAGGTGCTGTGGGGCTCATGTTATCTCAAAAGGCATAGTTATTGGGACTTTTAACTATGCTGAACAAAATAGCTATCTCAAGGTTTCCATCGGTCATCTTTGAGGACAAAAGAGGAATGGGAGGGGGGTTGCCTTCCAGTCTTTAAAGTCACTTAAAAAGGGCACTAAGTTTTAATTTCAGTTCAAATGAATCCATTTCTGATATTCTCAGGATTATTCAATCACCCTTAAAAAAAAAAAATTCCGTGATCTTTCTTCTGGCAAAAAATACGAAATTTCACATTTTTTTTCAGATGGGAGCTTGAAGGTTCTGCTATAGGGTTCACAGATATGCTAAATCTTATGATGTGATTTTCGTTAAAAACCCTTGACTTTCAGAGGGTTGTTTCCCCCCTTTCTCAAAATGAGGGAAATATTCTCAGGCTCGTAAAGAGAGAGCGGGAGAGAGAAGAGAGAGAAATTTCAATGAAAATGGCAAAAAAAATATTTGTCTATGAAAAATACAAAAAAAAAGGTATTATTCTAAGGGAAAAGCGAAATCATGCGGGAGCGTTTGCCCCCTTGCCTCCAATTGGTGCCACTGAGAATGAGAGACAGAAAAATTGAAAGATAGAGAAAGAAAGAGGGAGACAGAGATGTACAGAGCTCGGCGGCTTCCCCACCGGATCCCGGTACTGTACTCATCACGCAGCAGGCTTCTATAGATGGATTCTCACTGTCACTTGTCTTCTAAACGCATTCGTTTTATCTCGGCTCTTTCGTCATTATGAAATACATATCAACTAACTTTTTTTTTACCAAAGGTATGGCAGGCATTGCTGACCTTATCCATGTTAAATCTCAAACTTAATCATCGTCGCTATCATTTTCAATTTGACACGTTTTTATTCTCGCTGTCCAGGTTAATTTTCATTGACTTGCTCACATGCTCCGTGTCGCATGTCTTCTAACCGCGTGTATCAGCTCTTCATTTTCATTTTTGACACGCCGCAGCTGTTCTTTGAACCGCGTTTGTATTTGCTCTTCATTTTCATTTTTGACTCGGTCACATGCTCGGTGTCACATGTCTTATAACCGTGTGTGTCTTTGCTCTTCATCTTAGTTTTAGACACGCCGCCACCTTTCTTCTAACCGTGTGCGTCTTTGCACTTAATTTTCATTTTTGACTAGCTCACTTGTTCGGTGTCGAATGCCTTCTAACCGCGTGTTTCATTGTTCTTCATTTCATTTTTGATACGCTCTGTATGTCGTTTTCCCATATCTTCTAACCGCCCATATCTTTGCTCTTTATTTTCATTTTTGACGCGTTTTTGGATTTTGATTTACTTCAGTCGATTTAGCAATAGCCTTTACTTTAGCTTCCCGTGTTAGTGTTGTCGCAATTGATGGTCCAGGTTGGAAATCTTATCACTTGTGATAGTTTAGGCGTTGGTTTCAAAGAATCAGCATTTATAGTAACTGCAACAGCAAATTTTCGTTTTTTGGGCCTTCAATAGATATTATATGATTTACTAACACAGTAAATGACGTCATATGCAAAAACCAAAATTAAGGCTCTTAATGAATTTTCTCAGACTTCTGACCTATCTAGATCGTTTTCTTACACGAGCATTATTGTATGTATCTCCATGATGCGCGACCGCGTCCTCGAATATCAGGCCGATATCGTCTGGCATCAGAACGCGCGCGCATCGATAGCCCTTGATCGCGCCGAGATGATCGCCGGACCGCGAACGCAAACTGGCAAGCGCGGGCCATATACCAAGGCCGGGAGCCAATAACAGGGCTCGGCGATAATGGCTCTCGGCGCGGCGCGCATCGCCCAGCGCGTCGGCTATGCCGGCGGCGGTGTTATGAAAAACCGGTTCCTCGGGCTCGCCCGCGATGGCTTGCTCGGCGTGCGCCCTGGCCTCCTCCAGACGCCCCTGATCCCGCAGCACTTGGGCCAGCCGGTCGAGGGGATGCGAATTGCCACCCAACAGTTCGTCAACCGCGCGAAAGCAACGCTCGGCATCCACCAGGCGGCCCGCCATCCGATGGCCTTCGGCCTCCTCCCAGAGCGCGATAACCTGTTGTGTCATTGGCCCTTCGCCTTGGATATTCACTGCCAGTCTAGAATGGCCGACCAGGTCTCGATGGGCAAACAACCAGCTTCCTCAACGGAAATACCGACTGCAGACCCTGAGGTCGGTTCTGACATTGCGGGGGTGAGTGCGTGGCGGTTGCGAGACGGGAAGCGGCCTGACCGTCGTCCCGGGGCGCGGCGGGGCGGGTTGCGCGGATCGCCCCTCGGGCGTGTTCGGATCGCGTCCCGGGCGGCGAACCTCGTCGGCATTGGCGATGGCGCCCTCGAAACCGGCCTCGTCCAGATCACTTTCGGTCAATTGCGCCAATCGTGATGTCAGATCCTCCAGTTGCTCGACCACCACGTGGATCACCCGGCCCTCGCGTTGCACCCGTCCGGTCACGCCGAGCAGCTTGGCGGTCATCACCACGCGGTGGTACCGCTCGAACTTGTCCGCCCAAACCACGAGATTGGCGACCCCGGTTTCATCCTCCAGGGTAATGAAGATCACGCCCTTGGCGGTACCTGGCCGTTGGCGCACCAGAACCAGACCGGCGAGCCGGACCCGGCGACCATCGCGCTGTTGGTCCAGCAGGGCACAGGTTTGGTGGCCATCACCCCTCAAGCCGTCACGCAGCAGGCTCACCGGATGCGCCTTCAGCGACAGGCGCAGCGCGCTGTAATCATCCACCACCTCCTCGCCGAGCGGCGCCACCGGGAGCGTGACTTCCGGTTCCACTCGAGGCACCGCTTCTCCTATACATATTTGTTTCTAGGGAGTACAACGGACCGATTCTGCCTAATGTCATAATATTTTTTGAAGAAGAAGAAGACATAAAAGCCAATCAAATCTAGTTACTTGTAACCTTTCCCGCTCCTCCGTTCGGTACTTTTGCGGTGCCGTTCGGTACTTATTCGGTACTCCATTCGATACTTATGTATTACACAAAATACAGTCGAGAAGATTGCTGAATGTAAGATGTCAAAAAACCGGTTTCATAGCCACGAAGACAAATGGCGGGTGACAGAGTGCATTATACTTGTATAATTTGGGCTATATATTTGCAAATTAGGGGGTGGAGTGGGTGCAAGGTTAAGTTACTTTACCCAACCCCCTAATAGGCAAATATATAGCCCAAATTATATTACTATATAAACTAAAGTATTGTATTTGCATCATGTTTTGGTATATGTTATTATGATTAACCTAATTTCAATTCTTGAGTGTGATTGGTAGAATACTTTAGTACAAAAAATTCTTTGACCCCCATCAAGGTTTGTTTCTGTGCACGTGCGTGTGCCTAAATCATTGGTAACTTTCCAGCCGGCCCTTATAAGTTCAAGGTCTCAAAAATTAATCCTTAAAAAATAACTTCTCAAAAATAGATAAACTACGCAATAAAGTTACAAATAAAATAGCGAGTAAATTAGAAATAAATAGACTCGATAATAGGTAAATAATGTAATACACAAACTTACATGGCATGTGTTCTTTCAAAGATATATTAATATTAGCTAAGAAAGCCCCTCTGTCCCAGATGCAGAGCTATTCTCAGCAGGAGAGGGGAGGACAACCAGGTCAGATTCCCAGGATGCCCCGGCGGGCACCACCAACTCTAGGAAGGGCTCTGCCCAGATCTTGGTGAAGCTCACAAAGGAAACCACCGGGTTAGAAGGAAACTCTCCCAATTTGAACAGGCTTTACAATAAATTTTAAAAGATACACTATTTAAAACTATAGAGCTTGAACATTAATTACCCTGACAATTAAACAAACCTATTGACAATAATCGAATCTACGTTCATCCATTTATCTTCTAAACTAGACGCAAGTCTTTGAGTCTAGAACAAAAGATATAAGATGGACATTGGATGCTACCCAAAAGGGTCCAAATATGGAATACGTAAATCGGGCATAAAACTACCCATTTATGAAATGTAAGCTGGGGTTCCAGGATGGAAAAGCTGGGAAGAGTCAACACGGTATTATCATTACATCCAGAGTTAAAACAAAATAAACCCAAGATTTAGAATTCCGGCTTTATGTGTTCTCATTTCCAGACCCTTTAATATTTCTCATAAATCGTCTACTGACTAACAGAAATAGCAGGCTCCTACAGCACCATAAAGAGCTGTTTAAAGTCTCATTTAAAAGCTAATTTTTATATCTAAATGCTTTTGATAAACTCGTCTTGACAACCCCGTCACAAAGTGCCGTATGACGCCAAAAATGACACCTGTGCATTCCCTATCCTTAGTTGAAAGGCTAGGGAGCATGAAAAGGCTACCCTCATAATTTCCATGGTCGAAAGTCTACAACCTGAGTTTTACAACCGTCCGGCGAGTATACTCTCCCTCCCATCCCCTAGTTAGTTTAACAAATCGGGGCTGACTAGCAGAAGCAGCAGGCTACTACAACATCGCAAAGACGTTCAGTTGGTTAATTATATTTATTCAACTCTGGTCAAATCTTTTATAATCAGATAGGCCTAGGTTAATACATCCATCCAATGACAAAGAAGTACAAAACATCATGAGATGAAAGCGATGGAGAAACACATCATTGTGTCATGGACTTGAAGTCTTTTATGCATATCTTATTCGTTGTAAAGTTTTTTTGGAAGAAAATTTTTAAAAATGCCTGTGAAAACTTGGCTCTCTCTCATCCACCAGAAACATTTGGTATTTCCCGTACTTTAAAAAAAGGTAGTGGTTAACTACAGTGAATATAACGAAAAAAGAGTATGACATTCCCCTCCTCTTTACCATTGGGATGGTTATCTTTATTTGTTACTAAATTTTACCCAAAACTGCAATGAAGTAAGTTAATGCCAGAACAACACATTACTAAAAGAATATACAAAAACAATAAATTCTTACTTTATAATATGTAACACGTCTTTGTTAATTAAATTATCAGCTCTATCAGATTTTATTAATTCTATCATCAGATAAAAATAAGTTGTCTATGTGTTATGTCTGTCGAGTGACGTCATGTCATCATGTCGTCATGTTTGTTATGATGATGACGTCATTAAAAGTATTTAAGAAAATCGTTAAAAGACAAATTTTTAATTGTAAGAAGATCGTGGACGGAAAAATGTTTAATTTTAAAATGACTGAAGAACCTACAATGGCAACCACTAAATGACAAAAATGATATTCAATTATTTGACAAAGATAAAATTAACAGTGTTTAGTTTGAGTCAACTTCAAATCCTAATAAAATGTTCAAGTGAGGACTGCCCAGACGCAAGGAAGATAGTTGAGAGCTTAGATGAACCAATTCAAACTGTGATGGGAGAAACTTAATGGTATAGTAGTATTAAATATAGTGGAACTACCAGGACATACACCACAGTATGAAAGCTTTAGAAATTGGAAGCAAAATGAATTTAAATTTAAACTATTAGAACTAATCAATACAATTTTTTGATGGGCAAAAAGTTCCTGAATATCTACAGGAAACACCAATAGTGTGTTTGCATAAGAAACATGATAAGCAGCCGTGTTTCCAAAAAATACACTTGGCCCCTAGCAGTAACTACCTGCTGACAAAGCC
>JAAAKM020073195.1:109221342-109236712 GCA_010016025.2 Alatinidae sp. Z8VKAUB7J3 | reverse complement strand
CAGTTTTATCTAGACTCTTGAGGCTGTAAATAAGATACTGAGAGATGAGCAGAGTGGTTTCTTTGCCAATGAAAGTTTCAAAATAGGCTAAAATGATTAAATCTTACCAGAATTTGACAACAGCTGTAACTTGAAGGGGATTTTGTTGTGAAGAATATAGATTACTACAGGTTTTGTAAAGAGCTTCAAGTCCCAAAGGAATCATTGGTCTTTCCATGGCTGCCTAGAATTGAAAATATTCACTTATGGTAATACATTACATTAATTTCCTTGAAAATCAATTGAATTTATTACAGCTAAATACAATCATCAACCAGGCCTAATTTACAAAAAGGTCATAAAAAAAGGTACAAACACCTACAGAAGGATGCCTACATATATTTTATTATTAACGTCTGACTTTACATCCTCCAGATATAATAATGCAGAAAAGGGCACCAACCGAACACCTCTACTTGTCCAGAAGTCATGCTAAAGGGGTGATATATTCTAATTCTGGTACAAGGGATGTCTCAACAGTCCTTGAATATTTATGCCATGTGATGCTTCTAAAGGACCTTTCTTCTTTGGTCATCTGGTATCCCAGGTAAGCTTTTTGCCTCAATCCTGGTCCTGGCTTCTGACGGCCTTGGTCCTAACTCTACCCAGGCCTAATCAAATTTTTCTTTAAATCAGATTTTGTATCTCTTTAAAAAGCGAAAACAAAGCCTCTCATTGAAATGGACTTTTTTTGCCGAATATTAATCCAGAGGGACATGTCATCCTATGCACCTGATCAATATATCAAATTCAACAAATTTATAAAGAAAAAAGGTGGTTGTGAAGAAATCATGTATCCAGTAGATTGTCATTGACATTTCTGAAATTATATTCTTATAAATATTTTGCCTAATGCACATGGGGCAGCAAAAAACTAAAGAAAATACCTTCAACAGCGTTAGTTGAGAAGAAAGCCAAATTTTTAGTTTCCAATGGGTTGTCATTAGTGAATTCTGGAGAGCGAATTGTGGTTCCGATTCACCAGTGAGGGAGGAGTTATCCACTTTAAAGCTTCTTGCTTCAAGAACGCGAAGATCAGCTGGTACAATTACTATCACTTTTCACAAATTCCTTTTCCAAGTTACTTACAAGGTTTTCGATTTGACGTATATCATTACAAGAGTTTTCTCTTTTTTGTAAATACGTATACGGTTCTTCATGGATTGAATCTTTTTTGTACTTTTTTATTAATTTTTCAATTGCTACGTCAAGTTAGTGAAGATCAACGCGCATTTCCTCTAAATCCAATAATATGTCCGCCTGTGATGACTTCAAATCTGATGACCTTAGATAAATTGGGTTTCTCGTATTAGCCATTTCAGATAATAAAATATTGAATAGTTGTTCGGGAAAGAATGGGTAAACATCTTCCAAGCTGTTCAATTTAATTTTATAAAATATAAACTCCAGATTTTTTTCCTTACAAACAGGATGCGTTGAAATCAATCTTTGTTCAAATTGGACTATCATTTCACCTAAATATTGGTTTTCTCTGCACGATAGGCTTTGATTATCGGCTTTGATTTATTATTAGATTCAAAGCTAAATGAGCCATAAACATTCAAAAGTATCAAAACTACTGCAAGTGTCATAATTAAACTTATTCAAAATTTGCAAACTTCTCATAAACTAGCAAAGAGTCAACTGATGGCTTTAAATAAGAAATTCTCTTTTGTATATTCAAAGAATTGCGTAGTTGCTTTTTGCAACTGCGCAATTGTTTTTTTGCAACTGCACAGGAATTATTTTTGCATTAAGAATTCCGCACGTGGTATGCATAGCACGTGCCCTTTCATATACGAAGTAATTTCTGTTCGTTTTAAGTTTTAATGCTGTTCCTTACTTTCAGTAGAAAAAAAATTTCATATTTATTTTTTCATTGTTTTTTCAAATAATGCTAGAAAATCCTGCGCCCCCTAAAAGACTTTTTCACTATTCAATAAATAGATATCAATAGTAGATAGAACAGTGAAAGTTTGATTCTAGCTAGTCTAGGGAAACTACGTGGAACTAGGTTCATAATTATGGCTAGACTTGAAAATTCATGGATATGTTGAAAAAAAGGGGTTTTGAATTCCTTGGGTCTGTTGTACAGATATAAGATTATATCAGCTTCAAATCTCGTGTTCGGTCAGTAACTAATGATCCAATTATGTGAAAGAAGTGAGTAAAATATGATTTAAGCTAAATTATTCTGTATCTTCAATTTTGTTTTCATCGTTTTCAATCGCTTGTACATTTTCAGCTGCAGAAGATCAGTTTGCAGAAGCAGCATCACAAATGATGGACAGTTCGCTCTCTTCAAGCATGTCAAAAAACCCTGTCATAAAAGATAGGGTGCTTGGTTTAGTCCGTGATGTACAAGCAACGGGGAATCTGGATGAAGCAATTTCTCGCTTGTCGGAGTCAAAAGAATGTCCATTCACCGAAGAATTTTGGGAAACTGTTTTTACGACTGAGTCAGATAAAACTATCTCGGACAGACTTCAGCGGATCGTAAACGGTGATTTGAAAACTGATGACAAAGAATATTATTTGGTGAAGC
Source organism: Alatinidae sp. Z8VKAUB7J3 (assembly GCA_010016025.2). NCBI lineage: Eukaryota > Metazoa > Cnidaria > Cubozoa > Carybdeida > Alatinidae > Alatinidae sp. Z8VKAUB7J3. The sequence goes on along the minus strand of JAAAKM020073195.1, from coordinate 109,234,128 downwards.
TCGAAAATGGCTATGAATATGAGGTAAATCGTCAGTTTGGTTCGATTTTTCCTATACTGATTTGTACAGTATGTTGGACACTTAGAGGGATTCCAAAAATAGTATAGGCTTCAAGTAAACCTTACAACCTCTCTGTAAACTACCGCAATAAAAATCAGCCTTCTGGAAATACGTGTAGTTCATATTATCTGTGGCATTGAGCCAGTGTCACAGTGTGAGTAGCTATTTTCATTACATCCTGAATTATCTTGTTACGAATATCACAGCCTTGTGACGTTTTGGTCCAGAATCTTAACTCTGTGTCAGATGATGGTAGTATACTATAACTTTATTGAGATCTAAACTTTTTGCTGTTCAGAAAGGCACAATATTTAAATCTCCTACTATCTTCCTATCTGCTGGCTAGGACCATTCGAACAATCCACCCCTAAATAAAATCGCACTACTAAATGAACTTGTGCAAGTGGAAAAATTAATTACGTTTTGTATTTTTCTTAACTTTCTTAGAGGCCAGTGATGTCCCCACAACTCTCTACCTTAATTAAATATCCACCTTTGCGTCCTCACCTACTCGAATATAACCTTGGTTTTACTGTTGATGCGATTTTTCTGGAAATGCAACGCTAAATCTAGCACCACCCAAATCAGCATCAGGAGATATATCCAGAGAAGCATGATGCCACTGGGTTATTTTATGCACTATCGCAAGCCCGAGACCATGTCCTGTTTTGGTGCCGGTTTTGCCTTTGACAAACGGCTTTAGGATATTGCTTGTTTCATCTTCAGGGATACCTGGCCCATCGTCGGCCACGGTCATTACCAGTTGCTTATGTGTTTTGACTATTTCAACCCTAATTTTGCTCACGGCAAAACGAGACGCGTTTTGCATCAGGTTATTCAATAGCATTTCTAAATAAAAAGGGTCGGCTTGCACAACCGCGTCTTCATTATTGCAGACGAAATCAACGCTGACTTTGTCACTGTTAAATTTTGTCACGGTCTTCTCGACAAACGGCTTTAATTGCACATTACTAAAATTGAGTTCTACCGAATTTTGTTCCAATCGGGCATAACGAAGTAATGCTTCGACTAAAGACGTCATCTCTTTCAGGTCTTGATTTAGCTTTTGATGAAAGAAGGCTCTTTCTTCTTCGTCCTCCGATTCAGAGAGCGCATCGAGACCAAATTGTAAACGCGCAATAGGGGTTCTTAAATCGTGAGACACCGCACCGCTGAGTAATTTAACATCCTCGATCAGTCCTTCAATTCGTTGCGCCATATGGTTGAATTCTTGCTCCCAATCCTTGATGTAAACACCAGAACCCACTGTCACACGTTTGCGTAAATCACCTTCGCCAAAGGCTTTTGCACTGCGACGCAATTCGAACAGTCGTTTGGCTAAAGGCCACACCCAAATCATCAGAAGACTGGCCAATACCAAATAAAATGACAAGGTTAACCACAGCCTCAATGAAGACGTTGACTCCTTGCTAGGCAGCGGACTGTATAGGGTTAACACTTCTTCACTGCGGGGGAGTACAAAGTACTGTTGCAGTTGCTCTTTCGATTGCAATGTTAACCGTTGTGTGTTTTGCAGCTGTTGCCCAAGGCTCGGAGGAAGGAGAATATCCTCCTGTGTCATTAACTCCATTCGGTAGTTGTTACTTTGATTCCAGGCAGCAATAAAATCTTGTTTGTGTTGGATGGAATCTAGCGTGTGGGCCATTTTTGTACCAAGTTCAGTAATAGCGACTAAGTCTGACCTAGAGGACTGCAAAGGGCAAGTTCAAAAGGCAGAAAAAGACCTTGAAAGTTTTAGGAGAATAAGGAGGGACAACCTGTTTGAAATACGGTCAGTCTGCCGGGTACCCAGAACAATGCGTAGGCAATTTCTCTGGAAAACATTTAGCGAACAGTAAGAGAACAGTAACTATTCCGTATATAAGGGGGGGGGTGTTCCCTCCTTAACTTCCCATTCTTTACACTAAAGTTTTATTGTTTTATACTGAAAGCAATCATTAGTGTTTTTTTTAAACATTTTGCATTTAATTCATCTTAAATGAAAATCTTATTCGATAACACAAGTTCCAATCTCTTCCATTCTTGAGGTATTGTGAAAAATACTTTTTATACCCCTTTAATTGCCATTGTGCTTCAGTAGTCGCTGCTGTAGCATCGGGGACAAACTTCAGCGTAAAGATCGGAAGGCGTAGCCCCTCCCCCCCATATGTAATATTATCTCTGATCATTTTGAATTTTGATGCCACTGTTACATTTACTTAAAAAAAATGTTTTCTTTTTATATTTTAACAAAAATGAGTTTTTAAGGACGTTTTTAAGACCTAGGAGAGGTGGAAAACTTTGTTTTTTTTTCAATATTTGTTTAGACAGTTCCAAAAACGCCTGTAAGAAATGAAGATACCAAAAAGGCTATTATTCGTAGACAACAGAGACGGGCAGAAAAAATCTTAGAAGAAATTGAAAAAACTAGAAAATAGAAGCTTGACTGGACAAAAATCTTAACTTTTTAAAGGGGTTGTAGTTCCCCCTCTCAAGAAAAAAAGTACATTCTGTTTTTGAATCTTATATAATCTTCTCGGTTTTATTATTCCTTTCTTAGTCCATACTCAAAACTTTATTCAAAGAGCTAAAACAAACTTAAAGTAATGCCTTAAAATACCGTTTTTTCTAAGGAAGTGTTAAAGTTTTCCGTTGGTTGGAACAGGGACCCATGGTAAGCACCCCTCCCGATAAGCATTTTCTGAGTGCTCCACTGTAGGATTGTATTGTAATTGAATCTTCAAATGAAAAAAAAATTCTGGGTAACACATTCACGAGAATATGAATCTTACTAGAAAATAAGTGATCATTTACTCTGAGAATATTAAAAAAAAAAAGAAACTGAAATCATATCGAAAAAAATTGCAGAGTAAATAGAAATCGCAGGTTATGTCAAGAACTCGAATTCGTACATTCATCGTCTGAGGTTTTTACAAAATTCACAGCAGCGTTTTTGATAGACGAACCCCTGGTGCACGCTCTTCATGCCGAGCTGAAAGACTTACTTCTAACTATTTTGGTAAGACTTCTGAAACCGGCATTCTCATGTCTGCTGATGAAATTTCTATCAGTTTGCTTGGGAACTTGGACAACTATTTGCAGGACACTATTGTAGGTGAGAAGGTGGATTTTGTGTTAGACGCTCAGAAACTCACCTTTGCAGAAAGACAAGGGTTCCGTCGAAGGGCTTAAAGGCATTTCAAGGCAGCTGCTTGAACACTTGATCAAGAAGTGCCTCATCTCTTCTAATAGCCTTCTCGAAGCGCTTAGATGCCTTAATCCCACGAAAAGGAAAAGAGCTGGAAGTCTATCAAATATAGTTGTGCTAGCTCAAGAGTTCCCAGTATGAGTAAGTGTTGACGATGTTAGAAGTGAGTAGATATTGATGCCAGCCGAGAACTCTGTAGAGCCAACGCCATCACGCGTCGACCATTACTGGCATCAAATCTTCTCTATAATGGATGCTTTTAGTGGGCAAAAGTATACCCTTTTGTCGAATCTTGAAAAAGCTGCATTGACATTATTGTATGGCATTGCTGACAAAGACGTTTTTTTGCTCCCAAGAAGACTTCTTACGCTGGACAGAGCCTCCTTGTCAGAAAGAGTTTTGGATGAGAAGACATGTATGATTGTTGAATTGAACACATAAGGAGGTAATCCTAAAAGTTTTTCTATTCCCAAATAAATGTCGACTTTGGCTAGGTCGTCTTGGTCAAAATACCAAGACTATGTAGAGGGTAAGGCAAAAGAACAAGCTGCTGCTTAAAGCACCCAAGACCAAGAGAAAGACAGGGAGCTGAACCTAGTTGACATCTCTAACTAAAAAAAAAGAGAGCTAGACAGAATTGAGGAATCATTGCAAGAAAAGCAGGCCCCTGACAAACGAGGAAACGGTGGTGCCCTCTTGAAACAGGCCACCGATTGCTTACAGAGAGCGGTGGCTGCAAAGGATTCTGTAGACATTTTCCCTACTAGAGTGTGCCCTGAAAACGCGAGAAGACAAAAAAACGAAACAAATGAAAAAAGCGGGCTGAAAGGACATGGAAGAGAGGGAGTGGGACCTGATAACCGGGCCAGATCCGGTGACATATCAATAAAACAGAACAGATGGCTCTTGAATCTGTTCAGAGACAGGCAACTAAATTTGTCAAGGGTCTCAAGGATAAAGACTATAGAAGTCAACTGGGAGATGTCAATCATAACCTAGGGGCCATCCTTCATTGGGGACTGCTCAGCCATGGAAAAGGTTCAATGTAGATTAACCAGAATGATGCCAGGCCTAAAAGGGAAGCCATACAAAGACTGTCTAAAAACTCTTGAACTGCCAAGTCTGTTGTACAAAAATAAGCAAGGAGACATCATCCAGATGTTCAAGATGAAAGCCAAAATAGAAAATCTGCCCTTTGACAAGTTTTTCAGGAAAACAGCTATACACCAAACCAGAGGCCACTCAGAAAAGGTGTACAAGCCAGAAGCCAGAAAACATACCTTTGCAAACATTTTCTCAGTGCAAGCAGTCAATACATGGAACAACCTGCCTGAACATACCATCAAACACCAAACATCAATAGCTTCAAAAACAGAATTGACAGGTCCTGAGAGAAACACAACAACAAATTTAACACATTTGCTGAGTGGTCAACATAACTTAAAGATCAACTGACTACAAACCCATCAAGCAAACAGAGGGCATCAAACAGGCAGGTCAACTGCCAGATGGTGCTGAACAACTTTAAGTAAGTAACTGCAGAGCCTGAAGCTTCTAACTCTGACATACCATTAATGCAGAGGCAATATGATAATGACCTATAAGTTGCTCAAGTCTGATAACAAAGATATGTTGAACCTCCCCAGTTGTCAAATATCTGATGTCATTCAGCAAAGCTGCTCTGCAAACTTGCCAAAACAAGAAAGAGAAACAATTTTTCTACAATTGAATCTTAAGTCTGTAGAAGAGCCTAAGTGAGATGATAGTGAGAATTACAACAGTTGATAGCTTCAAATCAAATTTTGTCAAGAACTAGGCGACAAAACCTTGGCTCATTCAATAGGATGCAGCAGATATCCTGTAGCCCTTCATCACTAACTGGCATATACTGGATTTGTCCATATTGCTAGCAAACACAATTTAAGGTAAAGGAATCTTATTGTACTATTTTGATTTTATTTAAGCATTTCCTTCAGAAGATTCCTTGCTCCCCTGTATTAATATACATTTTAAATTTTTAGCATTGTACACAGTTAAAGTATTGAAACAATATTTAGAAAGTTTAAATAGATGAAACAACAATGTATTTGGCAATAGGTATTGACGATGAATTATCTAATTTTGAAGTAGTGTTGTATGGAACATATCCATTGTTAAACTCATTACTTTTAGTACCTTCAATAATTGCAGCCTATTTGTTTTTCAGAGGCCACGTAGGATTATTATGGTTATTAATGATGATGGGAATATTTACAGACATTATTGCAAATACAGTATACATGATACTAGAAATTGAGGGCAGTTACGGAGTAGGGAATTTTGTAGATGTTTTCTTTTTGTGGGCGTATGTTTTTTATTCATTAGGAGCTTGGAGTTTTATCAAGATATACAGAGAGTCTATAAAACAAAATCAAGCGTAATGATTCACAGTTAATTTTTCATTTTTTCTTCAAAACAGTAAACAATGCTTTTGGTTCAAATTCTAAAGTTCCACGAAAAACACTGTCTTCAAATTTTTTTATATCAAAATTATCTCCAAATGAATCAATTATCTCTTGTTGAGATATTTTGTGAGGCATATTATTGTCTGGAAGATTTTTTTCATTGATGCTCATGCATTTTAAAAATAAGATTCCATTATCATTTAAAATTCGAGTTATTTGTTTTACATACTGAGGTCGTTGAGCAACATCAAAAACATGGAACACGCCCCTATCAAAAATAAAATCAAATTTACAGTCAGGCAAGTTAGAATTTAGAACGTCATCTACTAGAAACTGGATTTTATCAGATAGTATTTTGACTTTTTCTATAGCATGTTTAGAGATATCTGTTCCAGTTACAGTAAATCCATATTTTGATAATTCCAAGGCTTGAGTTCCAGGACCAGTGCCTAAATCAAGAAAATTTCCAGAGTTGTGATTATTTGATTTAATTTCATTTTCAACATCATGATCTAAATTCTTTTCAAACCATGGCATCGTACTAACATCGGTCTCTTTATAGTAATCATCCCATCCAGGGAAAGACTCTTTGAAATTATCTAAATCATCATTGTTCATACAGAAGATTGAGAACTACTATTCATAAAGAATTCTAATCAGAGATATCAGATAAAGGGATTTTTGATAAAGCCGTTTGCCAAAAGAACTACAATTCCTACGGCAGTTCCAGTTCCACCAAGAATCCCTACCAAAAAAGCAGCATCGCGTTTATCCATTTATAATGATTCAAAAATTGCAACTTATGAATTTAGAGTTTGGGGAGCTAAAACCATCGACGGCGCGGCCGTCAAAGTGAAATCGAACCGGCTTGGATCGGTCGATGACCGCACCCTTGTCGGTTCGGAAAGGTTGACCGGTCATGACGATCCATCCGGCTCGGTCATAACTTTGGCCGCATCATTGCCTGACCCGATGGCCGTTTCGCCTGACGGCGTAGCGGGCAGGGATGTGTTCACAGCCGGCGGTTTTTGGCCCATCTGATAAACCGCCAGTATTTCATCGGTCGCCGTATTGCGCAGCATGTTGAACCAGCGCCGGCATCCGGCACTGTGGTTCCAGCGCTCGGCAAATAGGCCTTTGGGGTTAGTGCGCAGAAAGACAAAACGGGACCAATCCTGATCGCTTAACTCGTCGCCATCTGTCGGCCGGGCGATATGGGCCTCTCCGCCATAGGTAAATTCAGACTGATCGCGCTTACCGCACCAGGGGCATTCGATAACAAACATGGCTAGTGGGCCACCGCCGCAGCGCCGTGCTCGGCCACCAGGGCGCCGGATGCAAATCGATCCATCGTGAAGGGCGCGGCAATCGGGTGCGGATCGTCATGGGCAATCGTGTGGGCGAACACATGGCCCGACCCGGGCGTTGCTTTCCACCCGCCGGTGCCCCAGCCGGCATTAATGTAGAACCCTTTGACCGATGTCTTGGACAGGATCGGACTGGCATCGGGGCAGACATCGACGATACCGCCCCATTGCCGCAGCATGCGTAGTCGCGAGAACATCGGGAACAATTCCAGCAGCGCAGCCATTTGGTGTTCGATTATGTCCAGACTGCCGCGTTGGGTGTAGCCGAGATGCGGGTCGAGCCCCGCGCCGATCACAAGCTCGCCCTTGTCCGATTGGCTGCAATAGACATGCACGGCATTCGACATCACCACGCAGGGTAAGACTGGCTTGATGGGTTCCGAGACAAAGGCCTGCAAGGGATGGCTTTCAATGGGAAGGCTCAAACCGGCCATTGCGGCAATCACACTGGAATGCCCGGCCACGACGCTGCCGACTTTCGGCGTTCGGATAGGGCCGCGGGTCGTTTCCACGCCAGTGATTTCTCCGGCGGAGATGTTGAGAGCCGTGACCTCGCATTGCTGGATGATGTCAACGCCCAATGCATCGGCTGCCCGGGCATAGCCCCAAACGACCGCGTCATGCCGGTTGACCCCGCCTTTTCGCTGCAACGGCGTCCCTCAATTGCGCCATGTGATGTCTAATCCAGTAGACCGTCCCGATATACGTGGAGCAAAGTCTAGAGACAAAGCGGATTTCAAAATGGGAACTGTGTCTCGCTCCAGACAACCTTGGCCCCGACGTTCTACATACGCCCCGGATGAGCGTAAACTTTGTCCCCGGACAGGTTCACCAGAGCACAAATTGTGACAACTCGTTCGCCTTCAGGCGGCAGATCAGCTGGATTGTTTGACAATCCAGACCCACAACAGCGGGGGTCGCACCAGCCGCTGGCGGAGCAGATGCGCCCGCAGAAACTGGCTGATGTGGTCGGGCAGGAGCACCTGTTGGGAGACGATGGCGCCATCGGCCGTGCTGCGCGGTCAGGCTCGCTGCACTCGATGATTCTATGGGGGCCACCCGGCACCGGTAAGACCACCATCGCGCGCTTGCTGGCTGCGGAAGCCGGTGCTGAAATGATCCACATGTCAGCCGTAATGGCAGGCGTCAAAGATGTCCGGGAAGCAGTTGCCGTGGCGGAAGGTAACGAGACCATGGGCCGGCGCACTGTTCTGTTTCTGGACGAGGTGCACCGCTTCAACAAAGCTCAGCAGGACGCCTTTCTGCCCCATGTTGAAAAAGGGACCGTCACATTTATTGGCGCCACCACGGAAAACCCGTCCTTTGAAGTGAACGCGGCCTTGTTGTCCAGAGCCAGGGTATATGTGCTTAAACCCCTGCAGGAGGACGGTCTTGCGCAGTTGGCGAACCGGGCTGCCGCGCATATTGAGCGGCACATGGATGCCGACGCTGTGGCGCTGTTGTGCGCTCAGGCTGATGGTGATGCACGACGCCTGCTGAACGTGCTGGATGTGGCGGCACAGCTCACCGCAGATACTATCGATGTTGCTGCGGTGGAGTTGGCGCTGGGTGACAGCGTGCGCCGCTTCGACAAGGGTGGTGACATCTTCTATGAGCAGATCTCCGCTCTGCATAAAGCGGTGCGGGGTAGTGCGCCCGATGCATCATTGTATTGGTTCTGCCGTATGTTGGACGGTGGCGCCGACCCACGTTATATCGGCCGGCGACTTGTGCGTCTGGCCAGCGAAGACATCGGCAATGCCGACCCGCGCGCGCTGGAGATGACATTGGCTGCGTGTGCTACATACGAACGGCTGGGTAGCCCGGAAGGGGAGCTGGCGCTGGCTGCATTTCTTGATACTTATCATAAACACTAGCTTGCACTTCAGGACCAATATTTGAGAAAAATTTACCCAATTTATCAACAGTTGCACTTTTGTCATCACGGTCGCAATCGCTTAAGTACACCTTTAAACATAAAATATATTTTGTGAAACCTAGAGAAGCCTAGGAAGGGCGACTCCCCCCATTAGTCCAAATTGTTCATATCTTAAATTTCGCATTTAATATTCGCACAACCATTCCACATTTTCTGATTTTATAACCATACCATGTCTACTGTTTAGCTATAGTTCCATTACTAAAGAAAACTCCATCCTCCAATAAGGGGGATGGAATGTTGTTGCATCTACGGGGAGCAAAGGCCCAGGATTGTTCTTAGATAGTATGCAAAACATGCTTCATTAATTATGTGACTATTTGGTTTAATGTCAAGTGTTGTGATTAATCGTTTGCTAAATCTCACGAACTGTGACATGAATCTCATGAACTGTCACATGAAGATCGAGTCAACGTTACCTGGCAACATCTACAGGTTCTTCAACCTTAGTCAATAGAAGATACGATTTAAAGTAAAAAATAAGCATAAAAATAGTTAGTCAAAAACCAATTCAACCAGATTCATTTCCGTTTGATATTTTCTTGGTTATGAAAGCTTAATTGAGGTATCTCGATTGCCTGAAATGTTAAGCAAAAAAAACGATAAAAATTTTAAGATAAATGTTTGACTTTTGTCTTGTTCACTACTTGCTTTTGCTTATTTGGCTTGTTATTTAGCTTGTTAAGTACTTCGGTTGGCTATTAACCAACTTGACTTTTCAAAAGAATTAGGAAAACCTAAATAAGAGACTCCAAGAATTTTAGGGAATTTAGAAATAGGACAAAAACCAGGAATTTCGCAAATTTGACACAAATCACGGGTTTTGGATTTGCTAAGTTTTGTTTTCAGTGCTTGGACCGGATGTTACCACGTCATTTTTCGAATCTCGCTATTTATAATTCTTAATTTCATGTTGTTTTTGCTGGTGCTTTTTTTTGTCAGCTTTTTATACACCAACTAAATTTAGTTCTTCTAATAAATAATTGACCAGCATATGAAATAATTCCAGGTTTTTGAAGGTGACGAAAAACATTATGATGTTACGTCGGTTGAGTCATCTGGAGAAATCGAGAAGCCTCCCAAGTCATTAGGTTTGACCCTGAAGCTCGATTTTGAGAAGGTGGAACCGGGCCTTGCCATTCACATAACCATGCCCCCGACCAGTGAATTCGAACCGAATAAGCATGAGAGAAAAACCTAAGAAAGAGGCGTCGATGAATATCATGGTGATTGAAGATGAAGCCGGCCTGCAATTGGGCCTGACCGATTTATTTGAAGAAGCGGGCCATCATGTGGATGTTCACGCTCAGGGCCGCGTCGCCATCGAGAGGATGGCGGCGAGCCACCCCGATTTAGTTGTCTTGGACCTGGGTTTACCCGATATGGACGGCACGCAAATCCTCGAACATATCAACCAACACTACCCGGAAACGCCGGTGTTGGTACTAACCTCCAGAGCAAACGACGCCGATATCGTCTTGGGATTCAAACTTGGCGCTTACGACTACGTTACCAAACCCTTTTCACCACGGGTTTTGTTGGCTCGGGTTGAAGCCTTGATCCAACGCAAACAGTCATTTGCCCGCGAAATCGATCTTGGCGACATCCACATCAACTTTGATCGCTATGAAGCCTTCGCCAACGACGAGCCCATCCACCTGACCACAAGAGAATTTGAAATCCTCAAGTTTCTTTACCAATTCAAGGGCAAGCCCGTTTCAAGGCACGATATTCTCGATGAAGTCTGGGGGATGGATTCCGAAGCCGGACCAAGAACGGTCGACACGCACGTGGCCTTGCTTCGCAAAAAAATCGAACCCAATCCCGACAAGCCAACCTTTTTGTTGAGCCGGCGCGGTATCGGCTACAAATTAGTCGTCAAACCCAATTAACCCAGGAAAGAACATGTTCCTCTCCCCTGCCTTTCAAAAATGGATACGGGCTTCATTGCTTCGTTGCACTTGGGCCTGGGTGCCGGTCGTCTGTGTACTTTGTTTGCAAGCCCAAGATTCTGAAGACAAGGCTCCTCAACCTGCCACGCTGAAGCCCTCCTATCAAATTTGGGAACATGTTTACCGTGCCGAGGTCATGGGCCAAAAGGACTCAAGCCTGCTGGTTCTCAAAAATATTTTGGCCGAGTCGCGAGAAAACAGAGCATCGGTGATTCGCGCCATGGCCATGGTGAAACACGATCCGGCTGGCATCGCCGAGGCGCCTTTACAGTCTGGATATCTGAGAGGCATTATTTTCAAATCAGGCATGATTTACGCGTTGATCGACACCGATTGGATTGAGCCCCGATGACCAAACCCATGATGGACCTGCGTGCGCTGGTAGAGAAGAGCGCCGATGCCGACCTGCTTCGCGAGATGATCGGCTTTGCTGCTGAGCGGCTGATGGAGCTGGAGGTCGGCGCCAAGACCGGTGCTGACTATGGTGAGAAGAGCAGCGAGCGCCTGGCGCAGCGCAACGGCTACCGCGATCGGGACTGGCAGACCCGGGCCGGCAGCGTCGAGCTGCGCATCCCGCGCCTGCGCACCGGCTCCTATTTTCCCTCGTTCCTCGAGCCGCGGCGCTCGGTTGAGAAGGCGCTGACCGCCGTGATCCAGGAGGCCTATGTCCATGGCGTCTCAACGCGATCGATGGACGACCTGGTGCAGGCCATGGGTGGGACCGGGGTATCGAAGAGCCAGGTGAGCCGCCTGTGCGAGGAGATCGACGAGCGTGTCGACGCCTTCCTGACGCGGCCGATTGAGGGCGAATGGCCCTACCTCTGGATCGATGCCACCTATCTCAAGGTGCGCCAGGGTGGGCGGATCGTATCCGTGGCGGTCACGCTCGCGGTGGGCGTCAACACCGACGGCAGGCGCGAGGTGCTGGGCATGGCGATCGGTGCCTCCGAAGCCGAACCCTTTTGGACCGAGTTCCTGCGCGATCTCGTCCGGCGCGGCCTCAGTGGCGTGAAACTGGTGATTAGCGATGCGCATGAGGGCATCAAGGCCGCCACCGCTCGAGTCCTTTCCACGACCTGGCAGCGCTGCCGCGTCCACTTCCAGCGCAATGCGCTCGCCCATGCCGGCAAGAACAGCCGCCGGGTGGTCTCGGCCTTCATCGCCACGGCCTTCGCCCAGCCCGACCATGCGGCGGCGAAGGCTCAGTGGCGTCTCGTGGCGGACCAGATGCGCGGCAAGCTCCCCAAACTGGCGACGCTCATGGACACGGCCGAGGAGGACGTCCTGGCCTATATGACCTTCCCAGCCCAGCATCGCACCAAGCTACACAGCACCAATCCGATCGAGCGGCTGAACGGCGAGATCAAGCGACGCACGGACGTCGTCGGCATCTTTCCGAACGAGGCATCGATCCGACGCCTCGTCGGTGCGATCCTCATGGAGCAGACCGAGGAATGGACGGTCCAGCGCGCCAGATACATGACGCTGGAAACGCTCGCCCCTGTCTGCGATGATCTCAATGTCAGCCTGCCTGCAGTGATCAGCTCGTGGTCGCTCAGTGCGCGTTCGGTTTCGCTGAGCACACCGGGGGTTACACCCTGGTCGGCCACGGTCACTACCGCATCAAGATGATGGGCAATCTGGCGCAGAGACTTCTTTTCGCGGCTGGTCATTTTCACGGGTGGCAAGGTCTTAGTCATGAATGGCGGATCTTCCGGGGAGATTGTCATGTTGGGGTTTGTCATTGGGTGTATTCTACCCGATTTAGACGTTCGAATAATGACCAGAGGAAAACGCAGCAAGTCCAGTTCGCGTT
>JAAAKM020073195.1:109207825-109221332 GCA_010016025.2 Alatinidae sp. Z8VKAUB7J3 | reverse complement strand
AACGCCAGCAGCGCGACTATTTTGTGCGCCAGGCCCAGGACAAAGGCCAGGTGTCGCGGGCGCACTACAAGCTGCTGCAGATCGACCAGCGTTTCAAGCTGTTGCGTGGTAACGCGAAGGTACTGGAACTGGGCGCGGCACCTGGCGGATGGACGAACTATTTGCAGGAAAAGTTGCCTAAGGGCTTATTGATAGCGGTGGACCCGTTGCCGATAACCGCTGGTGCTGCCACCCATGTGATCGAGGGCGAAGCGGGTGAACCGGCGGTGGACGCGCAGATCAGCGAGATTCTGGGGGATCAGCAGTTGGACCTTGTTTTATCGGATATGGCCCCCAATATATCTGGAGTAAGAGCAGTTGATCAGGCGCGCGCCATGGATTTGGCGGACATTGCTGTGAATGCTTGTGCGTTATGGCTGCGTAATGGCGGCAGTCTGGCGATCAAAGCGTTCCAGGGTGAAGGTCTGGATGACTGGGTGCAAGGCTTGCGGGCACATCGAAATGGGGCCGGTAAAAATGCTGAAAATGACCCTGACAGGCCTGCAGGGCGCTTTAAAAAGGTCAGCATGACCAAGCCCAAAGCATCCCGGCCGGAGTCGCGGGAAGTTTTTGTGGTTGCCCAGGGGTATCTGCCGGGTACGTGATTTCCCGGTCTGAATACTGGGCCGGAATAGTGTAGGCTAGCGGTCTATAATTCAGGGTAAATAACCGCTTGATGGCAGGAAAATCCGGTCTATCAAGGAACATTCACCGGCGAGATTAACAAAGAAAATCCGGTAAAAAGGCAATTAATTAGACATATAATCACTGTCTATGATGCCGTTAACGCGAGGTAACTCCCCTTGTCCGATATGGGAAAAAATTTATTACTGTGGTTGATCATCGCAGCAGTGCTGCTCACGGTGAGAAAGCATTTTCTATGGCTCTTTCACTAGCGTTACAAAGCTTGGCACGGTAGAAACGGTTCAAGCGATTCTGTTTGGTAAAAAGTAATATGTACGATGTCCGAGGACGGGAACAGGACTGTTGAATCAGGGATGACCCATGTTCATTTAACGTGAATGAGCTAGGGGATCTAGGAACATGATTGACCCGCAGGACGTGTCAATTATACGATTTATGAGTCATGTCCAGTTACGGCAATACCCTCACATATAAGTAAGCAGATCTAACGTCTTTTTCAATCAAATAACTTGAGGGTTTTTGGCTCTTGAGGAGTGCATTTATGCTACTATGACAAAAAGCCACAAATTTTGCGCATAGACTAGAATATCATTCCAGACTTTAAACTGGCACTCTTTTGCTGATACTTTGCACAATAAGCAGTGGTGCAGCTTTATTTTGCCGCCACCATTCCTCGTGGCCCATTCACTTGCTAACTGAGTCATTCAATTATCGAATCGATTACTACTATTTCTGACACCCCATCGTAGTACAGAGCCTTCTGAGGCCAACACAGATGAGCCTCCTGTTCCAACCTACTCTTTTCCAAGTTTTACTCTTCACTCCTCCGCAGAACCTAACTGACCAAATACTTAAAACTAACAGTTGGGGAATTCGCCTCCCTGTGTGCCTCCTTGTTTTTTTTTTAGTTGAGCCGTTTATGTGGTGAATCCATTTCTGTTACCACTACTGACGCCTCATTGCACCACCAAGCTCCCTGAGGTCGACATAGATGTGCACGCTCTTCTTTCAACTCATTTGGTTCCGAGCTCAATTCTTTTCTCCCTCGCCTTTACTTTGCTTACCCGCTCTTTTACTTTACTCACCCGTTACTTACCTAATTAATCAAATCGTGAAAGTTAACCGAGTAGGAAAGTGACAAGAAAAAAGATTCTTTATTTTGATTGCAACAGTTGATTGAACCTTTATGTGGCCAAATTTATAAGTTAATCAGGTGCACTGGGGATAACAAGTAAACAAATTCTCCTAAATTAGTTAAATTATCCCTGTAAATGAATTTAATGCAAATTACATGAAATACCTGCGTTAACCGATTTTGCTCATAAACAGCTTAATTAGTAACTCTAAATGCTAGAAATCCAAACATTCCCAAAGAACTCAAATATCCTTATACATTCACAGAATATGAATGAATGATGGAATTTTCTTATATGCCTTTCCCGCAAAATGCATTGAAATAAATAAGCACTTCTATTTTATCAAGTGTCCGTGGAAATTATTTCTAAGAGGACGGAAGCTTCTCAAAGCCGTATCACCTTGTACCCTGGTTTATGAACTTGAGTGGCATGAAACAAAACCCTCCATACTTCATCCAATCATGACAACCCAGCTATAAATCATTTATTTATAGCTGGGTTGTCTTGATTGGGAACTTATCATTAAGCCTTTGCAGGTACAAGGGAGAAATTTTAGAAGCTGTAACTGTATAGGTAAGACAACAATATTCTAGTAGTGGCGGGTGACATTGGTTAACTATTTTGCAAGAATTTTGGTCTTGTTATTTTTACAATAGTAAAATACTTTCGCCATATCGGTTTGTATTTAGCTTACACAATATAAAACTGTTTTTCTATGCTTTACAGTTCCTAAGTCTTCTGAAATGTTTTTTCTTCTTTAGTTTCCAATTTTGTTGCAACTTATTGTTAGCCTTTATGCTTAGTTAACCTTAAGACCTGAGTTTAGTTTACACGAAATAGCAAAAAAAATATGTTTTAGTGGACTCTGATTGGTCCAAAAACGCAAATCATTCAAGCATTTCAAATCCTAATTGGCTCCTTCAAAAATACAGTTGGGTATACACTTTCACACATTTCATTTGGGTCATTCTGACGTTAGTACTCTGACGAGTGTCAGACGAAAAAATCTTTTTAAGTACATAACATTTTTGCTATTTCGTGCTATATTCTTGTTTTGTACAACAATCAAACTATTAGTTTACACAATATAGTACTGTTCTTCTTATGCTTTACAGTTTCCTAAGTCTTCTAAAGTGTTCTCCCTACTTTAGTTTCCAATTTTGTTTCAACGTTTTGGGAATCTTGAAAGTTAGTTAACGTTAAGACTTGAGTTTTTCATTCCTTAAGACCAAGAAAATCATTTCTGGCTAAGCCACTGTTACCAATAGACTAGCTGCATAATTTTCTTCGTTAATTTGGAAGATTAAATCTATAACTTTCTTAGCTATGTGAAAATATATTTCAGGTTTGCAAAAATACTACATTTTATTGGTACAAATTACACCCAAAACTGGATAGCTCTTCAAAAACCTTGAAGACCACTTTTCTCTATCAAATTTTGCAAGCAAAAATGTCACGACTAGAAATAAGACTTAGAAAGATTAAGAAATACTCATCTTGACGATTTGATTATTTCTCAACTCTTAAATTACATTTGTAGAATCATACTTTTTATATCTTGATAATATTTTTAAGATTGTTGAGAGGTACATGTAGTAATTATAGCTTAAGAATGATAAAATAAATACAGAAAAGTAACACTTGTTTATTTCTTGAATTTTTATCACCTAAACCTACGTCTCTTTGTTTATTATCGACTTCATCAAATAAACGTATAAACAGGATATTCTTGAACTTTTAAGGATATAAACGGGTTGCAGAAAGGTTGCTGTAGCACGATCTTGAATATAAATAGCAGAGAAAACACGACAACTTTTAATTTGTTAATGCTTACATGTTTCAAAGAATATTCCTCTTTCTTATTGGTGAGTTTTTGCAAATCTTTCACTACCTTTTATGCAGATATTACGAATAACATACATTCTATATTATGTTGTACTCTATTGTTATAATTATCTGTTTAGCTATTATAATTAGACTATTATTGTAAACAAAGCCAAGTCAACGGATCCCAAAAGAGGCTCGGCAATAGGACATCATTTGATCGAAAACCCATGTACTGACAACTGGTTTGTTTAGGGTATTAGCCAAAGCCCGATCTCCCTTTCATCTCGAAGCCTTAAAAGCTGCCTTTATCAAAA
The DNA here is from genome assembly GCA_010016025.2 of Alatinidae sp. Z8VKAUB7J3. Lineage (NCBI taxonomy): Eukaryota > Metazoa > Cnidaria > Cubozoa > Carybdeida > Alatinidae > Alatinidae sp. Z8VKAUB7J3. Next base: position 109,217,371 of record JAAAKM020073195.1, on the reverse strand, counting down.
AAAAAAAGCCGGTTCCCTGTCGATAAAACGAATTTATTAACAATTTTATGCCTTTTTTAAAAATACGAGTGGAAGAAAAGGCGTCGCTCTCGTGACCGTTACTTTTTAGGACTTGTTTTGGTCTTCTCGTTTCCTACAAATTCATTGTAAGAGCTTTCTCATTGTAATTCATACGATTGCTGTGATCAGTGTTTGGCAAAAACGTTTAGCAGAATGAATCCGTTAGTCAACGCAATATTCAAATTTTGTACCGCAAACCAACTATTATTAACATTTTTCATTATCTGGAAATTTGAAGAGGTGAATGAAAATGGTGTTGAAGAAAAAAGCAGTAGCAGGCAAAGTGATAGCGAAGAAAGAAGTACATTGAAAGAAGTGGAGTTAAGTAAAATGGAAGAATGGATAATAGTGAGATAATGTCAGCCAATTCCTAATTCTCTTTTAGTCAGCAGTGATTGTATATATTTAATACTTATTAATAAGATAAATTTTTTTATCACTTCATAGTATTTTGATATGATAAGTGAGTTAGAGGTTGAGGAAGGGAGACCCCCCCTTTCCTCATATAATTTCTAGTTGCTTCAGATTTTAATACCCCTCTTTAGAGTAAAAAGAACTTATTTTTCTTTTATTTAGATTGCTGTTCACTTTTAATATCATATCCAGGGTCACTCTCGAGATGAAGGCTGTCAAACCCCACTCTCTAAGGCAGAGTTCAATTTTTGAAGACAATGTTTTGATATAAGTAGTTCATTCAATGTATTTGCTTTACGAAATACAGTATAATTTCCAAAATAAACTCTTATTTTAGCAACAACAGAGGGGTTTTCTCTAACTCAGCAAAATGAATTTTTCAAGGAAAATTTCCTATTTTGTACATAGTTGCTTCAGGGCTCTTATACATGTTACTTTATTATGTAATTTTCATTAAGATTGCACCCCTTTTTAGGAAACTTAACTTTTGTTTCCTGAATGTTAAGTTCTCATATATTAATGGTTTTTGATGAGCAACATTAAAGCTAATACCTTTTGTATGGCTTAACCACATACACACATGATTCTCATAAATTTTCTAAAGCAAGAATTTGTCAAGCATAGTATTTTATAAACAACTTTCATTAAAGAATTGTACTTTTAAGATTTTTTCAGCCCTTTTTAGGTATGTACTCTAAAGGTAGATGATGTTAGCACACTATTTTAGACCCAGAGACAATTTTAGATAAGAGAGCATTTTGTACAAACGTTAATTAATAACCAAAAATCTTGATAATATGACATCTTGATTGTTTCAATCATATTTTTAAAAGTAAGAAGAATCAGTAATGCCAATTTCACTCCAAGTTAAAAATAAGACAAAATTATTTCTCATACTTTCCAGACAACTGCAAAGACGTGGATACACCAATCAAATGCAGTTGCATTTTTTGCATCTCCGTCATTTACAATGACGGCATCACGTATCCGACTGAACAATGATTGATTATGCATTCGAAACTCCCTCAGATACGTCGAAGTCGGGATTCGATTCTTCATAAGTTCTGTGAATGCTAGAAGAGAAGATAAACCGAATAAATAGCAAGGGTAATATTGCAATTTCACATTGTTGAATGGGCTTTTTTACGCAAAAACACCAATGAGACGTTGACTAGAGCACAGACAATATGATTTGGACCTTAAGCGTTTTTTTTTTTCAAATATTTTTCTTCCATTTTATCTCACCAGCCGCCACTCAGTTGTTTTCTTGGCCCATCTGTTGTTTTCCATTCGGGCGAGATGTCCTGCCCACTGGCCTTTTGTAAATTTTATTTTCTCGGTGATGTCTGTCACTTTGGTTCTTGATCTTTTAACTCTAATATTGGCATGCAAATCAAGACTTCTACTAGATGTCAGCACAAGATACTAGACTTTACAACATCCCTTTTATTGCAAGGCTTTTACTGAACACCGCTTCAATTATCTGTATCGTATATTTCTACCTCCGAACAGAACAATAAACTTTTGATACCTTACTACGAAATGTGCTCCATATAAGTTGGCCTAAACTTATAACCAATGATGTTCTATACCAAAGTCCGTAAAATGCAACCCTGAAGACTTGTCATCAATAACAAATTTGCCTCAAACTCGCTAGCATTTTAATAAACTGAATAAGAAACACTCTGGATGGCCAAAGAGGACGCAGTGCCACCTTGCGGTACTATATTTTTAAGCTGCATTTAAGACCTCTTGAGAATTGTCATTGTCAATATAAAACCAAAGGAATGAAGGTTGCCTTTTCTAACATACTTTTGCAAATGAGCTCATGTAAATGTATAATAAAGACGATATGGAGGGCTCCGCCAGGCATTTCTTGTATAAATATGGTCTAACACAATGGGCAGCCTCTATGCGCCTCTACATCACTGATCTCTGAAAAAGACTTTTTTAGAGATCAGTGCATTACATTTCTAAACTGCATTTATGACGTCTCGAAAGTCGCAATTATGAAAATATGAAAATCATAAAACGTGGAATTGTTGGAAGCATTATATTGATCAATAGAATGACTATTTACGGATTATGCAGCTCTGTTAGGTAATGCAATATCCGGCGGTATCTTCTGGCCATGTTTTTATATTCTAATTAGAATCAAGCAGCTTAGGCCATAGAGATAAGAGGACGAATATTTTTTATCCACCTAAGGAAAAAGAGGTCATGAGAAGCCTGAGAGCTACAGAAGTGCTCGTACACTGCACTCTTAATCAGAAAGTAAGCTGCTCTCTTTTTATTATAGTAAATTGATATTGTTGTCTTCTGTTCTTACTAAGTTCTTGTGTGAGAGAATCATTGAACAAGATCCTGACTTAACGCCGTTACTACGGAGCATTACATGGCCTGTGTTGCCGACCGGGAGGGGAAGGAGGGAGTTTTGGTTCACTTCAGCACAAGGACGACGTCAAGAATTTTTTATTGGCCACCCCCTTCCCCTCCCCCCTAGTGAAAGACAGTTCTTCCGTATTTAAAAAAATTGAAACAAACTTCTTAGGACAAAGATTTTGCCCCAATTAAACTTTTAGAAATATTTAGCATTCGAAAGGTAAATGATAAAATTCAGCAACGGAAGAAAGCATTCATGTGACACAACTTTCCTATTATGGTACATGCCTCTACCGTGACCCTGTGGTGTGATCGAAGTCAAGCCGTCACAAATTTTAGGCAATGATATATCGCGTTACAATGATAATGATATCCATTGAATAAGCACAAATATATATAGTATTATATAATACGGGTGTAAACGTACACACGCACCTCAATTCTACACTGAGAAGTTTAATGGATTAAACTCATACACTTCACAAGATACCAAAAGTGTACCCCTTCAGCATATCAATAAAAAGCAGAAGACGTCACAGCTGGAACTATGACAATCTTAAGAAATAATTAAAACCAAGGGAAGAACAGCTACTTTATTGTAGGTACTTAGTTTGGCGACTATAACAATAAAAGCAAAAAGAAACTAAGATCTCTACGGATGAGCAGAAGGAACTGCAGGTGATGGGTTAACTGGTTGCTCGCAAAAACATCAAAAAATGTGCACTAATCCAAGGTTTAGTGCTTCAGATACAGACATAATAACGTGAGACATTTCTATTTATTAGGGCGAAAAGGGGAATATTTCAGTAGTGGTCTTTAAATCTAGCTCACGTGTGGCCCCTATAACACTTAAAGATATACTTAAATAAGAAGCGCTGGATATCGATGCCAATCGGTAGATGACTAGGAGCTAATGTGGCAACTAGAGAAATAGCGCACGTTAACATTACAGTTAAGTTGGTAGAGCGCACGCCGCGATAGCGTGGGTCACGGGTTCGATCCCTAGTAATGACATATTTTCTATTTCTCTAGTGTCTCTTCCATCATGACTTAAATCTGTTTGAGACGTCGTGTCAAAAGCGTTGTCTACATTCAACAGAAGGCATGGGTTTTCTTTCTTACTTTTTATGCAATCTTGAAAACTTACAAAGACTCGGTTCCGTCTATGTTATTGAAGCTGGACCCAAACAAAAAGGGGAAATGACCTTGATATGTTTTGGTATTAAACTGCTGTTACTCTGATTAAACATAACGAACTGTATCGTAAATATTGCATTATTTAATTGATTTCATTAATAATTCACCTAATTACGGATATACAACGTAAATATAGCCCTCTTCGTGGAACGTTGTTTAGTAACTTGCAAGGGGGACTTTTAGGCCTAGTTTGCATTAAACCATACATGTATCGCACACACCCTGCGACTTGCTGAGCCCGAAGAAGCACATCTTGACAATTGACGTGGTTATCGCCGATCGTGAGTGGGAAGAGTCGTGAAAGTTGAACTGAGCTCACATAACACGACTGTTTCGATCCTCCGATATGTGATAATGTAATGGAACACAAACCGCTGACCGCTTACGCCGGTCACCGACTCAGGTTTTTAAGAAACGGTTATGAGAACTCTGTCATTTAATGAAAAGGTGGCGTAATTTTCACTATATTCCTATTTTCACTTCATCAAAAATTATGTTTAATTCTGTAAGGAACTGAAAGTCAAACTCTCAAGGTAGGATCGTCATCGTTTTGTTGACATTGAATTTGAAATCTCAGACCCGAAAAGAAAGACAACAGGCTGCTAAACCCTGCCTTCTTAGGAATAAAAGAAGGCCGCTTCTTCGTTACACCAACTTCATAATTACATAGAATTTGTTTGAAAAATTTAGATTTCCGGGGTAAAATATAATGTAGAGGGCATTGCCTTCCAACCCATCTGGTATTGTTCTCTGTGAGCAAAACGGGAATTCTTTCGATTAAACAGTTTTCCAACCAGTCAAACAGATCATGTTGTGGATAATCGGCAACCATCAGTGACATTTACAGATCAATGGACATTAACTAGATCAAGTCGCTGGCACCCAGCCACCCTGCGACGTCAAAATTAAAATAATAAAACCCCAGGGTTATCAAACGCTAAAGCATGAACAGGGAAAGTGGAAGATATCATCTGGAAGCTACGTGAGGTAATTAACCAGGAGTATGGCCACCATATGCATATAAGTAATACTTGAGAATTAAGTAATTAATGGCTCCCTTAACCCACCTGTGCCCCAAAATGTTTTAAGAATAAATCCCCTGCCGGGCTCCCACAGCAAACAAAGCCCTTTTGTTTTGGGTGTTATTTTCTGACAAATTAAATCTTTCGCCGTGCTGTTTCCAATCAGGATTATTTCAGTCAGTAATCCTCTCTCTTCAGGTTTAAGTTTCCTCTTATGTACAGGTACAGACGCGCAGGCCGCACGGAGAGGGTGCGGCGGGCAGGAGAGGCGGGGGCGGGGGGGGGGGGGGGGGTCATCATATAGTCTCAATTTCGTGAACGTTTTAAATAAGGATGACACACATACGGACACAATTCGTACTAATTGACTAATTAGCAACTGTTTGAAGGTCAAATGTGGCATGGTAAGTAATTTAAGTGTTTTCTGACATCACTTTTATTTTGAATAATGGGAAAATTCCTTGAAATTAATAAACGGGGGGGTCCCAATAAGGAGCGGGGGGGTTATAAATTTCAAAAAGTAATAAGCGGGGGGGTACGATTATTTGGCACTCGAGAGTAACAAATCGGTTAGATATGAAATTATATATCGCTGAACAAGCTTGAGGTTACTGGTTTTAAGTCCCCGAGCGAAAGTCGGATGTGTTAGTTGGCTTGAGATTTCATGAAAGTACTACCTTCAACAAACCATCATTGCCAAATGATACACTTTAAAACAAAGCAATAAACTTCTTCCTAACTAACACGACTTAGGGGTTGGTTGACAGAATTAAGTAGAATGTTCCATCGTTTACTCGCCAAACATCAGCGCCTAAAAGGAAACAGGCACATCGGGTTCCAAAGACCAAAGACACCGTTAACAAGTGTGAATCTTCTATGGGGCAGTACTTGCTTGAAAGCACGGACTGTACCGTAGGTACACGGACGATTGTTTCCGTATCATAGGCAAGGCCGGGTCCTCACTTCATTTGGCTGTTCTGGAGTCAGTTCACATAAAAGCAAGAAAACCTTTGCCATGCAGGCACAAAGAATTCGTTTCCTCACAGGGCCTGCTCAATTAATTTTGTAGTGTACGCTGGTTGGTCCAAAACACAAGCCATTCAGGCATTACAATTCTGACTGGCTCTTTTAAATTGTTAGGTTTAATGTTCCGTACGGTTCAAGAAAATAACTTTTCAGTGCAAACTGTTTTCGTTATTTCGTGCAATATTTTCGCCACTCCATATGTTACTTAAAAATTTTATATTCACGGTTATAGCACGAGGCAAGCAGTAGTTTTCCGTGTCAAAATTGATTGGATGACTTCCCTTATTCCGTCACATTTCACGTTATGCCTAGCCTGTCTATTTCATTTCTGAAAAAGGAAAACACGTGTCATGGGTGCACGTCCCAGTGTTGACATGTGTTCTAATTCTTCAGTGAAAGCCCTCTAATATTGTAGCAAGGAATTTGAACATGTTATTCGTGTACGAAACCAGAAGACTGACAATAAGAGTTAGTATCTTGTTTGCATTTTACAGCCTCAAACAGCATTGAACTTTACCGACAACTTTTGTGAAAAATCACATGGCATCATTTACAGAGGCAAAAGCATTAGTTCCTTTCATGAAGTCTTAAGAGCTACTTTAAACAAGACGATAGGATTCGATTTTTGTGGGCTAATTCGCTGTGTGTTTCGTTGCAATTTATCTTATTCCCGTGTCTTTAAAGCTTCAGTAACGTGGTGCTTGCATAATAACTAGAAAATGTCTTTATAAGCAAAGAAACACCGTACCAATCCATGCAATATACGTTTCCTTGAAGAATGATACCATATACTCTTATTTCGTTGTACAGGAGAGGGAATTGTAAAAAGAAGTCTGCTGGTCTTCCGTGTGAAGTTGGGATGCGAAATAGAACATGCCACATTTTAAGTGGGTCAGTTCTTAGTGTATGGTCGAAAGTTGAAAGCATTTTGATGACACAACCTGGACCGCAAGGAAAGATACAAATTATTCGAGTGAAACTCGACGACGGAAATAAAGTCGTGGGTACGTATGCTAGTGATCTTGTGTCTCATTGATTCATTGATCGAGAAGATGAACATTTCTGAAAGATTTGCAATGTTGTGAAACTGTATATGGAGTGCAATCGGAAGGATTAGTGGTTTTCGTCACAGTGTATTGAAATAATACTGGATCCTTTGACAAGCTCAAATCTTATTCCTTTTCTTTCTTACTTTCAAACTTAAAATCTTATTATACCAATTATAAAATCTCAACGTAAGGATAACAGATGAGTTGTGAGCCAATTTCCTTCGTTTAGTAGAAGTTTCAGTTAAGGTTTATTTCACAACGGTCCATTAAGTTAATATTCATGTGGGTAAATTGAAGTGGCTTTGTTTCTGCAGAAAAGTGCTAAGAGAAGAGTATAGCGTCGTATATACGTTCCAAGGGGGTTTTCGACAACAAAGTGGTACTCCTTTAAGTAACTGTATGAAGTCGTCCATACCACACGCATAGTGATAATTTCAATATCTCTTGCATATTTTGGGCAATGCACTCATGTTAAAAGTGCTTAAGAATTCATTCTATGCACTGTAATAAAAGTGATCTTGGCGCGCATGTTCTCTGTTATTACCCTAATCTTATCGGTGATCTGCATAAAATCAGAGTTTCACACAAAAACGAGGGCAAATCCCCTAGCTGGTATTTAAAACACGTGCGGATTTCTGACGAAGCTGGGAAAACATGGCAAGTGTTGTAGTATAATGTATACTTTTCGTAGCAAACCTAACCAGCCCCTCACGTTGATTTGCACTCACTTCGAAGCAAGGTCTAGTGTGTGAAATGGCCCATACCGTACCATTTGACTGAATGTTTGTGATGAAGAGGACATCTTGTAAAAAAATGTGAAAGTTAACAATACAGATAATCATTTGTCTCACGATATTGTCACTGTCATTCAAGAACGCGACGTTTAAACTGCATACTACTAGTCTTCGTCAGGCAATGCGCCAACTTTGTGTGTGATATAATTTATGATCGACTCTAATTGTCCGTGAGTGGTTCATTTTCGATCCTTGTATTTGTATTTGTATTTGTGGGAAGAGGGGAGACGTAGAGGGGAGGGGTAGAAGAGAAGAGTGATATATGGTTCATTGTTTTATTATTTGTTTGACGTTCTCCTCTTAGGTAAAGTAGCTTTTTCTACTTCCAAAACAAAAGTCTGAAAACAACTAAGCATAATATTCCCATGATCCTCCTGTAGGCATTTCCCATGCAATTCTTGGCTTGCTGTGGATCGAGGTTTGCGGAAGGTAAGCAAAACAATTTGAAAATCTTAGCTGGTGTGTAAGTCAAGTAATATGAAGAGTTCACGTCGTGTAAGTAGAACGAAGAACCTAGAATCATAGGTATCGCCTGTCGCGGATACTTCAAGGTGACTGAACAAATTATTGCTGCTAAAATATCCAAGTGTTTGCATGTAAAGGCAGCTGCATGGGGCTTGCGGCTTATCAGAAGTCTTAGATTGAGAGATTACGATTACATTTTTTTTCGTTTGACTCTAATCAGAATTCAACATTAAAAGTAACTTTCAAGGTACAAAGCAAGTAAGAGATTCAAAAGAAAAATGCCTTTCAACCTTACACCATGTATTGCGTCTTAAAACTGTCAACTAGATCTTGTGTGGCTTTTTTCAAACCAGTCTATTTAGAGAGTTAATGTATTATAAAGTTTGTGATGCTTTAACGATGAAATTGTCCCCTCCTTAATTTACGCGCTACACTTTAAACATTGCTTGCCAAAAAAGTATTGCCCGGTCGTTTAAGGGCAGCTGCGGCGTCAAAGAACAAAGCCCTTAATTTAGGCTACCGCGCAGAGAAGCAAGCCATGAGATAGGCTCATCCGCCCCGTAGGACCTCCTCTCACAGATCATGGAAAGTATCTGTCACCAATGAGAACAGATACTTCATCCACTCCTTGCCAAAAGACCGAGAATGACGGACCCTCCTTCCCTCTAATCGATAGGAATTAACTGAAGTACTCTTCCATTTTCCTCTATGACAACGTAATGCGAGAACTACATAGCTATTAGCGTCTACAACTGAACATACAAATGGACTTTGTTTCCAAAGATCCAGGGATACTTTGCGCCCGCAAAACCAAACTTAAGACACATCTATTACCGCTTTTATGAAATTCTCTTGAAGCAAAGAGAGCTTGGCAACAAAGAGAAGAGTCATCACGATACCCGAACTATCCAAATCTTGTCATTGTTGGTAGCATAATACTAGATTGGTACTGCTGCGATGCTTTAAAAGCAAACATACAATACTGTGTACAAAATCATTTAATACGCAACATGCAATTCAACAACAATTCAACATTGGTAGCATCGCAAGTGGCCTTGACGAAATCTCACGTTTAGGAGGTGTACAGGGCGCATCAGCTAAAGGTTACTGCTAACTGACATATCTCTTTTAAAAGAA
>JAAAKM020073195.1:109112330-109207815 GCA_010016025.2 Alatinidae sp. Z8VKAUB7J3 | reverse complement strand
GACAGTTTAACTATCGAGTTCGTTGATGTTTGGAAACGTGATCCGACTCACAAGCTACCTGCCGTTTCACTAACGAATCTTACCAGACGGTAGAAATCTAAGACGGATCAACTATAGACGTTTAATGATAACTTCGTCCAATTTTTGAGAATGGAAAATATTACAGAAATCTCAGGTTTAGTAGGTGTATAGGGCGCATCAACTAAAGGTTACTGCTAACTGATATATCTCTTTTAAACAAAAGAAATTCAATCTATTGAACTTCCGCAGCATCACAATTCTATAATCCAAGAGCGGTTAAAACGTAAAGGTTCTGTAAATAACGTCAACAGACACTTAAAAGTCAGTTAACGGAACAAAAGGACAAGATAAGTTTTGGACCCTAAGTTTATCCTTAACGATTCTTTAAATTCTTAAAGCCATAACGATGAACACGAAGCGACTTTATGTTTCTTGTATATAACCTTTAGCTATTCAAAACGTCTTACACCCCCTTACTGCTGTAATCCAAAATGTAACGACATTTATCGTCGTCAGCTGTATGTCAACTGGCAAGGTTCTTTACCACTGTCTCCATTTTCATGGTCTTCTGGACTCTTTCTACGCACACGCAATCACGTCCTTCCACGTGATCTAGAATTCCAATTCACTTCCTACCATTTGCAGGGGTGTAACTAGACCTTTTTGAGGGCAGGGGAGCTTTATCAGAATTAGGGCAAGATCTCTTATATATATATTTTTCTGAAGCGACGAAGTCGTAGGAGTTCGTTTTATTGAAAATCAACCTGTTTTCTACACTGTAAGTCTAATATACCTTTTTTCTCTACCAACAATTGACAGCTTCATTTCTAAAAAAAATTAAATAGATTCATAGCAAAAAAATTTAAGAATCGCCTTGCGAATTATTAGAGGCTCAAAACGCTGACTTTTTAAGAATCACGAGGCTCATAAGAATGAAGACCAACTGTTAGCGTCTTGCGTTCAAGGGCAAGGCCTTCCTTCTAGTTATGCTTAAGATGAGGACACAATTTTCGGTAGAAAATTAGGGCAGGGGAGGCCTCCTCTCCCTCCCCCTCTAGCTGCACTCCTGCTTTGTTTCTAGCATCAAAGTTTTTGACAGCCATTTGCACGTTTGAAAAGAAAGGAGTGGATTTTGTGTTTCAATAATTTCAGTATAGTTTTAGTAGTGTTGTCAATAGGCATTATTGCCGTCTTTTCTAGGCCTACACATTTTTCTTGAATGAATAACGCTAATGTAGTTTCGAACGTTCGATTAGTTCGACTTTCCTTGAGCTTTCATTGTTACTCGTTATCCTAGTCTTATGTCTGTAAGTGTTAACTTTTCAAATCTATCTCTTAAGAAAAGTAAGAGGAAACGCCCTATTTCCCCTATGAGTACTATGACCATGTCCGTAATTTAAGCTTGAAATCCTACTATGATGTTATGAGCCTCACCAAATATTTCTTCGACGGGCCGTCATTGCTCTGACCAATATATAGCAAAGTTCCAATTAGTCCGAGGGATTTGTATTCATATAAAAGTATCATTAAGTATAGTTTTCGTTTTCTCTTTTATCAAAATACTTTCAATGCTTAAAGTATTTGAAATGAAATCTTGTAAGAGTATGAATTAAGGTGTTTTTTTTCCAGCCATGAAGCCAGTCGAATTTTGTTGGGAGGGGGGGGGGGGGGGGAAATTCAAAACAAAACCACTTCTCACTGTTGTTATTGACACCAGTTAAAGGCAACAGTCATATCAACCTCCTAAAAGTGTTACCAAATTTAAGTCTATCCCTTTGCAGTGGCAACACAAGTCACTGCATGTTCTAAGATTTGATTTACGGTTTATTTTCACTCGTTCCTTCAGGTTAAACTGCAGATGATCACAAAGTATAAGATTTTGTACCTCTCTTACATATCGGTACAAAATTGTAGCAGTAACATGTAAACCCTTTTTAAATCCAGAGTTCAAAAGCTATGACAGTTATACAAATGAGAGGACGTTATGGTGAATACAAGATTGACAAATTACTGGTGTACTGTACTGTATCAGAATTTAAGTACTAAACTGCCTTGAAAGTGTACTTGACTGGCAATCTTACAGCTACCTGTGCCACTTAAATGCGTTCATCAATTGCGTTTATTATTGAGTTTGATGTTTTTACCGTTGTAAAATTTTCTCACTCATGCTATCGTTGGAAATGAATTTTCTCAAGCAATAAGGAATAAGAAAGCATAGTTCAACAACGTTTTATCTTGTTGATTTCTTTTGTCAGTAGTCTAATATACACCTGAAGAAGTCTTATGATACGAAACGTTGTTTAACTCTGTCTCCTCACTGGTGTTGTCCTATAACCAGGGGAAGATCGCGTCTAAAGATAGTATAAGTGAGGAATTTCCAAGAAGGCAAGTATCAATTAAAATAGCAAAAGCAATTTATGAATGCATATTAAGCAAAGATTACTAATGAAGGACATTTTCAGGTACCCACGACTGGTATTTGGTTTCCATACAAGATAGGAAAGGTGTCCATTCTACCTAAAACTTTGTTTCAATATCTTGCACACCTACGAATTCGTGAAGATCGTAAAACTTAAGGGACATAGAGACAGTATTTACCAATTAAAATAATTGACAAGGAATATTCACGCGTAGTTCTCTGTTCCCATATTGAAATTGAGAGAAATATTAAGTGACATTTTGCGAACTTGATTTTAAATCTAGTTTTTGAATGAAATTTTCTACCCAAAGGGACTTGCCTCATTCAAGGCCGTCACTGCCCTGTGACTACCTTCCCTCGTTACTATCCAACTTGCTTTAAAAAGTCGGCTCAAAACCATATAATCATTGATTGCTTCACCAAACTCCCTTACATAATCCTGTTTAATTATATATTCTATTGTGGAATAACATGCCTAGACACGAAGGAGGAGCAGAAGAAAGAAAGTCGGACATGCAAAAAGAGGTCACGTTGGTCCAGAGCGAGCCTTCTGTCGCGTGGAACAAGCGGTGCCTTCACAACTGTACTGAAGGAGTTGTCGTCCTACAGTGAGACTGGGCCATTCTCTAGGTTTCTGCGTATGGACGAGGTCGCTTTTGAGGAACTACTTGGGAGAGTTACACCTTTGATAACACGTAAAGATACAACAATGCGTGCTGCAATTTCACCGGCTGAACGACTCGTAGTTACACTCCGTTATCTTGCTTCAGGTGAGTCAGTCACTTATTTCCTAGGTTAAATGTGATTACGTCGGGGGTAATAATTGGAGGAATTCAATAATTGGGTAACGCTGTAAGGGGGCAATCGCTTGATAGGCCGTACCCATTACGTCCCCAACTCTTGTAAATTTACATCTTACAAGGAGAGTGGGCTTGTGTAGACGCAAATTTTCCAATAATCAATGATTAACTGGCCAAGATTAGTAATGTATATCTTTTAAATTGAAAATCTGACTGCGTATGAAGAGGGACTGTTGGATGGAAACTTCTGTTTTGTCCATAAACAATAAAAGAGAAGGACAGCGGGGGCTGCCCCAACAAGTTAAAAGCGCGGGTTAGACAAGTTAGGCTGAGATATAACGCAAGGTATCGATGTTTATATTCCTTCAGGAATCGGACAAGATTTTCCATCTATTGAATTTATCATTTGAGTAAGGACTCTATGTTTCTTTTTTCTTCCTCGTTTCAGTGTTTTTTAACTTTTGGACAGTAAAAATAATTAGTTTACAAATAAATTGGAGCCACCCCGGCCCCAGCCCCTTCTGGCATTGGTGCTGCTGGTGGATAGTGATACGGGTTACTTTAGAAAAGATAACATAAATTAACCGAAACTGGAATATTGAACTTTGAAATATAACATATTACATTAGTAAACGAAAGAACAAATCAGGACAATAAACGTACTATATATAACTATAACTATGTATGGATTTTTTTCACTTAAATATAATACAACTATAACTAGATATTTGACTACTGTATAAAATACTAATTTCTTGCTTAACTGAATTTGGCCTGACCAGGTTAAATCAGACCATATAATGATTTGTTATGCATAAAATTATGTGATTGTAATCCACATTGTTTGTACTTTAAAGACTGCTATTTATTTATTGTACTATCATCCTTTTATTTATTGTACCGTCATCCTTTTATTTATTGTACTGTCATCCTTTTTATTTTTTGTGCCATCCTTTTTATATATTGTAATGCCATCCTTTTTATTTATTGTACCATCCTTTTTATTTATAGTGATCTTTTCCGACGCCCTCTTAGTCTCAGTCACGTTGCTGTCTGTATTCCAACCTTGTCCGTTACCATCGTTTCTATCAGCCACGTTGCAAGTATCTCTTTTGCTTTTTGTTCATTCAACACTGCAACGCCCTACGATATCCTCATCTCCGTGCCTTCCGCCATTCCCTTCTTTGTCACCATCAGTGTTGCCGTCAAGTAGAGGTTCTGTGAGCTTCTGCCAGGTTCTTTTCCATCTTACTAGTATTCTCACCAGAAGCTGAGCCCAAGTTTAATTTTTTCCTTGGCTTTTTTCCACCTTTGCAGATTTTAGCTCCATTTTGCCGTCCTGCAGCACCCTCTATCTATCATATTTGTCACAATCTTCTTACTTATCCATTCCAGCACGGTCGTTTCTGTATCATTTACGTTTTAGAGTCACGCGTGACGTCATGAATAATTGATCACGTGTCTTTCTTTCGTAGGTCCCTTTACCCTACTCTAAGGAACATGAACCAAGAAGTATTGATGAAGAGGCTGGCTCCTCTCTTCTTTTCCAAATTTGCATTGGCTGAACCTGCTGCAGAAGAATTCTTCTTGAAATATCTGTTCAAGTACAATGGAGGTAAACTAGTTAAACTTTAGAAGATGCTTTGTTGTACACAATTTCAATATAGCCTGGAGTAACGGATTCATTTCTCTAAACGTTTTCCCCGTACACTGATCACAGTAATCGTATGGAGTGAAGTAAGAAACCTTTTTTATTCCATTAACACATAGGAAACAAAAAGACCAAAACACGTTGTTAAAAATAACAGTCACGAGAGTAAAAGCTTTCTTACTTCACTTTGTACGATTGCTGTGATTAGTGTATGGCAAACTGTTTAGCTTTCATCAGGATTATACACGATTTTCGCCGATCGAGAGAAGGAAACGCACATCCGCGGAGAGGAGAAATCAAGTTACTTCTTCTTATTTATTTTTAAATAAATCATTAATTTAACCTCGGTGAACAGTATAACAAAGTAGACCTGGTATGCACATATAATCGTCATATCGTTCATAATGCAGTATTTGTCATGGTAGAGTTTATTCACATGTAGTGAATTGTTTAGTTTCGTGTACGTGCGTATACCTTACATTACGAAGTGAATCAGGGTTAATTTACGCATAGCCTCATTTCCATGTTAAATGGACAGGAAACGTTTAGGTAGGATTTGGTTTTGTGATTCATATTATGGACTTGCTGAAAGGGCAAATTATCGTCATTAAATTTTTTTTATTTAAATTTGATTGGTTAATTTTTTAGTTATTCCTGTTTGTAGTAGTTAAAGTAGAATGTATTCGATTGAAAATGGACGCAAGGTGATTGTATGTTGAAGTTGGATATCGTGGTGATTTTATGTTGAATTTTATCAGCTGACTCTTGGATCTTGTGTTGCTGCGCCCAAACAATACCTTGAACTAGCGAGAGTTTCGGCATGAAGTTGCATTATATGGTCCACCGAACCTAAATAATTGTAGGGAAATTTTACAATGAAAGAAATCAGCGGAATAAGGACGAAAAGACGTGCATTTCGTGGTCATGTTACCAGATTGATTGGGGAAATACGAACAATAACAATACAAGAAAGGACGAAGAAGTAAAACTTGTCTCATTGAGGAAACTGATCGAAGCTAGGTATGATTCTATTCAGAAAATTGACAATGAGATTATGGCTTTAATTTCTGCGATGGATGTTGATGAAGAGACGGATCCGCTTGTGGATGACATTCAGAACTTGGGAGAATTTGATATGAGAGTTCATGATGCTTTGGCCGAGATCAACTCATTGATATCATCAATTACAGTAAATGATCGGGTATCAAGGCAGGAATCGATTTCTTCTTTTTCAGATATCAGTTCATTGTCACCAACGGAAAATAAGTTGAAAAGAGTTAGAGCCAGGTTACAGAAATTAGATCTGAAGAATTTCTCAGGATGACCCCATGAATGGCAGTACTTTTGGGATGGATAAAAGAGTGCCATTCATGAAAATAATGAGTTATCAAAAGTAGATAAGTATTCGTATTTAAGATATTATTTGGAGGAACAGGCACGGATAGTTATCTCTAGTTTTGAGTTGACAGAGAGTAACTACGATTCAGCAGTGGACTTGTTAAGGGAACGATTTGCTAAGCCTGAGGTGATACGAGAAGCCCATATTCAAGCCATGTTGATTGCGCCATATGTAAACAGTGAAAGAGAAATTGACAAAATGAACAAAGATAACCACCTTTTAAATACCCTTGGGCTTGCAAATAATGAAGACCCACAAAAGAATTATAGGCAGATATATAAAGATGTGCTAACTCCCCCCATCCCCCCACCCCCAAACTGAAGGAGCTGGTGATAAACCTGATATTGAGTTTAAAAAGATAAAAATGTGACTTTACAGCGTAGTTTGCACGGGGGGGCTGGACCGTGTATAAAATTTAGTTTAGACTGGGTTACAACCCCCACATGCAAATATCAACCCCCTCCTGTAAATGAGATTCAAGCCAACGCCCACCTAGACATAAGTTTTTAAAAATGCTTGACCCCCCCCCCCCCCATCTACCTTGGGTGGAGAAGGGTGCAAACTATGTTGAGGTGTACAGTCTTTCAGCTTGAAAAGAAGTTATCATATAATTTCAGAAATAACATTTGCATTTTTTTTGAAATACTTGCAATCCAAAAAAGAAAGATAATTAATATAATAACAATGATAAATTTTTTTGCTTGTAAAATAACTATGTCAGTTCCTATATTGAAAGGAACCTTTACTACACAAATTGAAGTTCTAAAGATTGTTTTGACCTTTCCATGAGTCATTATTAGTACAATTTAACAAAGGGTATGTACACAAAGCACAATGACAAACACCCTCATTATCTAAATGCAGGTTAAATCCCTATGGAAAAAAATAAGTAAAGAAGAAATCCACCAAGAAAAATATCCCTTAAAAAATATCCACTAGGATAAATTGTCAGTGAACAAATAGGGTTGCTAGGTAAAAATCCTGCTGAACATGCACAATTTTGAAAGGCACTAGAAACTTTCCTTAGTAGAAACACATGATACAAATCATCCTGCTTGGTACAAAATAACAACTGTTTTTAGAGGTGCTTCATTAAATATATATCCGACAATATCACTTGTGTGAGATTCTTTACTTGCTATCTCTCAGGTAGGCTCTACAGCAGAGTAGCAGAGCCTGTACTAAGGGAGGCTACTTTTCAATAGGGTAACAAGTTAGATGTACTCCAAGGTGGATGCAATCATTGAGATGTGTCACACATTTTTGCTGGCACTGCCATTTAACACATTAGTATGAGTACCACTATCTGCACAATATGCTGTGTCAGTAGTATCACTGCAGCCTAACCAAGCTGAAATGGAATGTGTTGCCACTTTGTTTAATCTTTCCATCCTACTGCAGACTGAAGGTGTTGAGCTAACTAGCAAGGGATCTACCAAAAGCGTAATGTGTGGTAGCTGTAGCCCTCCTTTACTGTATTCGTAGGCATTCATCTTTCCCTAATAGAAGTGATAGATAATGATGAAGCTCGTTATTTCCTGGAGGCTGTGCTGCATATCGAATGATTAAGAAACGTTTTTGTGTAGGACTCGTTAATGTTCACTTCATCACTTAAAGCTATCAAAGGGGTCAGTAAGTAGGTTGATTGTTATTGAAAACTTTAATCAAATACCAGTTATTATTTTAAGTGCTATATGATTTCCTGGAATGTTACAAGATTTCTTTACAATAAGTAATACCATTAGGGCACTAACTGATAAATAAAAATCTTCAATACGGCAAAGGGAAATCTATACTTGATACCTTGTAAAGTATTAAAATAGGTGCCTTTGAAGCTTCCCCCCCCCCCTCTTCATCACTTGCTGGATCCTTCACCGTTTCATCAACAAATTTTAAGGTATACAGCAGAAGTTTCGTGACTAAAGGTATATTTGCAGGTCAGAGCGATACCCCCAAACCCAGGAAGTTAGCCCACCCATCTAAGCGCCCCCTTTGCGTACAAACCAAAATTACACTTGTACCCCCTCCCCACATGGATATCTCAAATCCCCTTTCGATACACATTACTCAGTCACTGACCCTATCCATAAATACCGCATGACTTAAGAAACGATCAAAGCAGTCAAAAACATGTGAATCTGTCACATGTAGCAGCATTTGAAGAATGGTTACCTGTCAATAAGGTCAACAGCAAGTCTGTTTCTTACATCGTAACCCACGTGGAACAATTAGTTGCAGAGAATGAAGGAAGTTCCTATTCATGACATTCTATTTGTTCAACAGAGCCGTAGCCAAATCTTTTACAATGTTGGAGCAATACTAGCTACACAATCTGACGGATTATTCCATGCTTATCGGCTAGAAACCAAAAATTTTTCTTGCTCAGTACTTTGCCTTGACAATTTGCAGTGTAATTAATTAGTTGAAACCGAAAAAAGTTTGCGTTGTTTTAAATGAGACGACTTCTTTTTCGATCATTTTTTCACTGTAAACCTTGTCATCTCCGGCTTTTTGCCACAACTCCATTGTGTTGCGCGAAATTCAATTGTTGGCATTTTTCGCAGCCTCGTTTCCATTCTAGTGTATTATAATTAGAGCTAAACCCCTAAAATTTAGGATCACGCCTTCCCCTTTTTACCATTTTCAATAGCAAAGGTATCTCAAGGTTAAAATGTAAGCTCTTCTTAAGAAAGAGTAGTGTCAAGTCTTATACCCACCCCTTCCCCCAAAATCTAGCCCTGTCTAAGGGCCCTGGTCAGAACTTTGCCTAGTGTAAACCTCAGCACGTTAAAAATATACGTCAAACTAGCTCAAAAAAGGGGTCAAAGTCAAGGAAATTGCAAAAGAATGTTTGAATGCATTTTTGGAAAGTTTCTTATATATACTAACACCAAAAATAGGCCTAAGCCAAATATTCAATAGAAAATTTTTATGAAGGTTCAAAATTGAGGTAGTAATTCACTTCAGAAGGTCTTATTTAGGAAAATAATACAAATTTGTAAAAAGTGTTGTGCGATCAATACATAATTTTGAAGGAACAGAACTGGCCCATATTTAAAACAATTAACTTAATCGTCCTAAAATTCGTAAGACCAAACGAGAAGCAAAAAATCGGAATAAAAATTATTTTCGGAGGGTAACAAACGGTAAAAATCACGGTAAAAAGTTAAAGTCGGTAAAAACGTTATTAATGTTAGTTTTAATTTGGCATTTTGGGTAATACGCTACATTCAACTGTGTAAAAAGCCATTTAAGTAAGTATTACTCGTTCCTCATTAATTTATCTCACTTTATTGATTTTTGGTTGTTAATAGTCTAATTGACACTGAAATATCACAAACAGAAAGGGCAAACTGGTACAGTATGACCGGGACGTAACCACATTTCATTTATTCACTGGCCAAAAAGCAGTTAACATACTCTAGATAAAATGTTTCTGGTGTAATTACAAGTTCTAATAAATTTTTTAAAGTGATACAGCTGCAACTGTAACACGATACGTAATGGAAACGGGACCACGTTTAAAATTAAATGACATTACGTCCATGACATGTGATAATGTTGGCAATGAATATCCAACACTTTACGGCATCAGCATTAAGTGCTTAATTTTTTCGTTCCGTCAAGACAGAAAAAGAGTGACCAAGCGGACTATAGTTCCCTATGATATTTTGAAAACAATAAATTGATATAATGTAAGTTTGGAGCATCATGAGTTATGTTTAGAATGTGAGACCACACACGAGAAACAAAACCATGCTCTTATGCAGAAAGAAGAACATCAAATTGAGTTGAGAAAGGCATTCCCTTATTTACTATTTATTTACTAACTTTTTGCTTCAAGAAGAGAGGATTTGAAATGTTAGTTTTGAAAAGAACACTAGAGAAAAATACGAAGTATGTCAGCACCAGGGGTCGAACCCGTGACACTCTGTAACTTTAATGGGCTTTGTATTGATGATGGGCCAGAGGGCAGTTCTTCCTTGGTCAAGTCATATGACACAGAGAGGCCGGTCTCCAATTGCATTGAGCTGGATGATGATGTCCACCAGTGGATGTTGGAAGCTAATGTTGGGGACTGGAGAAATAAAAGTATGTTAACATCGGAGGTCACCTAGCTCAGTTGGTAGAGCTCATGCCACTAAAGCATGGGTCAAGAGTTCGATCCCCTGTGGTGACATATTTTCTATTTCTCTAGTATTCTTTTTGTGATGCATAGCGGTGGTGTTCGACACTGGGTGCAAGGACGGCTGAGACCGTCAGTCAGCAACACAACATGATCTTTACGTTACTTTTCACTTTCACCATAACAAATGGGTAGGAACTCCTTTCGAATGTGTAGTTACATGTAATCAAATCACGAACTTGAACGATCGGAGATTGGCTGTCAAGCTAGCAACGTTGACTGCTCAACTAATGAAACAACAGAGCGATACAACTTGCTTTTAAACACGAACTATTGGGACATAGTAAGCAAGAATACATCAGATACAGTCCATATTAAACTAATTAGTGATTACAAATAGTTTCCTGCATATTTCAGCCATGTACATCTTGGTAAATCGGAATGTACGATTATCATTCCAGTGGCATTCTCCATAAACAATAGTCCGATGATCGTCCAACGTCAAATTATAAACAACACACGATCAACATTTCCCAACGATCAGGTAGATGTGACATCAGTGTGTAGGCCCATTACTTAATGTAGGCATTGCCATACATTAATATCATAATCTCTAGTGTTTATGTTTATATGAATTTATCAATTATCATGTACAATTATCAACTGTCCAAGTAATTAAAACTGTTTTGAATAATGTAATTGTTCATAATGGGCGACTAATTAATGAACTAAGTAGGGTTTCAACGGGGTTACATTTTCAAAGCTAACTTTTTTCTCTAAACTATGTGAAAATAAACTGCAAACTTTCATGCATGCATGATGCATGATCAAGACACAACATGTGCGAATATAAATTAGGTAGTTATTATGCATTTTGTGGTTTTTACAGGTATACATAGATATCCTACAGTGAAAATATTATCCTCGTGGACAGAGACTTCCGGATCAATGTATTTGTAGAGACGTAAGCCTGACAATTATTAAAACCTAACCAGCAGTCAACGTAATTTTGATGTCAATATTTGGCCGTCTTTACCGTATCTTGTAACGTAAATTAACATCGACGTCTATCTGACGTATTTACTTCACCCGAAGGGTTGCTTTCTATGCCCGCATCGCTTCTACGTCAAGCCTATGTCATTATTTTAACGTCGTTGTGTCGTTATGTCGTGGCGAAATCGGATCGAATTCAATGCGGCCTTGTTTAAGGATCCGAAATACGACGTCTCAACAACTTTCAAAGCCAACGAACCAGCGACTTCGATTCAACATAAATGTCGACGTCGATTTGAAATTGATACAACATCAAAATGCCAGCTGTGATAGCAGTAAATTAGAAGGTCCTTATTATTTTTGTATCGTAAACCTGGGATAATAGTTCTCAACTCCCAACAGTTGCAGGCGAACATTCTTCCTAGAAGCTGATATGGAAATACGAGAATCGAACATGGATTTAAGGACAGTAAATTTTCAAACTGCTTAGATTCTTTATTCATTCAGAAAACGTAATCTTCAAGATTATACTCGACGCTCTGTTCTTGTACTCAGCAGTTAAATTTTTTTTCAAATTTGTATTGAACCTTTCCTCTCGTCATGTTGTCGTAGAAAACCCAGAAAATGCCTTTCACTGATTAAAATGCTAGTTACATTTTGCAGAAATAAACAAATAGCTCTCGAAAAGATGTTCCACGGCAACTTCATGAGATGAGGGATTAACATTTCGGTTTTTGAAGCTTTACAAAATTATAAGCATGAGAATGGATTGGGCAATTGGCGAAAATGAATAAGATTTTGTGTGGTGAAAGTTAAAATACTTCATTATTTCCATTATTTTGCATTTAATATCTTTTGCATGTGTTCATATGAATGTATCTACTTTTCCATGAAAAATATTCTCGAGGAGAAAGGATTTGAAATGTTAGTTTTGAATAAAACACTAGAGAAATAGAAAAGTTCTCTTCTTTCTTAGTGGGCTTTGGATTGATGACGGGCCGGATGGCAGTTCTTCCTTGGTCAAGTCACATGGCGCAGAGAGGCTGGTCTCCAACAGAGCCCTCTTATTGGGAATAGATTCGGGACTGAGCTGAAGAGTCTCCAATGGTGGCGAGTCTTCCGTTAGCTGCAATTTTCAGTAGGCGAAGAAAGCTAGACACTACCAATGAAGTTGCGCTGGGGAGTGATAAAGAGAAAGATTCCTAATTAAGCTTTATTTATCACAGTCACATATTCCTTTGCGTAGGATATGTACAGGAATATTGCGTGGTATCATAACTACATAGAGGTAGGCCTACCGTACATAACTGTGGTCTACACCTGTAGGGTACTCTTCGTTTGGGACCAACAAGCTGCTCTTTACCTGATAAACCATTTTCCCACTTTAGAGAATAAGTGTTCAAACAGTTTATGATGTCTTTTTAACAGTTTATCATAAATTATTACATAATATAGGATGCAAATTTGCCGTAATTAAGAGTTTTATGAGAAAATGTCTTAGATAGCCAGTCAGCATTTGGTGAAAACTAACATCACGAGAGTATTCATCAGTCTACACGTCTACGTGTATACCCGTTACCATTAAGTAACAATAAAGTAAAGATTAAGTTTCATTTATCCCCCTACTTCTTCAAACACTTACCTATCCCCACCATACAGTTGAGATTTTGATCAAAGGTGCAGTTGTGACGTAGCCAAACTGTCTTCGATACTTCAATAACAGGGCGCTCGTTTTCGTGCATTCTGTCAAGTAAAGGGTAACTACCAACAATTGAGACTTTCAAAGATCAATTAGGATAAACAAGTGGAAATTAAAAGATCAGGACTACATATGCAAGCAAAACCTTGATCCTCAGTCAAATAGTACTGATATCTTGTATATTAGATATACTGAACAAGCCCTTTAGTAATACGATGCACGCTATCAGATGCATATCTATCACTTATCTCTAACAGATATCTGTACCTATCTGCATCTGTACTATTTCTACCAGAATTCCTCCGTCAATGAACCTGCGCTAGGATAACTACCTCATGCTGTTGACATGATGTAAACAGACACTATCCTGATGGAATGAGAAGCAACTGTGAGACTGCTTTGAACATGGTCTGACGCGATCCTTAAGTGGGATGGAAGTGACACATCGCAGGGTTATTTCCAGGTGTCATGCCACTTGCGACGTGTCACTTTGGTGTGAAGGTTCCCTAGAGGGCCCGTAAAAATGGTTAAAAATTCTTGTTAAGTAAAATTTCTGCTCGAGCGAGCGAGGTATTTAGGAGGAGATGAACCCCTTATATGTTTAATAATTTCCGTCCGTTTTTAGTTTTAATGCTGCTCCTTATTTTCAGTTGAAAAAAAAACTTTTCCATATTTTTTTTTTCATTGTTTTTTTAATAACGGTGAAATATCTTGCGCCCCCTTTATGGAATTCCTTTTCGCCCAGGACAAATTCCTCTAAGAAAAGGTACTTCCATGTATATCCCTCCCCCCCAACCTCCAGTTGCACTGCCTCGCTGACGAAGGGTATGAAGCAACTCTTTTTTGGAAAATACAGTAATGCAGGTAAGAAACAGGACATTGTAAAAACTGTAAAATTCTAAAATGTTTAAAACAATCGCGAGTACATATTTTCTAGACGCTATCTATTCTGTCGGTTTTTGCAGCTATATTTCTTTGCTACCTTTCCCCGTGTAGTATACATAAAAACCACCATCCTTGCTTATTACATAAAGTGTTACGACGCAATTCTCCCATGGACTATAATCACCGAGCAGGTGTATTGTCCAAACCTTCAATACTTTACAATATACAAGAATGCGAAAACCTTAACTTGCTTTGAATAAATAAATGATGGGACAAGGTGGTCCATCTGCAGAAATAGAAGACCGCCGCTCTTCACTTTAAGCTAGTAATTTCTCGGTAACTGCATGATCCTTACATTCTATAGGTTGTAATTTGAGACCATGTGTACTGGCACATATAAATTAGTTTTCTATATGAACATCACGATGCGACATCTACTTAATAAACAAATACTGCACCTGTTTTAACAACATCACTTCAAACGCACAGCAAGGAAACGCTGTTCCTACTTGGTTTTATCATGATTCCTGAGCAATTAGGGGCGCTGCAACGACTGACATGATTGTAGATAACACACATGTATATTGTCCTTTTGTGGTGAGAACACAGAGGGAGAATTGTATGCAAATTTTTCATAGGTAGGGAGTTATGATAGGCTTAAGTCTCTAGAAATATTGACTCGCAATAATAATAATAATGATAATAATAATTTTGAAAAGTGGATCAAGAGAGTCGTGATACCTTGTAATGTGGGGTACTCCAGAAAACTGCTTTGTTAGAAACTGCCAGAATACTGCGAAAAGTGCTGGAATTCTAAGAATGTAAAATTCTGTTAGCCCATGATCATTTGTTATGATGGTATTCCTCTGTAAATATGACATTTCTTAAAAGAAGTTGCTTTTGGACAGTTATCCTTGTCTTATACAAGACAGATGTAATAAGCTGCGCTGTAAATGTTTTAACATCACTTGATAATGGCAATTGTGAGTGCCAAAAAGTCGTGCATATATAATGAAAGATTGTGGTATTTTAGAACAAAGTGGTTTTAACAAACTTTGTAACAGAAATGGTATGCTTTACCAATAAACACGAAATTTACAAAGAAGTATTCCCTCTTTGACATTCCTCTTCTGGATACGTCATTCACAACTTCTAATGCTTCTCCGTGCTCATAGTCTCCGTGGGCATGTTCAGTTCTCGTAGTGTTTGATCACTAGTTTCACTTCATTTAGCCTGTTATATGTGTCATGCACGTGTCGTATAGCTAATCTAAGCTTTTTTCGTCTGCAGTATCACTATATTTGAATTTTGGTTGCTCTAACTCTACCTTCTTCCTGACTGCTACTATATCTCGATGTTTAGGTCTCGATACGTCGGTTTTACATTGCACTTAGCCTATTTAGTAGCAGATCAGTATCGAAATCAATAAGATCAGAGATCCTTTATTCTTTTACAACTTTTATACCTTTACTGAGCAGTTGCCATCACAGATGCAGCCCTTGGCACATAAAAATAACTGACAAGAGAAGTCTTTGGGATTATTAATACATTGAATAGAGGTAGGCCAATTTAAGGGTTTAAATTCTTTAGGACATTATGTTTACTATCTTTAATCCATCACCTTCCTTCACTTAGATATTAAATAGCAAATAACTCACAAGTTTGGTTACATTCTGCACCAATGGGGACACAAAAAAATCTTGCCATCGTGTAGGCTCTTCTCTACCTAACGTACAGAATATTTGGTGGTTGTGCGTTTTATAAAGCGGAGGAAGGTCATCCTTAAAGGTGGAATGCAAAAGGGAAGGGAATCAGCAGCAACAATCGAGGAAGACAAAATTACCAAATCGTGAAAGAAGTTTGCCAAAAGTAGGTTGTAAGATATAAGACTAACCTTCCATGGTAAAAAAAACACATGTCATTCAAAGCCAAGAATGTATTTGAACATCTATCAAGTAAATTCAAAAAGTCTACTTCCCCTCCTTGTACATGTGTTATATCCAAAACAAATTAAAATCACAGCGAGTTGCAGACTACTCCCGTCCTTTTCAGGTGGGAAGACATTTTGCCGCCTAAAAGAGAATTTGTGTTACTATACTCTGTTAACTGATTAGTAACGATCCTTAAGTACATCTTGGAGACAGTGGGAAGATTATTTTTAACTTCTGTAAGATGAGCTGTATTTGTGGGGTTAAGCATCTCCTTCCCAATAATGTCTTTGATAGCAGAGCTTTTCACATTGAAAAAATCGGAGGACCTTTGACTGCAAATCTGTTGATAAGGGGACAGTGCTCGTTTAAAACCGACGCAAGGGCTCTGTTTTAGCATTTGGCATCTTCATCAACATTTTTAATAGTATTTTTGTAAGAGGCGGATCCAAGAACATCAAACGCAGGCAGATAATTACGATGGAAGAACAACGTTTTAGCGTAAGGCAAAGGAGCAGGTATATGAAATGAGAACATTACGATGTAGTGGTCAGACAAAACGTCACCGACAGTAAGTTTGCCAATGTAACAATCGTTGTTCTGGTGATGATCAGAGGTAACGTGTACTCATAGGTATGTATTGGTAGTGCCACATGTTGTAGCAGGCAAAAAGTATCAACAAGTTCGAAATGTTTTCGCATCGGAGCTGGTGAAGGAGTCGAAAGTGAAAGTCAAGGCATACAAATAGAATCTCTTTGTTAACACTTTGTTTTCGAATAAGTAAGCAAATTCTGTGAAGAATGTCAAACTACTGGAAGGCTAACTAGCATGAGGTGGTCTGTAGATAGCAATTGCTCTTTTTCCCACACTAGTCTGGCTGAGCAAATATTCAGAATACTAAAAGGATCTTTTAAAGCCACTTTTTAAAAGGTTAGACCTCATTATGCTGCAAGCAAGAATGCCTGACACTACGCCTATCAGTTGGTCCTGGGGAATCAAGGAAGACAAAACTACTTGGAGGAATTGTTCTTTGATCCATGTTTCGGTTACTACACAAAGCTAAATACTTTTTTCAACGGCTTAGTCAATGAATTTTGTTGCCTTGTGTCCTGATAACCCACCATTAACGAGGCTTACGGTGATTAGATTGTCCTTAAGACACGAATATTTAATTGCTTTTTGAAGGCGTGAACTCCTTTGATGAAGTCCTTGACTTCTGAAATCTTGCGAACAGCAGCAATTCCCGTTCCACGATGTGTTCGGGGTATAACGATTAAGTGTACTTAGAATGTAGCCTGAGCACTTTCCTTTGTCAAATATCTACCCACCTTAACTACTTTACGTACCTACCTCAGCTATTCTACCTACCTACCCATCTACCTCCCTAGACTGAGCTACCTATCTACCTAACTGCCTACCTACCTATCTACCTACCTATCTACCTACCTATCTACTTACCTACCTTAATAACTAGACTACTCTACCTACCTACCTACCTACCTACCTACCTACCTACCTACCTACTTGCCTACCTACCTACCTTCTGC
The DNA here is from genome assembly GCA_010016025.2 of Alatinidae sp. Z8VKAUB7J3. Taxonomy (NCBI): domain Eukaryota; kingdom Metazoa; phylum Cnidaria; class Cubozoa; order Carybdeida; family Alatinidae; species Alatinidae sp. Z8VKAUB7J3. The sequence goes on along the minus strand of JAAAKM020073195.1, from coordinate 109,190,347 downwards.
CTACTTACCTACCTACCTACTTACAAAAGCATTTTTACAAAAGCACTTGGTCCTTTACGGTGAAGATAGGAGGGTTTCGTGTTTTATCTGATTTTGATTTAGTTTACATCAGGAATTTGGCGATCCTTTTTGTGTAGTGGGGGTGTGTAATCAGTGATAATATAATTATTGATTTGACACTCGACTCGACTCGACTTGACTTCGACTTGACTCTGTTTGCTTGGGGTATTAGGTTTTATTGGGGTTTTCGTATCTAGTTGTATTGTTACAAAGGGCTTGTTTTTACTTTATATTTTCTTTGTTCTTTGCATGAACAAAAATTAGGAGAGTACAACGAAAGGTAATTTTGTGGTTCACTGATGACTCTGCTATTTAATTCCATTTACATAATTTCTTTGTCCAGCAAAACATTTTTCAGCAAGGATAGCAAAGGATAGAATTTGCTAAAGATATTTAGAATGACGGGTATACTGTAGAATATGAGCTAAAGTCTAATAATACCCCACAATATGCGCAACATTTCGTATCTCAACTTCTACACTTCTTATAATTGGCACATGGCAATAAATGCGCAAGTGAGAACATTTTCAACAAACACATAATGTTCTTATTCGATTATGCGAAAGTATCTTTTAGCTATATTTTTTAAGAAGATATTCTTTGTAATCTTTATCCATATAATAAGTACATTTTTCTCCTTCGCGTCATCTAACCAAGAACATAAACAACCAATTAAACAACCTCAGTAATGATTTTGGCTCATAAAAGAAAGCAACCGACGTTAGATGCAAGCAACTACATATTGAAAAATATTGATTAGGTCCACTGAGTACATTTTACATACAAGAGTAGATTTGTTACTGAGAATTATATTAAAATATGTCAAAAATATCTTAATATAAATACTCCAAAGGGTAAACTTGCCCCCCCCCCCCCCTACATCAATTAGCTAGCACCCAAGGTCGCAAGCGGCGCTAAAAGTTTGGAAAAGCACGAAAAACAACTGGTAGTTCTGAATTTTTACCGCAACTAGCATCGAAAGTCACTTTCCATTGAAACCAGCAAAACAAAACGAGTTTGTACAATGACATGACGGCTGAACGGTTATTAACCGGGTTAACGGGTCAAAACAGGCAAAACATGCAAAACGGGCAAACGGGCAGCAACTAACAAGCTATGTCCACGTCGCTTGCCTAAACAAAAATACAAAAACACAGTACAAGTTTCATTAGTATCAAGTCACGAAAAACGACAAAATAACTAGAAATTGTATGTAGAAACGGCCTTAACCTAGCATAATTGTGTATATCGAAAACAAGAAAGAAACATCGCAAGGCCTGATTTCCAATACGTCCGCAAAACAAACGATCTTGTTCTGCTTTCCTAAATTCGTGCGAGCGAACAAGAAAACAACCTATAACGCGGCCTCGAAATGTGTCGGTGATGAAACTGATATTACAACTGGTCGTGCCTAACAGCAACAAGGAAGTTATGAGACAAACTAGTAAAATACGTTTACACTGAGTATAAACATGAATACGACTTACCATGGGATGATCTGCAACTTGCGGAACGGACTTATCTGGTCCTAATGACAATGATAAGTAAAACGCAATCGTCATGCGACAGCTTAAATATGAAAGTGCTGGATAAGGGTACGTATTCCTATTTGACCGTATTTAGAAAATGACAAGCTTACCAACCGTGAATACCTAAGTTTGAACCAATTACGAACAGGTTGGTAGCTGACAAGCATGTATTCCCGTATACTGTCCGTATACCGTTGCCAATTTTGCTCCATATATAGTCAAGGAGACTAACTCGAATGGTTACTGAGAAAATCATCACTTGTGCATTAACGTACACAACGGTTTCGCACCTAACGTGACCTTTACCTTCGAAAAGGTACACTCGCAAGGTCACGAATAAAAACGAACTACGTACCCTTAAAAACGGCGGATTAAAAAAGCCTTTTAAAAACAGTATTAAGTCAAAATAATACAACGATCGGTTCATAATTCTGACAGTTTACTGTCTCCTGCTTACATAAGAGTGCCCAAAACGCGTCTTTGGTTTAACATATGAATCTGCTATTAAAAGCTATTTTTAAATAAGTAATACTGTTCTACGTACATTAATGAAATAGGTACATTGCTTTGTATATAGTAAGTTAAACTTTGTGACCGCTTTCTCAAAATTCCTGCTTCTCATGAAGGTGATTCAGATGGTCTTCTTTACAGTAGTAGTAGTATATGCTACTTACGCAGTTCATCACATCAGCAAGTGTAAACAATTTCATGCATGTGACTCACTTAAGGTCACACTGAGGTGCCTGCCGTACACCGAGATCAAACTTACAACTTTTAAACCAATGCCTTACCCACTAGGGTACTGGTCCTTACGCTAGTCTCAGTGGAGAAGTACAAAATAAAAGTAACTGATGTATGACTTTTTAGCGCTATATACGTCCTACAATGAACAATATGTAAAAGACGAAAAAACAGCGCTTTACTATATTATTTCATCCATTTCACTTAATTAAAGAAATTATTTGTTTCCATTTCCCCCACTCGTGAGACAAGTTTATTATTTTTCGATCAGTATGTAAATCCTTCTTAGATTTATGTTTTTTCATTTTTCTTCAGAGAAAAAAAATTATATTGAATGTAAGTCAGATGAATGTCATAATAGTGTTCTGTCAAGTATTACGAATTATTTTTGGTGGATAATAGCCAAAGTCCAGCAACTTATATATATTACAGATCAGCGACATAACTGCATTACTTACTTTCTATGCAGTATCCTGAATGCAGCTGAAAAAAGCTACAATCGCTCAAAACCAATTATACAAATTGTTAACAATAGTATAATTTCGATCGTTAAGGTATGCTAACAGTATTATTAATGGCTCTATTACGAAACTTTGCATTGAAAGTGGGCAACAATTTACTTGACTAGCGTTTGATTTCTAATAAATTCGCCCACACATGAGTAATCTTTGGTTATTTCTCACGATGAATTAAGTTACTTTCCATATGTACTTTCAATTTACAACCAAAACTAAGTTACTGCTGTAATATAATGATGTCGCTGAAACTGTGTAATTTTGCGCTCTTCATTAATATTTTTGGCGTCAGCTTGTACCAACATGTTCCTAGCTACTGCAACAAATCATCGTTTCCGTAACGTTTAGAATTTCTTAGATGTTCCACTATTCTATGTGTAACCCAATGGGAAAATAGAAACATTTTCAGATAGCACTTTTCATCAAGAAGATCGTTCCCCGGTGGTGACATATGTTCTATTTCTGCAATGTTTCTTTTATAACTATAAATTATTGCTAGCTATTAAGGGCAATTACAACAGCCTGACACAAAATTGTGACACACGATAATAATAATAATAATAATAATAATAATAATAATAATAGTAACGATATACAGGAGCTTTCCAAATTACATTGGCTCTCCATCTCCCTTAATGAAAAAATGGTAGATTTAAAGAAAAAAAACAACAAAAAAAGTGACGAGCCTAGGCGACCAAACTATGAATATAGAAACTAGGTTATCCATGAAGAAAAACGTTATCGTAGCGTGCTGGTTTATACTTTTCTATAATATATATAATTTTATAAGTCAAACTTTGAGGGTAACTTTGGGCGTGTTAACCCAGATAAAATTGGTTTACCCGTTTATAGAAAAGGTGTAAGGAATATTTTATTTCAAGAAGTTACCTTTATTGGCTTTATTTGTTGCTTGCAGGTAAGCAATTAAGTTTCGATACAAAACATTATAGAAGTTCTGAACAGGCTAACTACAGCAGACTTTCAATACAAACAACCCTGAGGGAGAGATAAAAACTAAATCCATGTATCGAGAGTCCGATCAAAGGTCATTTCTATAAAAACTTTAGTTGTAAAATCGAAGGAGGATAGGTTTCGGTTTTCTTAGAGTAGGCTTTCGGTATCGGTATAACGAACCTTGCGGAGGTCATAGGAAAATAGTTCGTTAAATCGACAGCTCGTTATATCAAAGGTTATTCATATAAAAACCTTTAGTTGTAATAAAACGAAGGAGAACAAATTCAGACTCGTTTTCAGTAAACTCTTAATATAACGAAATAGGAAACTAGTTCGTTAAATTCAGAGTTCGTAATATCAAAGTTATTGATATACAAACAAAAGTTATACTAAAATGAAATATTTTTTGTTTCGTATATATTAGACTCTCGATATAACGAACCTTGCGGAGGGGATCAAAAACAGTTCATTGTATCAAGGGATCGTTATAGTTCGTTTTGTCGTACACTGGTTACAAAGAGACTTTAGTTTTAGTTAAACCGGGGGGAGCGGAGGGGGGGGGTTGAATTAGTTAGAGAAGATGTTCATTATATCGGAATGTGCTGTATATGAGGTTACTAAAATTTTTAGGCAGGCAAGTAGTAAAAAAGAGAACTAGGTAAATATTAACAAATAGCTTTGAGGATTCTGACGTAGGATATTAGTTTTTACTTGAAATGCAAATACCTTTTATGGGTGGGAGAAGTTTAACCATCATTAAGGTATTGAAACACAAATTAAACAAGGTTGGAGAAGAGCAGTCCCCTTGCAATACTCCTCTACTTTCATTTATTGGATTCGTTCTAAATTTATGTCTTGATATTCTTGTGTTGAATTAATGATAAAGGCTTGAAATAAGGGTTTTTATATATTATATTAAGGGCTTTTTTCGATATTAGACCGTGATGAACTTCATCAAAAGCGTTTTTCAAGTCAAATAATGATATCGTAACACTTCTCTGGTAACGTCTAACATGGTAGATAATTTCAGATATGGTCCCAGTATGTTCGATCGTGCCTGACATGCCCGACCAAAGTCTTTTCTGTAAGGTTTGATCGACAAAACCATTTTTATAAACAAACGTATATAGACGTTTCCTGACCCAGGCAGTAAAAATTTGGACATAACACTTTGTCAAGTGATTGTCCTGAAGTTCTCAGGATTTGTCTTGAGTCCCTTTTTATATGCAAGGACAGTGAGGGATGGCTTCCATTTTGAAGAGAATTCCTTGAAGAACCAAGCTTTATCAATAATATTTAGCATCATAGTTTGCAGGATCGGACATTTTTTCAGCACAAGAACACTTATTTGGTCGAATTGGCAAGGAGATGAGGCAGAACGCATATTCCTTATGATAGAGTGGATTTCGATGAATTTAGGGGAAGACATGTCAAAGGGGTAAGTCGGATTTGGAAGATTTGGAATCCATGATGGTAGTCTAAATTATGTTTGCACATTAGTTGCTGTCAGATTAGATTTGAAGTATGTAAAACACGTTTTTTTTATCAAATTCTGGTAAAACCGATTCTTTAGGAGGCTCTAGATGAGATTTACAATATTTCCAAAAATGACCTATGAACAAAATCGACGGTATTATTTAAGTCGATGATATCGGTTTCGTATGATAAGGATAATTGAAAAATAATTTGCATATGCCCATTCAATTTCGGTTTTTGGAAGTTTGACTCCTAGTAGGGTTTCGGATTTAGGCAAATCATCTGCATGATCTTTTATGCGCTTGAAGTTCACGAAGACCGCGACATTTCTTACCAAAAAGGCTTATCAACTGCCATTTTATGAGAGGGATGATTTGAATCATCGCGAATATCCGGAGGGTCATTCGTATCCGGTATGCTATTATCCACGTTTGCTATCGAGTGTGCAACAGTTAAAGAAGGATTACAGACAAGGCAGAAAGAGAGACAGAGAGACAGACAGACCAAAAGGACCAGGAAGGCCGACAGACAAGACAAACCGACAGACCAGACAGTTAGACACAAGAGACAAACAAAAATACCAGACGGACAAACAACCTAGACGGAAGGAAAGACAGACCGACTAGACAAACAGACAAAACAGACAGATCAAACAAACTGGACAGACAGATAGAACGGACAGACAGACGGATCAGAAAAACAGACAGACGAGACGAACAAACAGACCTGAGAGACAGACAGAAATACAGACCACACCAAAAGACAGACGAGACACACACACAGACCAGACAGATCGGACAGACAGTTAGACTAAACGGACAGACAAACAAGACAAACAGACAGACAGAGGGACAGACACACAAGACAGACAGACAGAATATACAAACAAACAGACCAGACAGACTGTCTGGATACAAACAGATACAAGCAGACAGACCAGACAGACTTTCTCAGGCAGAGAGAAAGACACAACAGTTTGTCTGGGTTGCCTGTGTGTCTTGTCTATCAGTCTGTCTGGTTTGTCTTTCTGTCTGGGTTGTCTGTCTGTCTGGTCCGTCTGTATGTCTGGTCCGTCTACTCTGTCTCTCTGTCTGGTTTGTTTGTCTGTCTGTCTATCTGTCTGTCTCGTCTTTCTTCTTGTCTGTGTATTTTGTCTGCTCTGTCTGTCTGTTTGTCTTTCTCTTCTGTATGTCTGCCTTTTTTATTAAGGGTCTACCGCATGTTGTGAAAACTCTGCCCAGAATTGACGACTTTTTTGACAAAGGGCAGGGTAATTATCGAAATTTAGGAACCCATCACCCATCAATTTAAAACTCACAAAAACTCCACCCCTTTCCTAAAGGCTCAACCTCTTTAAGATTCACTACGACAGCAGCCATCAATACCTCTACCAAAGTTCGGGCCATGGCACAACAATAATTCCAGTTTCAGCTCATAATTAGTGCTGTTCAGTGTTTTTAGTTTTATTTATTTAGTGATTTTACTTTCTGGCAAGAAATTTGAATTTAACCTGATGACGACAGGCACAAGTCCTGTCAAAATTATTGTTAGAAGAAAAATCAATCACCTGACATCTATAGCTTAGGTAAGCTAATTACCATGTATCTTTATTATGTATAAAAGTAAGGTTGGCCTCAGAGAATATAAGGTATTTTTAACTGCCAGGCGGAAAACGCAATCTGCTTATAAAAATTACAGCCAGGCTAAGTATCTTTAACGAAAGAGACATATTGATAAGTTTTTCCTTTTATTAAAAACTAAACTAACGTTTGGTCAAACAGAACTGTTGACATCTTCAGAGTAGTAGTATTCTGTCGTTTTATATATCTTGTTGCCTTGAACTACTATGGAAATTATTTCTGTTGTATATCAACCACGAGGTATTACATGACATTTGCTTTTAGTCACACATAAAATATTTCCCTTAGTTAACTTAAAACTAACAGCATTGTCTTATATCCCCATCTGCATCTCTTTTCAACTGTCAAATTTTGCTACGCGACTACCTACTTTACTTCCGGCTGTCAATAACAAACACCTACTAATGTGCATATGACATTTTCCTGTTCCTTATAATACATTAGGAATTTGTTTATCTATCTGCTGTCTATCTTTATAAAATGACATGACAGAGAATTGCTGCCCTCCACAAGTGCCGTAAAACATGTGCTTTTTTCCATGATTTTGTTTACAGATAAGAGTAAATTGTAGCCTTGCGTTTATCTGTAATGAGTATTACAATAAAATTTTGACTTCCTTAAAAACGTTTTTTGTTTATATTAATTTTTTAAGTAATTAAGCTCTGTTTGAAAATATCACTAAACCAACTAAAAGAATAAGAAAAGTTGATAGTCAAATAAAAGCCTTAGCACCGGGAAATTGTCGGGAGGGTGTATGTGATTTCACTGCTATGTTCACATATAGCTAGTTATTTCTATATTGGCATGTAGAGGCTCCCTATCAGTGATGCTACTTTGAAATTTTAAAACTGACTGAAATTTTTGCTGTAAGGGAGCGCACATTGTATCCGTAAGCTTGAAGAAGGTGGAAAGACAGCAAGTTCAAGAGATATTGAATGTGAAGATATTTTTACCTTCATTCCTTACTCGTATTTGTAGAGGCCAGAAGTAAAGGGGCGAGTTAAATATTATTCTTGGCAAAAATTGTAAAAACAGCAGTCAGGAAAATAAAATTGTGTAGGTAGCAACGTGGTAGAAAGTTATTTTAGTACCAAAGTAAGCAAAGATTGTTAAGGTTGAATCCCCATTGAAAATTTAACACTTTACACTGCTAACCTTTTGGCAAGACACTGTTTGCAAGGCATCGTCTGGAGCAAAGGAAACCTTTTCAAAAAACCCAAAAGCAATAGGAAAGGAACAATATTTTAAACTAAGTATTGCTACTTGTTCAATTTAAATATTCCCTCCGAAAGCTATCAAAACAGACTTTACGAATTTATGCTCTTTTCTGGCAAATATAACATCCTCAATGGTAATAATTATTTTAAACTCAATGCCTTTATTGCTAACCGTCATGATACAATAATATTTTCTGCTATTGTTTCCTGGCATGGTACATGGGACAGCCGGATTGATATACAGGAGTGTTTAATTAGTTTTTTTAAGAATACAATTGCAATAATAAAACCAAAGAAATGTACAATTACATAAATTACATGAAAAGTAATATCTCCGTGTATATCCAGTCTTTGTCGCGCCTATTAAAGATACAGTTAGATGGTCTGATTCAGAACACTTCAAAATAAGCCTACTTGCATCGACTTCCAAATTCTTTGGAAATTTTATAAAATCGGAAGAATCTTTGTTAAAAAAACCAAAGTTGAAATTTCGGGAGTTATAAACTTGATATAATTTGTCAAACTTCAATCTATTCATGTCTTAATTAGCATACAATCCCAGTGATAATAATAATAATAATATTAATAATAATCTGGTGGAGTAAATAAATAAATTAAAGTGATGAATAGTCGCATGATGAATTGTCTTTGTGATGAATAGTCTGTGTGATAAATTGTTGCTATGAGAAATTGTCGAATGATGGATTAGCGCGTGATGAAAAGTCGCAGCACCTAATAATAATGATAGTGATAATAACAATTTTTATAAAATCAACATTAATTGCCTTTATTTCATTTATTGAATTATAAAAGTATCCCCATTGTTTTAACTTTGAGGTATTATACAGACATTCCTATTTCATATGACAACTGAAAGATTACTAATAACGTACCTTGTTACCATCAACTTTTAGAGCTAAAGTCTAACCTCTGTTGCTGCAACCGTCGATCTCCATCTTGCAAAAGTGTTTCCCGATGCCTTCCAAATTGTAAATTCCGGCTCCTTGTCCTCTCAAAGTATGTTTTACCTCTCTGCAGCTGCTTGGGTTCTATTTAGTATAAAAAAGTCATTCCCTTTTTGAATTCCAAACGCCTACTGCAACAATAACATGAGAGAGCGTTAATTAACTTTACCCTTAAATATATGTTTGATAGATTTTATACCCTTTGTGATTTGATAAACTTTCTTTCATTCGAAGGCTTCTCTTTGTACTATGCTCCTCACTTGCCAAGAGAGGCTTAGCATAAACACAGATTAAGATAAGAGTTGACTATCATCATTCTGATCTTGTAAAGGTTGTCACGTGAGAGCTTAAAACGCGCATGTCATGATTTAAGCACTAAAATCAATCAGTCAACAGAGCGCTCAAGTGGTATCGTCACAAAAATGTTTTGATTGGAGCCCAAATTATAACTACATCATAAAGTTGACCATCCCCATCATACCTATATACAAAATATAGCATTCAAATCTCATACCAACTATGAGAAACGGCTATTATAATTTGCACATAATCTTCAGAAAACACTGTTGATTCTGTTTCGTCAGTAAAATTATGAACTCTGTTTAAATAACTAGGTTTTGATAAGCCCAACTCGAAGTTTTAAAGGTCTTATCTCAACGATTGCCCAAGATATCGTTCTAAAGTTTGGACAGGTTATCTATAACAACAAGAAAAATGCAACAAGTGAAACAAATTATCAAATTTTTGGTTGAGGTTATTTAATTGTGACGATACGCTTAAGTACTCTATACGAATCTAGGCACAAACGATAATTCTATTGCACTGTTATGATTCTGTGAACTCGAACTAAGCACTAACGCTATCTGTAAACAATTTGTGTTATTTGGCACGCTGATAATATGACTTCAGAAAAATATTATTGTCTTTGTTCGCCGTCTATAGTCTCTCATTAACTCTAGCTTACATGGGCTTCTTGGCCCCTGTCATAGGGGGGGAGGGGGCTAGTAGCCCTGCGGCATTTTGACACGCTGCAACTTTTGTTTCGGCGGTGCTTTTACCAAGGTTTGACTCTTTTCCAAGAAATTAAAAAATAAAAGGTTTTTTAATTGGTGTAAGTGACGTCATGATACGATATCATTGGGCATGATACGATAAACTCTACTACTATCGAGAAGAGAGGATTTGAAACGTCAGTACAGAAAAGACACTCAAGAAGTAAAGAGTATATCATTCAATTGACTAGTCTCTTCTCAAAGATACTTTCAAACTTTTAATGTGTTTTGACCAGATAGACTGGCTGGATAGCAGTCCTTCCTTCCCCGGTCAAGTAATGTGGTCGCTAATCTCCAATTGCATTGAGGTGGATGTCGATTTCCACCGATGGATGGCTGGGAGCTAATGGGAGCGACTAAAGAAAAACGAATAAATATTGTAAGATCATCAACACTCTTCAAACAGTGTGAAACCATTCCCATTTCTGCGATATCTTTGTGTTATACTACTCACAACATGTATTAACTATGTCTTCCTTTACATATCAATCTGTAATCAGAAATTACAACTTTGGGGTACATGGCTAGTTGCACCTTCCATGCTTACAGCAAAAGTATGACCAAACTTTTCGTCAAACATCGATTTCCTTACAAAATAGCCAATCAGCATCCAATGATTCCCGCCTTGTATCTAGACTCCTAATCTACATAACTTATGTTTCGTTCCCATGTCATTTCTATAGAATACTACGGTTAAAGGGACTGGGTACGTGGCGCGAAGGACGAGTATGCTGATTGGATATTTTTCAAAGGAGACAATTAGCATTGTATACCAAGGTTATTCAACGTCAAGGAAGGAAGGCGAATACAAGCCATCATATCTGAAGGTTTCATCCAATGCATTGTGATATTGGAATATCAACCAATTTGTGAGATGGTTTATCGACATTGGTAAATGGACTGAGCGTGGTTTTTGTCCCAATTCCAAGGAAATTGTGGCATGTTCATTGTATATTTCATCATACGACAACGAGATTGCAGTGTTCTTCATGGCTATTTAAACTTAAGCAAATGGATAATGGAGTATTGACTTCAGAGAACTTGTTTATTAGAAACAAAGAATTTTAAGACATTTAACGAAGAAGAATAGTAAGGATGGGGTCACGAACTGAAGATTAAAATACCGTGCCTCTCCGACGAAAAATACAATTTCAATACATGGCTATTTAAACATTGTCAACTGCGTTGATTTGGCTTGTTACTCATACATTTTCTGCCACCTTAGAAATCGTGACTTGCAGTTATTACGGTCAAGCGTTCAACAATGAGAAATGACAGCAATGGACTCACAAGACGACGATGACTAACATTATGCTGTAATTGTCGCTACTATGAAAAGATCCATGGCTTGCAATGGTTTCCATCCAGTATTGAACATTGAAGAAAAACAAAGATGGAACCACAAGAAGACAATGGATTTGAAGCGCGTCTCCGATGAATGGACGAAGAAGCAGTTCTCATACAACCAGAAGACGACTGCCGTAAAACAACGCTGATTGCTTTATTATCTGAAACTGGACTGACACCTTCTTGAGATCTAGCTAATATTGCGACATTCCAAACATACATACATACATACATACATACATACATACATACATACATACATACATACATACATACATACATACATATATATATACAACAAGCAAACCGCGTCTTTAGAAATCTTCAGCAGACGGCTTATTGCTCCTAGCTTAAGTTTTAATATCTAACTTTTCGATGCTTCAATTTTGAATTTTGGACAATTGGACCGACGTAAAAGCTTCGTTGGACATTTCTAAATAATTAGATAAACTAATACTAAGCCATAAAGATGAAATAACATATTTCTTAAGGGGGCTCGAGAGTGACTTGCTTGGCGCAGCGCCGGTGAACCTAGCCAGATGTCGATAATACTTAGTAGTGCAGCACTTACCATTTGATAAGCAAAAAACAAATATTGAATCCAAAGTAGCCAGCTTTTGAAGACCCAGTAGTGTGGGACCAAAAAATAATACCTCGTCGTCAGGATGGGCTGTGACGATAACAATATTTGACGACCGAAAACTGCTCCTACAAAGAACAGTTTGTGCCCTCTTCGAAGCATTACGGAGCAGTGAAATGTACAAGAAAATGGTGAGTACAATAAGTACCACAACTATTGAAATAATCATCTTCCCTAGCACTAATTGACATTACTATAATCCATCTTAAATTACATTCCAACTGCTTTCTGAAACCAGTTGTAGGTAATATGAGGTCTTAAACACTTCCTCGGGCATCGACAACCAAAACAAACTAAACTATCCGCAATGATTTTACCTCGTATTCACAGCGACGTTTTCACTCCCATCTTGTCACAGCACCAAGTCGCCTCGCCAAGGTATCCTCTTTCTCTTCTTCATCTTCAATGTCTCGTCTACACTGTAACAAACTTGCGTAAACACCCTCGCCTTTTTACATGATGAGCAATGATGTTTTAAGAAAATACAAAAGGTCCAAGTTTGCTTGGGGGGTACTGCCGGCCCCACCCAAGCTTCCAAGAACGTCTTTACATAAATATCAGAAAATTAATACTGCCGATTGGAAATATACTCTACAATTAGAAAAGTACAGCCGGTCAAGTTTGTAACCATGGCTCTACAAGAGGAAAGGGAGAGGAAAATGGTGAGGATTCGCCATGAAATCAATATGTGATGTAGCCTGCGTGCAGACTATCCTAGCTGAAGTGGATAGTCTGCGCATCAACGACGATATCCTTGTATGGCCTCGTTGCCAAATATCTTTGTAATGGCATTGGCCGATATAAAGTTATAGTGTGTCAAAGTGTCGCGGGCCTACTAGCCCCCCTCCCCCCCATGTATGAAAAGATCCAAAAAGCCCATGTAAGATAGGGTTAACTGACTGCACTAAAATTATACGAGGCATGCTGAGTACGATGTTTATACGGCATCCTGACAACGAAGAAAACGTTCTCGCCGATATAAGGGTTATATACTTGCAAGTTAATCAAAAACCCTTAACACATCTTAGTGATACTTCCTGTACTGTAGATATTGTTAGTTAGAAATCAATATGTCGTTGCTACCATATAACCAGGGTCGTTGTGACCTAACAAGCGTTTCTAGTTTAGTCTCGTATGAGTGGCAGCAGACTTCGCTGTTTCAAAAAGCAGCTTTCTGATATTTTTGAATATTCTAAATTGTGTCGACTCGGACATTGCCAGACATGGTTAATTTTATCATGTCAAGAGTAGTTGCCTTTTTACAAGCTACTTATCGAGAGATACTCCTCCCGTCTTCCGGCTACTAGAATTGGATTGTGTGGCTGATTTCTGTAGGTGGGTAACAGGCGGGGTTCAGGGAGTGCACGTCCTAGGGCCCCGACCAGATTGTGATATCATGGGGCCCTCTCCACTTCTATGTAATTTTTATTTTATGCGAAATTTGAAAAAAAATTGACACAACTTTGGTCGTGAAGGCATAAATGCGATTTTTCATATTTATCAAACATTTTCAGGAGAGCAAGAAGAATCTAACGTCTTAAAATATATGCTTTTTCTTAAAAGCTGTATGTTTCAAAGGAGTAAAACCCCCTAGAATGGGCTCAAAAATAGGGGTTTCAGGGCTATGAAATAGTCATAATTGCGAAAATTTCCAGACCCCCATGGAAGGCCTTACAACGCCCACAGACACGCCAGCTGTATAACCACTCACTATGCGTGAAGGTCCTCGCCTTGCACTAATTTGCCAGAGGATTCCCCATGGTGAAAGTGTCCTAGGGGCCCCATCTGCCGTTGTTACGTGTCTGGTTTTCTGATACTGGTCGGTGGGGTTTCTCTAATAGTTACTTAGTCGGGAAACTGATGTTTTGAATATTCTAAATTCTTGTCGACTCGGACATTGCCAGAGATGGTTAATTTTCATCGTGTCATGAGCTAACAACTGTCTTGGTCGAACTTGCGCAATCTTAAGAAAAGCTTACATGTTAACCTTGAGATACCCATAAGATTAATAATGGTATAAAAAGGGGAAGGTGTTATCCTAAATTTTAGGGATTTAGCTCTGATTATTTCCTCAGTGGCTACTGGCCTGTTCTGATTAAAGATTATTGAGGCTGAATTTGTCTGTTCTGACTTACATAAAAAAATCTAAACGTAGTCAAAAAGCAAGTGCCTCGAGCAGAAAATATGCATCATAAATTGAAGTAAAATTCACCCTTTAGAGTTCCCTGATATTTAAGGGTGGGGTGTTGAAACTAGGGGTGAGGGCAATTATTCGCAAACTTACTTTACCTTGGTAAACAAATTTTCTGTGGCATTTAGTAACACTTACAGGCCGACGAAAATACTTTGATGGAAGATCTAAACGTTTCGCAAGTCAAACCCAGAAGGAGATAATTCAAGCAGGTACCGGTACTCAGAAGTAGAATTCGTTTGGACTAGCATTTTGGCTGAGGTGGTTGGAGATGGATGGCAACTTCGATACTTTGACAATACTTATCCAATGAGCACTTTGAATGGAATACGCACAGTTAACTGAAATATTTTAACCAAAATGAAAATGAAAGATGAACCAGGATTATGGTCATGTGACAAGAGGGTCACCAGGTCACACACCATTAGTATCTAACACCTATGTTGCTGTAATTCAAAGAAAGTTGTTACGAAAATATTTCTTTATTGGCTTATCGGCTCTTCATTCCGTTTCCTTGATTAGCTGAATAGATACTTTCACCGTTCATACATCGCACCTTCTTATTCTGCTTTGTCGTACAACTAAAACCGATGTAGGCTTGCTGTTTGCATTTCCCGCCATTTCATGTTATACATGCAAAGCAACGGCCATTTTTGGTTACGCATGCAGAACAATAGAGTTATCCTTCCAGACTTTTTATTTATAGTTCAGTGGGTCAAGTAAATCCTTAGTCAGGTTTGCATTACATAGTCAAGTCTCGACATAGTTCTAGTATGGTATCCTCTCATTCAAAGTCATGTACCCTACTACAGATCCATAATTGCCTTCAAACATCTGCAGATCATGAAACAATGGTTAGGTTATGTTGTTATATATCTAAGATCAAGCATCAAGACAATTACCTAGTTCTGTTATTGTTGACAGTAACCCAAGATGTGTAGCATACACCAATGTTGTATATACATAGGAGTATAAAAGGCTAAATAGAAAGATATGGGTGTTTATTGAATCATTTCATTTTCACTTTCGATATCCTTCTTTTCATCAAAACTCAACAAAAAATTGACCAGTGTGATAATAAAAGAGTTTATTATTTTATTTTCCTTAATGTAAGGTAAGCCTTATTAGGTAAGCAGAATTCATATTAATATAACGCTTCAAAGAAATGTCCCGGGTGTTTATTAAATTCCAATAAAAAAATAAGGGACATTTAAAAGATAAGGGAGTTTATTAAGTCATATCGTTTTCATACTCAATATTTTTCATTTCATCAAAACTCAACAAAAAATTACGAGTGTGATAATTAAAGAGTTTATTATTTTCCTTGCGAGGAGGATGTTTGACAGACTTAGCTTTTTATTTAGCTTCATCCAAGATTATAAGGGGTATTGATTCGAGGACGTGGAGGCGGCGGCGTTAATTTGAATCATTATGGTACCTATTGTTTAATCTCCGTAAACTGAAACATCTGTTCTGACTGTAGTGAATTGCGACCTGATAACCTCCAAATCCCGTTTTTGAAGTTAAACTAAAAATTTTCAGTGCCTTGAGAAAAAAATCACTTGCTTCTGCCAAAGGAGGGTAGCAGCACGGACAAAAACAATTGAACATAGTAAATGGG
Organism: Alatinidae sp. Z8VKAUB7J3; assembly: GCA_010016025.2. Classification (NCBI taxonomy): domain Eukaryota; kingdom Metazoa; phylum Cnidaria; class Cubozoa; order Carybdeida; family Alatinidae; species Alatinidae sp. Z8VKAUB7J3. Next base: position 109,174,399 of record JAAAKM020073195.1, on the reverse strand, counting down.
TGACAAAAGGGAAAGGAAAGGCTAATCAACAAAGAGCTTTATCTGTGTTTTCTGATGTTAGGACGTACGCATCTCGCAGAGTGAAGCCTCAGAATCTATTGAGCCTCAGAACCAAACTTCAAATTCATAATAGTAATGCAGAGTCAGTTCTCTTATACTGTTTGAAAGAGGATAACCAATATGGATACCAGAAAGGTGGAGGTCTTTTACAATAGAAAACTGAATAGGATATGTACTCTTGAGTGCCTAATAGAAGGGGGGTTGGAATAAACGGGGGGGGTTGAAAATCCCCAAAACGTAATAAACGGGGTGTGTGGAATAGCTGGGGGTCGGGTGGGGTGGAAAATCACCAAAAATGTCAAGAATCAATGTTTAGAATCAACTGCAACTTCCTATACGTAGAGTAATACAACACAAACAATAGTCAGTTATTTGAAGTAATGGTAGTCTCCTGCATGCCTTCCAAGATTTTAAAAATGTTCCCCTCGTCCTCCGTTAGTGCTAATATCTGTAATGTGCGTCCTCACTCTTCTTCGAGAACCTCCTCAACTGTTGCACTCGTACAATTTACAGTTTCCAAAACAACACCGTATCAGTTACTGTGTTTACACTACAGTGACAAATATTAACAATTTCTGAAGCATTCACCATGAAAAGATGACAAGATGGTATCCAAACATTGATCTTAACAGATATGGCATTACAAAAATGTACAAACCTTTTGCATTTACTATAAAAAAGCGTACAAATATCACTACTTCCTATCCCAGTTCTTAGCATTGAAGTATTTATGTTTAACAACACACTCAAAGATATGAAATAAGAAACAAAACAAAATAAGTATATCACACATGTGTGTCTATCCTCAACTGATATGCAGGCCTATCCATTAGGAATTGAACACGCATACGCTCAAGTCGCTTTTATAAATATCTGACTCTATGCGACCCTTCCCAGCCGGTTTCCGATCACCACTCAACAGGGAGTGACGTCACCTCTAATTATGAGCTGACGTCATCTCTTACATTAAATTGACGTCACCTGTTACATTGAATTGACATCATCTCTTATAATAAATTGACGTCATCTCTTACATTGAGTTGACGGCATCTCTTACATTGAGTTGACGTCACCTCTTACACGACATTGACGTAACGTCTGACACTGAGTTAATGTCACTTCTTGCACGATATTGACGTCACCTTCTAAATTGAATAGACGTCTTAGGTTTGCTGTACATGAAAGTTGACACGACTTTGACTTTTAGATTTGAAATGGCGTAAAATGTACGACTTCTAATGTCGGTACGACCTACTTTAAAGAAACAAGCTGGTCTTGCCGTTTTTCACATGTCAGCATCAATCAACCATTGTGCTAAAATTGCGTCGAATGGAAGGCGATCCGACGCCAGTTTCCAAGTAAAATCGACAAAAATTTTCCATTGAAATGACGTCGGAGGCCGGCTGGGTCATAAGCTTTAAACCTGTTTTATAATATTCGTGGGCTACTATTCTTTTATTGTAAGGACGTCCTGAATATTGAGTTGAGTAACGGATTCGTTTGCTAAACCTTTTCGCCATACACTGATCACTGCAATAGTATGGAGTGATGGATTTATAGGAAACGTTAAGACCAAAACACGTCGTAGAAAATATCAGTCAGTAACAAGGACTTCTCTTGTTAAAATGTAACGCTGAATAAAACCGTTCCTTAGTAAAACGCCAAATATAGAATGTATCAATGACTTTCTATTTGCAAATAGAAAGTCATTTGTATGTATGTATGTTTGTAGGCATGTATGTATGTATGTATGTATGTATGTATGTATGTATGTATGTATGTATGTATGTATGTACCCATCAATTTATCTATCTATCTGTCTATGTATTTGCCATGCTTAACTACATGCATACAAATAAAACGTATCTTAGGATATAAATACCGTATAGACCTTTATATACAATAAATATATATTTGTTTAATAGATATAACTAAAAATACTATAAGAGAGGTATTTTAACAACAAAGCAACTTACAGCAAAATTGGAATAAATTGATTCAAAATTCCTTTACAATTTATGAGTCTGTAATAGCACTTAATAGGTTACAAGTGACCTTGATTCCATAATAATCACTCTATAGGGGTGTAAATTAAAGATTGTACTGACAAATGAACAAAATTCAAAATAATGCTAAAAAAAAGAAGGGGTTATTTTTTCCCGATAAGAAAGATTAAAGTGGTGATAAAGATCATCTTCTCTTTACTTTAGTTATACAAAACATTCCTCTTCTAATTTATGTCTATAACTGTTTAATCGAATGTGATTGTGCCATGAAAACTTTTAGGGGATTTAGGAGATTTAGGGGTTCATTACTGAATATACGCCTGGTGTTCGTTGGCCCATGCGGCCATAATATACTTGCACACTTACATATTTTCCCTCCTGAATCGTGAATTGAGCCCAAATACCATAAGAGTAAGGGACATTTGTGTTACCTTTTTGGTTTTCGATAAGTTGTTTGGTTTTTTGGCGCTTCCGTTTGTTTTAAATTCATACTTTTTTATAAGAAGCCCACCATGCCATTTATCAGTTTTTACCTTGTGTAAGGGTGGCGGCGGTTGGGTGCACTTACGGTTAGCTTTCTGTATCACTTTATGTTTTATTAGGAGAAATATGAATACAAAAGGAATCACTTATCCAAATAATTACTAACTAAACCACTTCGAACGAGATCCTGACGACTCGAATTCTCCAACATAATACCGTGTCTATTCGGCAGCGATGCTCGTCAGTGAATGAGTATGAACTGCAGTCGAACACAACTGACTGAAAGGTACTACATTATGCTGTACATATACAGATTGTGGAATTTACGATTGCACAAAAAAGTATGCAAACTGTACACTAAATTAGAGCAACTGCGATGGTTGTTTCCTCTTGCAATTCTTGACACTCTCCTTCTCCGAGGGCCTAAAAGAAAACCATAACAACAGCATGCACTACTAAATTGTCCCCCGTTACTCATAAAATGAAGCAATTTAAGTACTACAAAAACAGAGCATAATATCTCATAGAGTCGGTTAGTCGACGCCACTTTATCAACTTGAACTATGGATACAGATATATAAAATGCTATTAAGTGGTCCAAAAAGGAGAACACTTTTATATGACAGACATACACAGTCAACTGCCTAATTCAAGTCCGTATAATTCGAACCTTTACTGATTCGACCGAAATTTCTCAGTCCATTGAAAACTTCCTAACAAACACTCATGAAGAAACCTCTGTGACTCGAAATTGTATAATTCGAGAAATAAAATTTGGTGAAAATGAGTTTTCATCCTTCAAGCTCCCAAAACATGAAGAATGAAGTAAAAAATTATCACGCGTGAAATCAAGGAAATTGTAAGAATTCACGTAATTAACTGCGATAAAATACCACAATTGTTAAAATGCTTTGTAACTCCCTTTCGCTTATGGTCACGCTGCCATCAGTCATACCCTCAAACTAATATCCTAGTTAACATGCTTAAAGCAACTAAGGCGTACAGCATTGTTTTTGTTTTTCACTTTTGATGCAGCGTTCCTTTGACCCTGCTTAGTCACAACAGAGTATCAACGCGTGTTAAACTTCTTAACTGCAACAACTAAACAACAAGTTGTACATCAAGGAACACAATAATGTGCACAGGTGCTTCCCCTCTTGTAAAAATTGCAAAGCCTTATTCAGACGTAATTAATCTTGATTACCATCTCTCCTACATATAGTTCTATATATTTTATCCGTCTAATTTAGAGCTGAACGTTTGCATTTTCCAGGAACGAGTTGTGTTGATACCTTGCTACAACCAGCACTTCTCTCGATAGTAAGATGAAGTTAACGGCGTCAAAAAGTGTGTCTAAGATTGATTATTGTACAAAATGTACGTTTGAATCAATCTATTATGTTCCATTGTATCACATATAATCTTTTCGGAACACATAATATCAACTAAAGAAATGAATCCAAGGCACCAGAATGGGTACAGTTTACAATTGCTATGTACACGATACGAAACCACATCAGAAAGGCCAGAACGACCCAAGGTAACATGGTGGTAACGACATGCTTATTACAGCATAGGTAAAACTAGGTCTGCATTTCAATTGACTGTGTTAAATTCGTTCCACATGAAAGCAAAAGAGCCTTTGCCTTACAGACAAAAGAATTTGTCATCTTATTGTGCCTTTTCAATTCATTTATACAGCTCTAGCAGATGCTGATTGGTTCAAAAACACAAAACAATCCAAGTAGTCCAAATTGTGATTAGCTCCAAAAATATAGCTGGGTATAATTTTTTGGCAGTTTTACTTTCAATAATTCCTGACGATTGGGCTCAGGAGAGTGTCACACAGAAAAATATTTCAAATAAACAATGATGTCGCTATTCCGTACCGTGTAAACAAATATGTATAGTTTAAAGGTATGTTTTGTCTCCAAGGTGAATCAAAGGCACTGACTGATAACAAACATACCCGTTTATGCTTTTACGAGTAATCTTAATGCTACGTTTTGCTGATGATGTCTTTTTGATTCATTATGGATATTTGTTGCAAGGGACCATCTCGAGTACTTCCACGCAACAGATAAATCCATGCAAGTTCTATCTACTTCGACAGAATATGGTCGTGCAAAAGTAGAGAGTTTATAGATGAAAATAAGAGTTGTAACATAAATGGAAATCAACTTGGAATTCAAATGTTGTAATATGATGAATATATGCAGAATCTCTCCAATACTAGCATAGTAAGAAACCTGTTATATTTCAACATGATATCTTAAATCGTTTCTCCGTAGGTTCTTTCAAATGCGGCGGGACATTAATATCCGCATCTGACATTATCACCGGAGCGCATTGCCTTCATGATGACTTCCACACGTTTATTAGAGATAGAAAGAGGTAACTTTCCTAGCAGCATACTGTAAATTACCGATTAAGGGCCAAGGACTCAAATAAGCGCCTGGTTTGGGAAAAATATTTCTCACAAGCGCTCAGGTCTAAATAAGCGCCAAGGTCTGGACAGCGAAGACGTGGATGCAGCAGCTCCAGAGTTTACACTTTTGGATGATGATACGGAGGACAATGAAGATGTATTGATTGATTGATGGATTGAATGTTATGTTTCAATCTATTCTATAGAAAGATCATGTATGTTTAGTTATCTGTTTTTCCTTTCCTTAATAAGCGCCTTGATCCGAATAAGCGCCCACCCAAAAACTTTTGTTTTTAAATAAGCGCCCAGGGCGCTTAATCGGTCATTTACGGTATATAGGGGAAAAGGTATATTAGACTTAGAGTGTAGAGAACAGGTTGATTTTCAATAAAACGAACTCCTACGACTTCGTCGGTTCATAAAAATATATATGAGAAAACCTTGCCCTAATTCTGATAAAGCTCCCCTGCCCTCAAAAAGTTCTAGTTGCACCCCTGTTATCCCCCCCCTAGCGCTACCAAAATTGCCAAATACCCCAGGGTTCTAAGAAATAGGCCTTTCCCTCTCCATCAATATATTGCAAGGACACGTTGTTTTTTCATAAGCAACTCCAGTTTCGGGGTCAGGCCTCGAGTTCCTTAGCAATTTTCCAAAATCAGGCCTGGAGTTGCTAAGGTAGTTGCTTAGGTATCAATACAGGTTATCGTTGAATTTCGTTGTGCTCTCGGTTGACAAAATGCAGCCCCTGGCAGTTGTGTATTTAACACCTTCATGCCACTTACTGTGGTCAAAGGAAGGTGGAATGCTATTTTTCAGGCGTTTTAAAAATTGTCCGTGTAAAAACGTTGCCAAATTTCATGCATTTTTTTCTAGAAAATCAAACTCACGCCCCCCTTTGGTATACCTATGACCCCCTAGTACCTCTTGTCTAATGGGGTCTTTGGACTCCCGTTGAGAATCACCGCTGTAGAGCAGGGGCGAGAGGTGATATGTGTAGCGAGTGTAGGGTGGGAGTGGGAAGCAACCCAAACAGTTTGAACTTGAAGAGAAGTCGTCATAATGGCATCACAAAATAGGTACACCGTGACCCCCCTCCCCCCACAACACACTATATCCCCTGTCGTTTTGTCGACATCATTCCACTGGTCCTGTCTAAATCCCGGTTTCTTTCTTATTATTTCCCTGCGTTATCTTGACGTTGCTTCATAAACCTACTCCTCGTGCCGCCAAGTGGTCGTAGCTTCTTGGAATCAAAGACAATTTCGACATTTTAATGTTTTGAGATATCGAAAATCGCAGAAGCACCTACCTTTTAGTGTGCATCCAGATCTTGTACTTAGTGATTCACCTTAGCATACATAAAGTTATGACAATAATCTTTTTTGGAAACGGCTCACATTTCATAAGGTAGTTTCTGAAAAACAACGAAAAGGAAAAGAGGAGAAACATTTCCGTGTATTTTACGAATTTTTATTTCTTCTCAAGAGTTGCCTTAAAATTAAGTCCGTTTACGATTGTTCTTTCTTTATACCAGAAGGAATTTGTTTTTAAGTTGTCGATGTTTTAGCGCGCTTTTACCCTTTCGTTGTATGTTTACGTCTACATCCGTATATTTGTCATCCCCGTATAAGTAAATGCTAATTATTGTAATCGCTACCGATGTAAATCAACTGATGAAAATCGGCGAAAAGCTTTTTGATGAAAATGATTTGCCTGCTAAATAGTATCTTCAAGTTTATAGTCTTTGTAATATGCAAAAAATACATTGGGGGCTCATTGTCTCCTGGCATGGTGGTAAGTGGTATACATGTTGCACAATTGTAGCTGCTAAACACTCATTATGTATCACACTGGAAAGCCATGTAGACATCACTGTAATTAAATAGCTTATGCTTATGGGAGAAACACTTTTATCCTGTGCATCATAAAAGATACTGACAACAGTTTTTATGCTGTTTAACTGTTCAATGATAAATGGTAACAGTTACTGTTCAGTCATGCTTCATCAAGCCTCATCTACTGTGGTAAATCCTATATTGTACATACACGTACACATGCTAAACCAGCAAATCAGTTATAGTCAATGTGTTTACTAACTTGATCACCATGACAAGTATCTCCTACCATCTTGTGAACTGTAGTACCCTTATGTTACAATCTGTCGTAACTGACCCCTTATGTGATATGATGCAAAATAAAAGCCAGCCCCCTTTACCTTGAAATAGTTTGAGACATGTTTGCTTCCCTTCCCTTTTACCTTAATTTTCCTCAGTCTCCTTAATTCTTGTTTATACCTCTTTGCTCAAACTGTAAAGCCTGAGTGTATGGAGGGATTATTGACATTTATGTTGTTCTGATGTAGTCTTAGCAAATTTGGTACAAAATTTTGTAAAGTACAAAAATAAATATTGTACAGAGTTATATAAACGACCTGAACTTTAGATGATAAGAAACTTGGATTACTTGGAAACAATAACCCTAGTTTTGGAAAACAACAAATAGGAGAACTCTGCAGCTGACCCACTTGTTGAGAGAATCCACCACAATAAGGGATTCTCCATGCACTCAAAATCTCATCTCAAGAAACCCTTTAGAGTTTGTCTTCAAAGAAGAAGAAGTAGGATCTGCTCAGCAAATAAATTGGAACACATAAAGAAACTGTTTCTACAACAACCCTCCAGAATTTGGGAGGAAGATAAGTAAGATAGTTAAGACCCTACAATTATCTAATCATTTCCTGTTTTACATTTTCCAATTTTCCTGCTTGTCGTAGCGTACGAACATTCCATGTCGCAATTCTCACATTGTTTTTTCCTTTTAAAGCAGTCGCATGATGACGGTCCAAAGTGTCCTGCTTCATCAACATCTCCGTACCGAACGAGGAGCTTGGGAATCCCCGTGCCCCATGTACGTCGTTATTTCTCGTTTCATTTTGATTGTCTCTGTTAATGACAATAGTCTTGGAGCAAAGGTACGACAGAGAGGGCTCCAGATCTCTTCTGTTGGGTGATTTTGGAGAGAAACAGCAACTCTCTTCCCAGAAGAGCCTCCGCCCGGGTATTAACCGTTGTCTTCTGAGGTCCTCCGGAGGTTTCTGTCAGAGCCTCACCCTTAGCCTTTGGCTCAAGAATCTTCACCACAAGGCAGCGGCTTACCGGTTACCTGAAGGGAAGCCAGTGACCCGCCCTACGTCGCTGCTGCTTAGTTTAAACAGGAGCACCACGAGAAGGTGCAGCTTGCGACTTGTAGCCTTCCTGATCACGCATGAGCCTTTTCCGGCCGGATCGGTAGAACGACTTGATGGAAAGTCGATGGTCTGAACGACCTGTAAGCTACCATTTGCTATATCTTTCACTTTTGTACTAGGTTACATTTTATAATCTATAAATACAATTGATAAATCATGCCCGTAATTAGACCTTCGTTTTTGCCTTAATTGTCATTAATGAATTTATCATAAACTAAATTTAAAACTTCTCATTGCATCTACAGGGACAATTGATTTATCGAACAATACAGGCATTGAACCACGAAGAACACCCAAAATTACCTGTCAGCTTAAACATGCATACTTAGATGCAGAGTAAAATAGCACCTTTAAAACACTTACCTGCCTTAAGCAACGAACTTCCCTGTCTGTAGGGTCATTTGGGACTGCAACTGTATGTTCAGTGTATAACACAATCGTCATGAAGTTGCATCTTCTTAAACGTAACATAATGTGACCATTGAGTTTTCTCTCTTCCAGCAATAATGCCTCTGGATCAGCAAAAACCTTTCTTATTATGTGTAAATTATCGTCGCACCTTGTTATTTTGTAAACAATGCTAAAATTTTGTTGCATTTCCTATGAAAAAATCCACATGCACAAAGGAGAACAATATCAAACCTTGTTAAAAAGGCTTACTATTTTCGATCCAAATCAAAGAATTAATCTTCAACATCAAATCAAAAAATTAATCTTCAACATCAAATCAAAAAATTAATCTTCAACATGTTTCATATGCGCATTCTTTCTAGGCGTTGCTTTTCATTACCAAATCATGCAAACTAATTACTGTAAGATTATTGTACATTTTTCATGCGTTGATAATCTCTACTTGTACTCCATTGGATCTAGGGAACACTTATAGATTTTGGTAGCGCGAGGGGTGTCATATACTGTCCGAGGTCAAGCATAATCAAAATGGATGTCCATAATTTTTAAAAGTGTGTGTAAAGAAAAGAATTTTTTATCGTCATCAAGATAACTGGAAAACTACATTGGAAAGTCTCTTCATAGCTAAAGATGTGAAGGGAGAACATTGGTAAATGAGCATGTAGTCAAAGGCGTGCATTTTTTATATATTGTCAGAGCACACAATAGGAAGGGTTTGTTATGTCAGGAGGGTGCTTGTCCTAAACAAATCAGTACCAGGGGAAATTATAGGGCTTGCAATCACAGGCTACGACGTCATTAGCAAATTCTAACAGGCCTCGTTACTGATATATGTAGGAAAACAGCATTGCCGTTTGTCAAACAGAAGAACAGTGAATTTGGCGAGGGTTTTTTTTCATACTTGATTTTTTATTATAACAAACATGAAATTAGTGACCTGGAGGCCGATAAGAAGGCTGCGTAACGGATTCATTTTGCTAAACATTTTCGCCATACACTGATCACTGCAATCGTATGGAGTGAAATGAAGAAGCTGTTACGATGAATTTATAAGAAACGAGAAGATCCTAGAACATAACGGTCACAAGAGCAACACGTTTTCTGCCACTCATGTTATTGAAAAAACCGTAAATTGTAAACAAATTCTTTTTGTCGGCAGAGTAACGGCTTCTTTGTTTTGGTAAATAATAATAATAATAATAATAATATAAAAAATAATAATAACGATATACAGAAGCTTTCCAAAAAACATTGGCTCTTCATCTCCCTTAATGAATAAATGTAGATGTAAATAAAGAAATAAATAAAAAAGTGACAAGCCTAGACGACCAAACAATGAATATAAAAACAACTATAGGTACCCCATGGCAGTGGTCCACAATCTTGGCTCTGCAAAATATGTCAAGGGATCTAGAACCTATTAAGGGTTGGATTGAGTTAAATGAAAACTCAAGCTAGAGACACGATTTGCAAAGTTGGCGAAAGAGATTCAGTAACAGTTGAGTGAAAATCACAAATTAGAAATTGGCAGAGCACAACGGCTCTTAAACTTTTTTTTCCCCCTCCCCACTTTTTGAAAATTTGAGACCAATTTCCCAAAAATTTTCGCATGTGAAGGCTAAGCATTATGCAGAGATAATCTAAAGAGGTAGATTACTTTATTTTGCTCTGTTCTGCCCCAAGCAAACAATTGCCTGCCATTTCTCACCCTTAAAATGTTTAAGAGCTAATTTTTTCAGACTGTTTCTTTCGATCACCATGTGGTTGCGTTTAGTTATAAGAAACTTATCCGAATTTCATCTCTAAATATGCGTTTTGAATATTGTACTTTGGTCGAAAATCAAGCAAATCCGTAAGTTAAAACAGCTATTGAATGGCTTAAATTGGCCGTTTAAATTAACATTATTAGGACTGATAACCAAAAACAATTTCATTTACTTCGTTCATCGAGTACTTTTCAAAAAATGTTATATCTCTTCTTTCAAGTCAAAATGTAAAAATTCACTGTTGACCATGTTGACCGCTGATTTTTAAATGTCCTTATTACAGCAATGGCGCTATATAACTCTACCGTACATTGCAACTTGGAATTTATAGACCGGTATAGTATACACTAATATTAATGTATTTAGAAAATTGAGTGTGAGAGATGAAACCCCCTCAAACAGAAAAAAGGTCACATAACTGAGTTGAGAGGATATGCATTATTGAAACATGTATCAGGTCTCTACTCAGTTGATCGATGCCTATGTAAGACGCACCAGTATATAGATGCCCATTTCTCAACAAAATTAAACTATGACTATCAATATTAGCTTTCTGTCTTATCCTAAGTGATCTCATTAACAAGTGACACAACTTTGATAAAAAGAACGGGATTCGTTCTGCACAATGTTAACAACAGACAAAGAGACCATAAAATGAAATGATGGCTTTTTGACTACGTACTGGTAGAGGTCATAAGAGGCAAAGTATGGAAGACAATTTCAAGAAGTTTTTGAAGAACATAAGTTTTTGAAGTTGGAGGTGGAAAATATCTTTTCTTACGAGAAGAAAGGAACTCTGTCTACAGTGTAGTGTCCACGCATGGCCACAGCTCGTTACCAGGCCACTTCCTGCTGATAGTCATATTAAAGTTGAAATGTGCTGTACAGGATTATTTTTCAAGACATTTACTTCCCTTTTGAAATGGAATTTATACATTTGGGGAACCTTTATCCCGTATTTAATATTCATACCTGTGTAAGAGTATGCATCTAGGACAGTTGCATTAGTATTACCAAAAATGCTTTAATTATTTATCAAAGATAAATCATAAAGAATTCAGTGGAGCTACTAGTCTTCAGGAACAAAGGAGTCTTAACAATTATCCTTTATTGGCCATAGCCAATTAGTTACTGCAGCCTGATTAATTGTGAACCAAATAATAGCAAACTGGTTGACTGAAAATACCTGCAAAAGTAATTACAAGTGTCAAAGGTGCAATGTGTTCGTTTTCATTAGAAGTCACATGTTCAGATTGTTACACAAGCGATGCTACACTTCATATTATAGGGAGTAGAACAGGGAGTAACTCCTAGGAGATTTGCTGATGTTTTGTATACATCCTACCAACTTAACAAAATCCGAGTTTAATATGACGTGATATGCATGTTCGCATCACAAGTGGCAACTAAAGGAATAAGGTGAATGAAGACAAAGATTAGTACATTGTGGCAGGAGAAGAAAATGAAACGTAAATAGGCAGAGGTAACAAAAGACATGAAATAATTTCTCCAAAATGAGTCCATTAACAGAAATGGAGTACAACCTTTCAACAGTTATCTCCATGATACACAAGTAAACATGGAAGACCACACACACACACACACACACACACACACACACACACACACACACACACAGAGATTAAGTCAGCTAGATGTGTTTAATACTGTTCTTCGTAGCATGTAAGTATGAAATATCGACACCAAATGAATCACGAAAACATCAAAGTTTGTAGAAGACAACGAAATACTCATCATTAGTTGAGAAACTCGATGCTCGTGATTTCGTTCGAATCAATCCATCGTGTGATAACACTATTAGTTTTAGGCCTATGGTAAAATTTATGAATGCCAAGTGAAATAAAATCAAAAACATTCACACTGTCCGTCTACTGATATTTTGCATGACTTTACAGAGAGACTAGCGATTGCAACATATGCTTGATTTCTATTAGTTTATTTACAGATAATAAGGCTTGTTTTGACCTTGTGCAAGATGCGTGTGTAGGGTCGCAAGCCGAGTAGCAAGTAAATATGTAGGCAAGTAAGAAGCCGTAATTAGGATATCTCCATACTCCATTTCGGTCTAATTGATCAATATTGATGAGGGTATCAAAATAAGTAATTCTTTGGAAGCTGCTTGTCAGTAACTTATTAGTTCGGCATATGTCAGCAAGATAAAATATATCGATAAAGAAATCATATATCTTTATTTTTAAATTTTTAACATAAAGAATAAGCCATCTGTCTTACGACTGGAAATGGCAGTCAAATGGCTCATTCATCATAAGTTTTGCAAAACCAGGTTCTTGAAAGCTTAAAAAGCGTAATTATGTCAACTCCATTAGCTACTGCAATACTTTACATAAAACAGAAATGAGAGTCTCGCTAAAGTATATCTGTGAATCATCCTACCAAAAAACGTGTTATTGAGCTACGCTACAGAGCTAGGCAACTACGGATGACCTATAAACTTTGCTGACGGTATGCCAAACAAGTAGAATTACCTGGTAACTGCAAAGAACAGTGAAACCCAATAGTAAAAGCTCACTTTACAATGCAAATAGATATCCCTGTGCAGGACTTGTCTGACAAGCTAATTGTAGAGAGCAACTACATCTGTTCCAACATGCAACCTCTGACATGAATTTGTCTTTAGCAAGCTATTGACAGCACTAGAGACATCTGTAGAGCTATTTCACGTTTATTTCAAACTTTTGCCATAATTAACAGAATATCTAAGCTAGAAACCCTCTGGTATCCACTTCAGTTCGACACTTAAAGAGCCTCCAAATTGTTGGATTGTGACCGTTTACAAAGCTAAAATGTTCACTCCACTTTTGTCCTGTGAACAACTGAAGTGTATCTCCGCTCTCTACTTTGGCGTCACAGTGCATAAGCAAGAGTCAAAACAAGGTGGTCATGTCTGAGGCCATTGTTGCAACTTTATTGACTTTTACAGGCTTTTACGGAAAGTACGGACAACATATGACAGAAAGAATGGACGGAGGCATATAAGGTAATTATAATAAAGAAATAGTTTCAAAAATCATGACCACTGGAAATACACTTTAAAATTTATTACTATTACCTGTAAATTCTGCACTTTTGATAAATTTACTGTTTGAGGCACGAAAATTGCAGTCTTATTTGGTACAACTTTCCCTATATGGGTTAAAGTACTCCATAATTAGTATTGAAAACAAGCTACAAATGCGAGGCGACGTAAATGCCAATTTCTGCCTTATTTTTGTAAAGATATGGAAAGTGTCAGTCCATACATCTGAGTTCGTTTCAATTTAAGCATTACGCGTAATGCCTGTCAGTAATTTCTGCAATTACGTGAAACGCCTAGACATTTCAGTCATAACGCGTAATGAAGGAGTAAATTAGTCATTACGTGTAATGAAGGAGTGAATTAGTCATTACGTGCAATGAAGGAGTGAATTAGTCATTACGCGCAATGACTGCAAATTTTAGGCATTACAAGTAATACCTGATTTCACTAATTGCCTAATTTTTTGTCTTTGACACGCGAAGCCTCGTCCATTCTCCGTTCTCAGACTCGATTTGATGAGCCACCAATAATCGAGAAACCTTCCACATCAATTTGATGTTCGGTCTTTATTCTATGGCCTTAAATATGAGAAGGTCCTTTAAAATGTTCAGCTTTCCTCACACTGTATCTTAGTCCAGTTTCGCCTATATATGTACTCGAGCAATTTGGAACTTGGCACTCATACTTGTATAAAATGCCATGTCAATGATCTGTGGGCGTTTTATCTTTAAGGCTAAAATTTGAAGATAGCTTAGTGCTACGAAAAACAATCCTTGGCTTTACATTGATCGGCAAACGGTTTGCAAAGGTTTTTGAAGCCTTTTAGCCAACTTACTTCCTATTTCGTCACAGTTAGGTAAAAACATGGTAGGTGTTTTTAGATCGGATGTTGTGTGCAGTAAATTAGTTGTAGGCGGTGGTTGAGGTGTCATGAATTTTACCTTTGCATTATGCAGAATTTCTTGCACTTATCTCTTAGGGTAACCATCTATTTTTATAAAAACGTTTTCAAGGTGTTTAAGTTCCACGTTCTTAGCAACGTCAGTAGAACATATTGAATACGCCCTATGAGTTAGATGTCTCAAGGTCCCAAGTTTTGTATCCTGTCGGTGCAAAAGATCTCCAGTGTATGTAAAGTTCTGAAGCAGTGGATTTCCTATGAACGGTGGTCTGAAACGACCCGTCCGCTACTCTAGTTATATTTATATCTAAAAATGAAAGTTTCGCATGAGACTCAACTTCTGATATGGAAAAGATAGTTCTTTGGCTCTTTTTCAAACATTTGAAAATATTGCTGATCTCCTCCTTTTTAACAAAAGCAAAAGTGTCATCCGCATAACATCTCCACCATGATACTTTTCCTAGCTGACTCAAGATCGGTCTGATGAACCAAAGGAAGAAAATGTCGGCGTGTTGTCTGATCCTTCACTACCCTCCTCCACGTCGTCCCGATCAAAGCTCTCCGTCGAGCTCTCTTCCGACGTCTGAGCCCCAACTGGTTCTGTCTCGTATTTCTCTGACGTCCTTTCACCTGACAATACGCTGTGATTGATTATTGTAGAGCCTTTAGTCTCCCTTGCTGTAAACGCTGACGAGGCAACCGAAGATTCATATGTAAAACGACCTGAGTCTGACAAACAGTTGCACGCCTCGTCAAAACCAGCCGACGTGTCGTGCAGCGACGTATTTGTCGACAAATACACTCGTTCCCAAAGGACAAGACATCTGACATGGTACTGAGGATACAGAACCTGCAGATTGAGAAGGAAAACAGCATATTACTTCTAAAAGTCGCGTACACGCCACAAACTAGGGGCTAATGGTAATTGTCAGTGATTATGTTTTACACACTCACTACGAGTATCATTAACAATGATATCGCAATCATAATAGTTGCTGTTTGTAAGAATTTGGGTCAATTCGATTCGTTGAGATTAGCTGAATCGACGAGCGTTTCCTTGCGTACACCAATGCATCAGTGGCACCAAAAATATATCATTTTGCAAACCTGACTAGGAACCTGACGCAATATCCTTCCGTTTTGTCATAAATTACGGAAGCTGGTTAGCAGAGCACGGGCAACACATTTTATGACGCAACAAGGCAAATTATAAAGGGGTTTGTTGATACAACGTCTTACATGACGACGTTGAAGTATCTAATCCTATGTTTTCAAATTTAATTCCAGATATCTAACTGCTCGTTTGTTACAATAGATACCGTATTCCACTACTTCTTCGCTCCGGCCATCAATTTTTCGAAATGATGGTGATACGAGCTAGTGCTTAACGTTAACTGGAACGTAAGCACAAACTGTCAAGATCAACATGCTTGATATATTGTCATAAATTACGTAAGTTTAACGGTATTTCTCCAATTTTGAATCTTTTTTCAGTAAGGGGTCTTCCAGGGTTACGAAACAAATACACAAGTAATCAAAGCTTTGCGCAAGTGTTATTTCACAGGTCAGAGGTGTGGCAGGAACCAGTAAGTCCTGTAAAATGTAGCAAATTTTGACGACGCTATGAATGTGTGGCTCCTAACATTGGTCATACCATATGTAGAATGACTGCTCGTCTTGTCATAGTCTTACCTTCTTATTCCAAATCTCTCTTTCGATTCGCTTTAGGGAGGCTGGGGCAAATCGTAACTCAGTAAATACCTTTTGTATATAGAGCGCAATATTGTTATATCAAGTGACGACAATCTTCTATGATGCTATATCAAGCGATTTCTTGTGAATTATGTACGTGTCCATTGAACTACATTCCAATTACGTTAAGTTTAGTTTGAAATAGAAAGTTTGAAATGTTACCAGAGAAAATGAAGATGTCACCACCAGAATGCCAACCACTGCCCAAAAACGTTCCTCTCAGGACAGCTCAGTGTTCAGCAGGGAAAAATAATTAACTTAGCTTTATCCATTTCTCAAAAGTACAACTTACGTAGTACACTCTTGCTTTAACCCCTTCCACGCTCTGTTGAACCATCTCGGGCACTCCCATACACCCATACTTCTACATCTCATCTACATGTTAAGTCTCCTAACATAATTCTTCACGTTTTGGTCTTCTACACCCCGTTAAAGAGAGCCTTTGCTAAAACAAACTTTTTATCTTTAAATTGTACCGTTTACCAAACTCTAATCCATTGTCAATACGAGTTTTATCAAACGGGTAACGTTGTATTATCCTAAACGCTGGTAGTTTACTTTGGAAACTGGTAGCATTGCAAATCACACATTTCACACAGTTCAGTAACGTCTTGATATCCGCATCCCTGGCCAAATATTCTCAAGGTAAGAAATAGGAGTATCAATAATGTTTGCAAGTTAATGAGGGGACTCTTCTATACAAGTACTTCTTCACAGCATCGACATTCCTATCTTCAGTGCCGTAGGGCTGTATGTAAAATTTTAATTTGAAATAGCCTTCAGGTGTAACATAGAGCAGGCCCATAGCCAAGGGGGCCAAGGGGGTTTGCCCCTTAAATTTAGCATCAGCTCCCCTAAATCCTCCTGTCAAAATTTAAAATGTATGGGTTTCCATACGCGATTGCAAATTCAAAAAAGCCTCTCCAAATTTTCCAGCCCTGGCTACGGTCCTGACTGGTGAACAGATACGTCAAATGAAAAGAGTAATCAAAGAATGAGGTAGACAATCTAAATTTTCTTCTTGCAGTACATTATACTTCCTTCGTCACATTGCCAATAGAAAGGCGTGAATACCCTCGAGTTCTTTAGTATCCCCTTCCTAAACCTCAGTGTGCTGTCTAACTCTTTCATTTTACACAATTCTATATTTTGTCTGCAAATAGTCGAGTCATTATAAGGTAAAAGATGAAACGCAAAAACATATTTCTTTAACTAGTTGAGTTTTGTAAGCTGACAAAGGTATTTTTAAGAAATCTGTCTTGTGCTTAAAGCCTACTAGGCTCTTTCCTCAGCTCGGAAAATGTTTGGAAGGTCTAATGTTTACCTGAACAAATTTAAATCCGTAGAAGAAGAATATCCTCATATATTTAGTATTATGAGTGGTTAAAAAAATGGTGGAGAAGTTTGATATCACATGCTATAGTTTTCTGCCTAGAAGGCTTTACATGTACCATGGTAACCAATCAAATTTATCGTGGTCGATTTTGGCGTAGGTTTCAAATTTTCATCGAGCGATGGTCGCGGGTTCGATCCCCGGTGGTAAAATATTTTCTATTCCCCTAGTGTTCTTTTTGTTTCAAATTTTGTCCTGACAGTAATCTAGTTTCCCCCGGCAGCATCTAAAAATAAAAATGTTGGTATAAAGTAGTTAATGAACGAAGAAATTGTCGTCTTATTCAGTGTTCTGTATTTAAATAAATGTGTAATTTAATTCTGAAAGTAGCCATTTTAAGTGTCGTTTTGTTAGCCTTTGTCCACGATACTATCTTTCAGACCGATCGAATCTGCTGCACCCATCAACTTTTTATTATGAACGCATATTTATCTACTGACAGGTATATCAAAAATAAAGACGGACAACCTCAATTTTCCAAAAATCAAGGGTATGAAATGGCAGACAAAAGTTTGCTAGGGGAATTCAAAAGTAGTCTAAACCGAATTAATTTCAATGCCGACGTTTGGTTGATTTTACGTCATAGTGGAATCTAACATCGAATCGACGTCTATGCGACATAATTATTTCAATCTAAGTGTTGGTTGGTATACTGCCATTAGATCAACATCAAGCCTACGTCATTAGTTTAACTAGTCCTGCTGACATTAGATCGGTGTTAACGCGATGGCGTTTCAAGTTTCTTATTCAGCGAAATAGCGTTGATTCGAAGTAAGAGGCGACATTGATTACTAGCTGCTTCGACAATGAAATGTGGGCTGAGATAGCTTTTAAGGATCAGGAAGTAGTTAGCTAACACTAAAGACTTTTAGGCATCGGTGCAACTAACAGCCTAAGTCTCGTTCCAGTTCACCAAGGAGAATTAATGTCAAAACTCCGAAACTTTCCTTTCACAATTCTATCATAAACGGCTCCATTGTCTCTTTTGTGGAGATTTTTGATTTCCTCACATTTCTCATTAAATCACCTCTCCTTCTCCTCTTAACACTTCCTTCAAACCATCTCATCTAAATGTTTATAATGCTCTCTATCAGGCATTATATCCTGCTGAAACAAACTTTGAACAATAAAGTGACTAGAAAATGGATCAGACCTTTTGCCTTAAGAAAGCTTGATGCCTAACATGATATTAGTTTCAGTTATACCTAAAACTTGAAGTATCTTTACTTAAGTTTTATTTGCTCTGATGGTCATTTCTATAATGATGTTTTGTTCCACTTCTTTTCTTCTTCTTCTTCTTCTTCTTCTTCTTCTTTATCTTCTTCTTCTTCTTCTTTTTCTTCTTCTTCTTCTTCTTTTTCTTCTTCTTCTTCATCAGGGTGCTATGTCCTCACAGACGTTAGCTATCTTGACGCACCATATCTTCCGATGTGATTTTAACTTTATTTACTCCTGTTCACTTCTTATTTTTATATTCCTTCATAAGCTTGAGTACAGAGTTTTTTAGTCACTTCCTTCCCTTGGATCTTCTTTCTCTGTTAACATGCCAGCCACCAGTTCACTTTCTAGCTGTCCCTCTCTCATTACAAGTCGTAAGAACTGTAGCTGTTTTTGACCACTGTACTGTACAGTTCTCATTTGGTATTAGCCATTCAAAGCACCGTAACATTTGTCACTTGGTCTTTCAATGACATTTTTAACATTCTACAAAAGAACCATATGTCTTGCCTCTATCCTTTTCTTCATGCTTTTCCTCGCAGTCCATGCTTCACAAGCATACATCATGTTAGGCCACACAAAACATTTAAGAACCCTTAGCCTCGTTTTTACTTTTAACTTCTCATTACAACTTTTGGTAAATTCCTCCTTTCCCTGGGCCTATTCTGCTTCTTATTTTGCACTTACATTTCCCACCCGATGCGATGATACAACCGAATACTTAAAACTTGTAACCTTTCCTATGTTTGTATCATATACAGTCTCCTAAAGTCCAGCTCCACGTCCACGTCGTAGGAGATGGAAGCAGAGCATTTATTCTGCTGACCAACGGAGCTCTGGTGAAGCCAAAAGAAACCGAGTCGGGTCGGCATAAGCCCTGAAGAGCCTGTTGCCAAATACCTCAGGTGAAACAGCTGCTCAGGATCTTATACACTGCTCTAGGTCAAAATTTATCACTAACTACCGCTAGTTTTAAAATCGTGTAACGTGACATTTTGTTCGCCTTCTTCCGGGGCAAAATGGAGAAATAACAATTACTAATCAACCACTTTTGAAACTTGTAAACTGTCCATAATTCGACAGAAAACCCTCCTTGGAATGCATCCTCGTAAAGAATTGATAGCGGCAATCTGACAGTAGTTAGTAGGCTTCTACCTTATCCTGCCAGGCTTCTATATGTACTGTTTCCGCGGTTTTCTTCAGACCTATCCAGTTTGGGCTTTTTTCTATCCCAATGGCAAGGAGGGGGGCAGAATTTTTCGTGGGAACCATTGCAGACAAAGATTTGAAACTTTGCACACTAATAGATACTCAAAGAACAAAATATGTGTAAATTTTTAAAAGCAAATTCACAGTAGTGGTGAGTTATAAGGACCCTTGTTTTTCTGAAATTCATCAATAAACTCTATTTTGCAGAAATTTAAGTTTAAAAGGGCCAAATAATTTGTAAAAAAGCAGATAAACGTTGTAACATGGCATATTTTTTTACTAATTTTAGGTGGAATTTTATGACGAAAACTACTTCCGTAAAAGTGTCATGTTAGAACTTGAGAGGCATAATTGATCCTAAACTGCGTGCGATACATGCCATTGCTCGCAGAGTACCTGAGAATGCGATTAAAAACTCTTCCTCAGCGCAAAAGGCCACAAATTAATCATCATTATAAACTGTAGAAGGAAAGAAAACTCCAGAAAATTTGTCTAAGCATAAATACATGCCAAGGATGCTTATTTTCTCTCAAGCATCGCATTTTCTGTCAACTTTCTGTCTTCGTCTCGTTTTATTACGAAAACTACTTCCGTAAAAGTGTCATTTTAAGTAAAACTTTCGTTTGTGCGTTACAAAATGATATTTGGTTTCTAATAATACCCAGTACTTGTTCTGCTATCCTCAAAAAGCTTAGAGGATCGTTAACTTGTTATATTTCCAAAGGAAGTCGAACCAGTCTGTACCGCTGTAACTGTAGACGTGTGCCGCCTGCCTACTGCACCAACTTAAAAAGGGGTTGCAACGTTAGATAACTCGTTTCATTACGAAATGTTTACATTCAGGCAAGGGAAGAAAGGAAACAATTTAAGTTTGTACCACGTATAGTTGAACATCTGATAGCCATAGTAGGCAAATGACAGTTTTCTAACATTCTGCGTGAAGTAGGTGTCTTATGGCTTCAATCACTGTTGTGCGGGTCTTTGTTCCTATCCTTGTCTCATCGCGCAACGAAACGTCCGATTTTACTTTGTCAAGATAACCATTGGATGTAACTGCGTCGAATCATGGTAGTTAGTAGGTAGCAGCTCGATAGCCTTTAACATTCAGGATCAATAACATAATCAACCATTTCAGTATACAGACTACCCCGTCAAAACTGTTAAAGCATGCAAACAATAAACTGTTTTCGATCAACCCCACTCACGGCTTCATCTATGTATGGGAAAGCTTGTGCAGCATCACCAGCATACTTTATTCTCAGGCTCTGCAACAACATGCGACATCTGTACCCTGTCACATAAATTCTAGAACATCCTAAGATAATTAAAACTTGTAGTAATGTATATTTTTGTATCTAGAATGGCCACGTTCAAGAAAGCACGGAACAATGGGATCCCTCCATATTTTCCAAGTGTTAGATATGCCCGCTTTAAAAATGGCATTGGTAACACAATTAAGTTAGCATTAATGTGTTGTGAGATGTTGTTTTTGTTGACTATTTGTCACATTCTTTCAGTTACTTTATATAACTCTACAGTTTATTTTGATTTACCCGATTTGCAAAAGGCTAATGACAGAAAAAGATACTTGTAGAAATCAAAACTCATTGGAAACAGGGTCTTCAAGCTAAAGCTAAGGGATGCTCGAAGGAAGGGGTACTCTGCTGTGCACGGTTTTTTTTATAAGCAACTCAGGTGCTTAGGTGTGAGGCCTCGATTTGGTCCAAAATCTAAGCAACCAGCTAAGCAACTCGAGGCCTCAAATTCAGGAGGGATAATTTTTAAAACGCTTGAAAAATAAATCAAGAAACGTTTTTCATTAAGAATTGATTAGAAACTGTTGATATATAACAAATATCACACTGTTGATAATGTGTCAAGCAAAGAGGTCAAAGATCCAACTATCATTTGGTATTTCATCATGTACAACACAACGACATTCGACGATAACCTGTAGTGATGCCTAAGCAACTACTTAAGCAAGTCCAGGCCTGATTTTGGAAAATTCCTAAACAACTCGAGGCCTGACCCCGAAAATGGAGTTGCTTATAAAAAAACGTGTACACAGTTTTATTAAAGCTCAATTTAGTATTCAAACCAATTTTTGCAAAATTGGCTAAGGCGCGCACCTTGGACAAAATCTCATTTTAGGGTCACTATCTTCAAAGACCTAGAATTTGTTTTAAATGCTCCAAAATCACTGGAGAGAAGCTGGAAACATGTTAGCAGGACCTAGCAAGCATGTTGGAACTGGTATTGATGGTTGTCAAAATTTGACCAATTTTTGCAAAATTGGACAAAATCTTATTTTAGGGTCACTATTTTAAAAAACCTAGAATTTGCTTAAAAGGCTCTAAAATAACTGGAAGTTAGCGTGAAAAATGTTACCGGGACTTGGCAAGCATCTTGGAACTGGTTTTGGTGATTGTCAAAATTTGACCAATTTTTGCAAAAGTGCCCAAGGCGCGCGCCTTGGACAAAATCTCATTTTAGGGTCACTTTCTTCAAAGACCTAAAATATGCTTGAAGTGCTCTAAAATCACTGGAAGTAATCTGCAAACATGTTATCAGGAATTAGCAAGCATGTTGGAACTGGTTTTGGTGATTGTAAAAATTTGACCAAATTTTGCAAAATTGGCCAAGACGCTCGCTTTGGACAAAATCCCATTTTATGGTCACTATCTTCAAAGACCTAGAATTTGCTTAAAATGCTCTAAAATCACTGGCAGTTAGCTGGAAACATGTTACTAGGACTTGGCAAGCATTTTGGAACTGGTTTACATGGTTGTCAAAATTTGACACATTTTTGCAAAATTGGCAAATGTGCGTGTATGGACAAAATCTCATTTTAGTTTCACCATTTTCAAAGACCTAGAATTTGCTTAAAATGATCTAACATCACTGGCAGTAAGCTGGAAACATGTTAACAGAACATGGCAAGCATGTTGGAACTGATTTTGATGAGTGTCAAAATTTGACAATTTTTTTGCAAAATTGGCCAAGGCGCGCACCTTGGACAAAATCTCATTTTAGGGTCACTATCTTCAAAGACCTAAAATATTCTTGAAATGCTCTTAAATCACTGTTAGTGAGCTGGAAACATGTTACAAGGACTTGGCAAGCATGTTGGAACTGGTTTTCATGGTTGTCAAAATTTGACCAAATTTTGCAAAATTGGCCAAGGCACGCGCCTTGGACAAAGTCACATTTTAGGGTCACTATCTTCAAAGACCTATAATTTCCTTCAAATATTCTAAAAACATTGCCAGTAAGCTGGAAATATGTTAACAGTGTTGATACTTCATTGGTTTAGCCCGCCCTCAGTATTAAATACAAAGAAAACTCAACCCATTTTTGATCCAAGCAAGCGTTCTACAGATAAATGAAATTTTCAGTCATGTTTCTCACTCTCTTGCCATGTACCTGCGCTTCTACTGTATAGTATTCAATAAATGCTTTATTTACGCAAATAAAACCTATAGCAACTGTATCCTTATCCTATTTTTAGAGAAGAAAATTGATCTTTCTTTCTCTCCACATAAGTTACATGACTCGTATAATTTTGTCTTCAATGTTACATCCATTAAAGCAAAACCTCTGAAGCGTGCAAAATATTATACCATTAAATCGCGAATATAAGCCCTAGGTTCGTAAGCATTTTTTGTGGGCTTATATTCGGGGAGCTTATATTCGGACGATTTTTTGGATTAATTGGTTAATTTTTGTGTAATAACAAATTCACCACTCGCTGTCCAATCAGAGAGCCTAATAACAACATTTACAGCGTAAAATACACAAAAAAACAAAAGTAAATACAGAGGCTCTATATATACTCCGTCCATATTCATTCAGTATCACTGCCTTCTGGAATACCAATTTCGGATCCAACACACAGAATCTCATATATAAGCCTTGGGCCTATATTCGGGTGAGAGGCTTATATTCGGAAGGATATTTTGATAAGTTTACAGCAAGGGCTATTTTCGGGGGTCTTATATTCGGGATTTTACTGTATTTTAAAAGATTTGAATGTTAAGAAAGTGATAACTTAAACCAACCAACCACCCGTCCACTTACCCCCCTCCACACACACATACACCTATCCTCTTTTTAAAAGTAACGTTTTACACGCATGATCTCAAACAGCGAAAAAAAGCCCAGAACACTGTACAGATGGTATTTCAAAAAAGTAATTTTCATTCTTTGTATATGTCTTTGTTGCAACTGCAATGTACCTTTCAACACTTTTCTGGCATACTAAACAAATGTAGTTAAGTGCTAAGCAAATCTATGGCTTTTAAACAAAATCCTCAGGCCATTTGAAAGTAAATAAGATTTAAAAACCCCACCTACTCCACTTTAACGCCTTCTTATACTGTGGCTCAAAAATTCATTTCACTTACTGTAAAGACATTTAACTCCCCTGTTCTGTACGTTAAAATATGAACAACAGCTGGTTCGTATTCCAAATAAATTAATATTTGCTGATGATAAAAATTAAAGAATTTATAGTCCTTAAAAGACATTGGGTCACCAGTGCCCTCTGGTAGTCAAAGGGTTAAGGAGGCTATGTCACGAACTAAGTCTTGTAGCAGTACAAGCCATTGTACCATCAACAATTTCTATCAAATTTTAAAACAACTTTTTTCAACGAAGTAGAATGAACTATCTTCTAGAGATCTGGCGTACAAAGGGCACCCCCTCATTTGGAACTGCACAGAGTAACCCTCCAGATTTTGAAATCAAAACATCTGCTCGCACGGATTTCGATTTGGTAACAATCTTTCGCAAAACAGGTCTATCTTAGGCCGTCTAGAAAAGACCGTCTACACTTTATAATCACCTTCGAACTTGTGATGAGTGCATGGAAAGTGAGTCGATTATGTGTAAATTTTAGAGAGCCATAAAGAATCTAGAAAAAAAGTTCACTGGTAATCAAAGCAGACCATTTGCATGAGCATATGATAAATTCATATAACACTTTCGAGTTAATCAACTATGAAATAAGAAATATGAGGTAGGCCAACGGACTTTTTACATCAGAACATCCTTAACTACAATCGTTTACATTCAATCAAGAAATTTAAAACTTGAAAGCCTTCTAAATAAGTTACTAGTGATAAGTACAACTGTTTAATTTAATAAGTTATACTCGTTTTTAGCAAAGGAGGCCTATAATTCCTTCTTTTACCCCACTATGCCGCAGCTTCAGTTTTCATTATGATTACTATCAGCTCATTGTAACGTATATCGTACACGCTATGCATGCATGCTTTGTAGCAGAACGATAACAAAAATAATTTTACCCTTATATTGTCAATGCTAGCCTCATAGATACGTTATATATTTTTGCCTCGGTATGATAGTGCTAGACGATCTGAAACCAATAATTGCCGTAAAGGTAATCAGACAATACCATAGTGCATGAAGGAAATGTTACTCCTAGTAAGTGTGCAAGCCCTAGCATCCTACCGTCTGCCTCCTCGAATTTTCTATTACTACTAAGAGAAAGTCTGCTAATCAAAAAGACAAATCCTTCTCCAAACGGAAGCAAAAGGTACTACCGCGTTGCTATTTTAGGAGCGGCACGTTTTCTTTAGTTCCCAGACCTCTGTACCAAATATCTAGCGTAGGGCTTACAGAGCTCAGCAGTCGCTTTGAAAAGTAACAAGGAAACGTCAAAAGAACAAAACTTTTTGTTACTTTCCGACGACTTTTGCTTTGGCATATGTCAATCAAATTTTAACTTTCACAGCCTTGTAGTAGCGTTCGCATGCAAGAAACCTGCCAGACGCTTGTCTGGCGACGGATCCTACTCCTACGTGAACCAGGCTTTTCTCTACAATTTATACATCACTTTCAGAAATATTCGAAGAGATCAAATCTATCGCCACCACGGTTCTCCTAAGGTGTTGAGACTACTTGAACCTGGTACCGCCCATTAACAGCAGACAATACAATAAACCAATTCAATATCAAAACCCCACCGACGCATTCTCTACTGTCCACGCTATCTTACTAAGGGGTACTAACTCATTCCTTAAAAAAAAGGCCTTTTCAAGCTTGATTCTAAGCTTAACATGTGAAAAAGTTCTCATGATGAAATTAGCCTTTTCCAATGACGCCCAGACTTAACTACTTCAACTTGTTACATGGGCTTACACCAGCTGTTACATAGATAAAGCTGCCTGGAAACTACAGCTGGTGAGTTAGGAATTGACAATAAAATGACTTAAATAACATTTTGTCTACATGCAGTAATCATGCGACAGTTGTGGCCTGTAAACTGACTCATCAAAAGCCAGATTGGATCACCAGTCTACTACTAATGGTCTCCATACGAAAGTGGCGACAGCTTTCAAACAAGAATTCTATCAAACAAGAATTCTAATTCTAATTTGAAAACTACTTACACGTTCTAGGAATTCGATCGTACTACAAGACAATATACAACTTTTAATATTATAGCTGCTGTTGCATGTGTCACATTAGAAAGTCAACATCTTCATAGTCAAACACCTTATCGAGTATGTTGATTATAGCTCTTTAACCTAGTGCCAAGTCTTTTGAAAGTAATGATAACACTTACGTTAACAATGGTTTAAAGCGAATGTAGTTCAAAATAAGCCTGATGAAAGCAATTACACTTAGTTGTTAGTTAATTAAAAAATCGAAATGGCAACAAAAATGGTGTTTCATTCTTTCGGTGTCTTTTTCGGAACCCCTTTTATCTTGGCTGGGTTTTAATTACTATCGAGAAGAGAGGATTTGAAATGTTAGTCTTGAATAGAACACTGGAGAAATAGAAAAGTATGTCACCACCGGGGATCGAACCCGTGACCCACGCTTTCGCGGCTTGCGCTCTACCAACTGAATGATAGCAGCTCTTCCCTGTATGGTTCGGCCAACACATTGCACCGAAAAAGGCACCTAAACAGTCAGATTTTGCTTTCTTTTCCAATGTGGAAGCAAAATCATACTTTCAACGTGGCAATTGACAAAATGTAGACAATGTCAGATGTCTAACACTTCAAGAACAATGCATAGACCAGGCAATTGCCTTTCCTTTAAGTAAAAGAAAATCAAAGAAAACAAAGAACAATTTTATATGACTCGTGGCAACATACCTGTGTGTCATACCCGCTCTGATCGACGTTTACAAAAATTTGACAACTCACGATCTCATCAAGTAAATCCTTTATAATCACGCTTCTATATAACTGTGCCCACTATTACCTGGACAGGTTAAAAATGCCACTGTGTACTCAATTTATTCTATTCAATTGAAAATAAATACTTTGATTCATATTTGATCAAATTTGATTGAATTTGATGACAGCTTGCTTTGAGACGCTGTACGTTTACCTGATATTCTTCACTGCTATGCTCTATTGATAATTTTGATGACTCTTGCATTAAGATTTTAAAATGTCCAGCCGTTTCAAGCTTTCTCTTGCTATTTCTCCGCCGAGGGCAAAGTTCACGTGCGAGCTAGTTTACTGAACACATCCAACCAGATATGGAGATCTCACATTTTCTAATGCGTAAACCGAACCGACTATTACGTAATTGCGTATGTGTAGTTTACAATCAAATAAAGGTTAGATACGATCCATGCGGATCTTCCTTGGGGTCTTAATATCTCCATTTTCTGTCATAAATCAATCCAATCCGCAATAGGTTGCGGACCCTTGATATCCTTTGCGGACCCATGATTGCGGACCACTACCATGGAGAACCTTGTACATTAAAAGTTTGGTCGCCTTGGTTTGTCGATGTTATTTCATTGTTTTCATATATGTATTTATATTCATCAAGGAAAATGAAGAGCCAATGTAATTTGGAAAGCTCCTGTATATCATTATTACCGTAAATTTATTGAAAGAATAAATGACAATGAAGTTTTTTAAAAAATGATTTCTAAAGTTAAATGTATTATGCTATAGTATTATGCTTATGTTATTTTATCATGTTACAGCATATTACAATTGGTCGTATTATCCCACTTAATACTTATAACGAAATAAGAAATCTCACCTTTACACTTTTGCTCGTCAGTCTATTTCTAAAAGCGTGGGTTAAGGGTTCGATCCTCGGTGGTGACATGCTTTTCTATTTCTCTAGTGTCCTAAATCCTCTCTTTTTGATGATAAACATGTTCTTGGAAAATTGTGAGACGAAAATCAGGGTAATCATTTATCCTGGAAAGTCTAAGAATCGATATATGTTGTGGAAATGAAAAACATCCAAGGATTTATGTCAACGTTTTCCATTCTGTTACAGTTGAATTTACATTTGCGCATTTTTCACGAATCTATTCTTTCAGTGTTAGAAGTAAGACCCTTATAAGTGAAACAACGGGAATAATAAACGAAACTTTGGCAGAAGAAATCTAGCATCTCTTGAGACATCAAATTCTTACAGTCTGTCTTCGATGCACCCACTGACCACAATAAACTGAGGATTCCACTGTTCCAGTATGTCATACAATCAAATACGAATATGACAAAATTTTGCTAGTAATCTTTTAAGTTAACATTTCAAAATCTCTCCTCTACAAATTTAGAATGTAGAATAATAGGAACATTTTAAATACTCACTCGTGTTCCACTTTTTCGTGACGTATATCCGGGATATCACCTGCAGTAGCATTGAAGTCAGCGCATTTTGCCACTGACACGACCGCTTTGTAACTATGTGGAGGGTACACCATCGCACCAATTGCCAGCCATAGGGTAGTGGCTACACCCACAAAACAACCAAAGTACGCACCCTACAAGGGACAGAGCAAATCTTAAATCAGAACAAAAAAAATGTTCGCAAAGCGTTGTTGAGTGGTCTGAAATAAGCTAAACGACCTTCATGGACTAAATGGGAGAAGCGATTGACTAACATATTAGCAGAAGGCACCTAATAACATGAAGCAGTGACAGAAAGGCAGAATTGAGCGGAGCAGCGGCGACATATCGATGCACAGATCAATGCACAAAGTGATGCACAGATCTAGATAGGATCGATGCATGGATTGGCCAATCAGTTGATTGGCTACTTGACTGATTCATTGACTGATTGACTGACTGGTTGGCAGATCGACTGATTGATTAATTCATTCATTCATTATTGGATGGCTGCAAGGATAAAATACACCGACGGGAGCAGGGATGAATCCATGCATAGATACTTCGTGCATGCAAGGATGGCTGCACACAAAACTGAACTTTATCATGACTTTGAAACGTAAGGCAACCTACGACCAAAAATATACCTGGGGTGGGCTGCGTTCTAAGCCCTCAGTAGCCACTGGCAAAGCAAGGCCTAACGTTACCAATGATTACTTAACAATCACCGGTGATCTTTTCGAAATTCTATTCTTTTTACTTTAATATTTCAAAGTATTCCCAGAATACATACCAATTTTTCTGTTTTACCAAAAAGAGTAACAGATGTGACATTGGTACTGATGAAAGTCGCTTCAACCATATTCGATTTGGGTTTTTCTTGGGACAGCGGAAAGGTCACTGCCCTAAAAACCTATTGTGACTTCAAATTGAAACTGAAATCTTGCATTTAAAATTTCGAAAATATGTCTGAGAGTTAACTGTCTTTATTTTGAGCTACATACGTTTTGAAAACTTGGCCATGTATCCTTATTATGATGTCATTGTTCACAGACTTTCTTCTGAAAGGTTTTGAATTTTTCAACTTTTACTTCAATGACTGATATATTTTATGTCAGTGCAAAGCATAACTAAAGGGGATGTACTATTACGAAAATTAAACGTAAAAATTAAAGTATTTACAAAAGCTACGACGATGTTAGTAATTGACATTACGTTTTAACAGCATGTATTACCCTGGGATTAGACCACGATCCCCAGTTGCAAAGAGGGGCAGCCAAAGCCACTAATGGTAACTTGCATCCTACTCTGATAGGCCGTAAGTGTTCAAGGAAGGCAAATAAGAGAGAGAAACGACTGTCTTCCCAGTGGTCTTTATCGTACAATCTCAGGAGCTCATTTGACAATTTAACGTGGAAAGCTTTAGATGTTGTTGAAGCATAAACGGAATTAATTTCACATAGATATGTTTAGATAATAGCACACTTTAGGTGGTACATGACGTGGTGTTTAAGACATACCAAGAATAGTGTGTCCAAGTTGAAATGTGGGAGGTATCTGAACTAAAACATATGTGACAGCCAGTAGAATTCCTTGGTAAAAGTAATACTACGAAAGCACTTTAACTGGGTGTATTGAACACATCTGCTTTTCCTAGATATAATCTTGCGTTTTTGCCACCTTCATTTGAACATTAGCATATTATTCCATGCAAGGTTTATCAAATTATCATTCATGGTATAAAAGAACCCCAGTAAATTTAGTGGATTTTTACCAACGGAGCTTCGTTCACGTTCTTTGAGGCTTTCCATGTGTACTTCTTACAGATAATGCAAAATTTTTCTCTTTTGTCATTTCCCTCCAGTTTTCCCTGCCTTTGTACCTTGTAACTTTCATACTCTCATCTCTCTTTGCCTCCTCCTCCTCGCCGTTTGTTTTTCCTTGCCACTCCTCTTCTTTCCTTTCCCTTCTCTCTTTCCCGCATGTTTGACGGTGCCATCACTTTTGACTCGTTGTCCCCGATTGCTTCTTCTTCTTGCCCTTCTCATGACAACTGAACGTTAAATTACCACGAGGAACACCATGTAATGTTACATCACTCGATCCAAGTTATAACTGACAGGGTATTGAAGTTCGTGAGTTTCCGTTTTAAGGACCAACATTTTTTATAGTGGATAGTTTAACAAATATAAGGAAACTAGAGATCTTATATCAAGCCCGTTAAGCATTTTTACCCCCTATATACCATTTCCTTTACCTTCAATATTAAAGTTCTTAATTGACATACACACTGAGCTTTCTGCCCCAAGTTTAACGTTGTATTTCTTCTTTGCGTAGGCCATCAGTCCATTGTGGAGCGTGCAATATTTTGGAGTTTCCTCTGTTCACATGGCTTTTATGCTACTGGTCATCAACCTGTCATTTCTGCTGTAAGACTAGATGCTGGATTTCTTGGTATTGATCATAGCAGTAAAACGGTAGTTTTGCCAGGTAAGTGATTAGTGTTGAGCTTTGTATCTCCGATTTCAATGCCCACCCATAAAACTGTACTAGTTTGCCCATTCGCACAAAAGCAAATCTTGCATCCTTGCAGAATCAGCTGCATATTGGTAAATTTCCACGCTATTGATCTTAAGAAGATACCTTAACTGCTATACAAGGAAGGATAGTTCGTCCACTGAGACATCGATGTCCACCCTTAAATATTGAATGCAGCAAATTACTCTGAAGGGTTTTAAAAACCTTACCTGCTACCAGCTTAGTGGTTGGTGTGTGGGTAACTAATTTTTTGCAGACCGGGAAAACATAGATTGTCACTTTTGGAACAATATAATCAGTTGTCACGTTCTGGAGTTACTTATTAATAAGTTGATTAGCTCTGCTTAGCTGAAATTACATAAACGTATACGTAGTAATACGTGGATGGACTAGCGAATGCACCAATAGCAAGTTAACCTACGGCTAATCCATCTTTGGTCATAACTTGGGGATCTGGAGGCGTAAAGC
This sequence comes from Alatinidae sp. Z8VKAUB7J3, assembly GCA_010016025.2. Lineage (NCBI taxonomy): Eukaryota > Metazoa > Cnidaria > Cubozoa > Carybdeida > Alatinidae > Alatinidae sp. Z8VKAUB7J3. The sequence goes on along the minus strand of JAAAKM020073195.1, from coordinate 109,142,843 downwards.
AAGCAAGTCACTTGTGATTTGAAACAGTAAATATTTGTAGATTGTGATGCCCCCTAGCAATGGTTTTATATTTAACAAGCTAGTGTTTTACGTGACTACGTTATTTTAATTTTTTATTAAGTATCATAGAACAGCACTTATGTGTCTGTCTGTCTGACTGTCTATCTGTGTGTTTCAATTGACATGATCTTCTGTTGTAATGTTTAACTAGTTAAGAATCTGAGACGCAGTGGTGAAGTTTATTCAGTCTGCTGTTTATTCATTGTCTTTAATTAGCAATTAAAGAGTGCAAGGTATGTGATGGTTCCGTGCATTCCTGGTTTGATAAGACCTTCAAAAGATATAATTAAATGAAAACAGAACTGAAGTACGAGAATCGTCTCTACGAAAAGGGTTTAAAGGTTTCGATAATGGCTCACCAGTTTTTTACCTAAAATTAATGCGTTATGCCATTGACATAGTAGTCCTGTAGTACTGTATGTAACTGATGGAATATGTCTGCACTAACAAAATGAATGAGCCAAGTAAACAAATAGGCTTTGAAAGGCTTGGATATGAATGCTTTTAAAACAAACACCAACCGTTGAGTATAATGTAAGTACGTACTATCCTTGAAAATGATGAACAAACTTTCTAATGGGAATCACCTTGAAGAAAAGAATATCGTACTACTACCGCCTAGAATGGTTACATTTTTGTGTCGATCTTATTTTTGCTAGGCCACACTTCGTGTATCTATGGATGAAATAATTAATTAAAGTCGAGATAAGATATATTATGTATATCTGAGATATTTATTAAATACTCTAAAAACAGATATTCGCTTGTCGTCTTACATGGGCAATGAGTCTGTTTTTTCCTATAATAAACCATTTTGTAAAGGTAGACTTGTCTCAATCGTCATTATTAGCAGCTACAACAGCATACGTTGTTGCTAACTGAATATCATCATCATCATCATCATCATCATCATCATCATCATCATCGTCTACATCATCATCATCTTCATGATAATCATTATGACCATCATCATCATCTTCATGATAATCATTATCATCGTCATCGTTATCACCCACCGCTTCATAATTACTGTCGTTATAACCATCACCATCATCACTGTCATCTTTTTCATGATCATCATCATCATGACCATGATGGTCATTATTAGTGTTAATTGTTATCGTCATCAGCAGCAGCAGTAGCAGCAAAGCATTATCGCCATAAACACTAGCATGATGACATTTCGAAGTAATTCTTCATCAAGAACTGTTTGATTGTGCTACTTGGATTGTCTTAAATACTGATGACAAGATAAGATAGAAAACAAACAAAATTATATTACTATGACTTTTAAAACCAAAATCTTAAGGGAAAGAATGTAGTTAGTCACCTTTTTATATAAAACTCGCACGAAAGACTCGGACAAAGCCAACAAATAAAGAGAAAGATATTACACAAACAAATTCCGAAACGCGGTAACCATTCGTTAAAAACAATAGAAGTGTTAAGTGGTCAGGGAAAATAGGAAAGTGATGGTAGTGCATTAGAAAGAGAATCGTTATGACGCCAATGAGACTAACAAATAACACAGAGCAAACCACAAAAAACAAGTCGCAAACACGTTGTAACAGTAGATGGACGATGGAAGAAAGCAAACGACGAAGGGGAAAGAAGCAACTCTAAAAATAATAATTCAAAGTACTCAATTAACAACCTCTCTAGTATTTTATTTTATTAGTAAAACTCTCCCTATGTCTGTTTTCCACTATTCTATCCACAGTTCTAACCAAATGTCCTTTTCAAACCCCGTGTCGCCTTCCTCTAAAAAAGGTCAAAAAACCTCTGCCTGTGGTACACCCTGACTTTGTCTAAACTTGCGACTAGCCGCCTTTTAATTAGTAAACCTGAGTCTAAATGCTGTCCTGGTACTACCTACATACTGTTTCTTACAAACACTACACTGAAGCAAATACACCACAGAACTCGAGTCACAACTATGCGAATAATTAATATAACACGAAACGCGGTAAGTAAACGTTAAAACACTCAGTAAACAATAGAAACTTGTTGTAATCAATGTAACAATCGCATTTTGTGAGACGTAAGGCGACTCCTTCTAATTTTCTAAAAGTCTTCTTATCTCTAAGTACCCACAATACTACAAATGAAAACCACTTTGTAACATCATATATCTGATCTTTTTGACACGACGTTTTGGCACTCCCTGTTGCCATTTTCAAGTGAGTTAAATTTGACAAGCGCAGCATTAAATAAGGCATTCCAATAAAATGCTAATATGCGTGTTGAAATTTAATATCTATAGAAGTTGTATGCAAGAGGTTAAAATATTTGCGTGGATAGTAAAATTGTAAATTGCGTCATAAAACAATGTAAAATGAGTTGGACATTTGGGTGATTTTTCCATTGCCGACCACACATTTGTGTTTTCAGGGGCAAACCGATTATTGAAATCGTCCTCCATTGGGTCAATGCAGTTCGTCACAACTGCCCCTAAATTCGCATTGTTGCGCCTTGGCATGAAGTCCGTCATGATGCCATCTCGAAATATCCGGGAAAGCTGATCTTATGGCATGATCGAGTGAGATCAACTGGCAAATAAAACAAAAAATGTAATTCCTCCGCTTGTTTAATTTTTGCGTCAATACAAACACTTCACATGTTCAATATGCTACACGTATTAGCACTGTCAGTACGCGGAAAAGTACTTTAAAGAATAAGCAGTACAATTCGAGGCTAATTTGGCAACTTAGCTTTGAGTGACTCGCTTTTTAAAATGGCAAATGCTCTTGTTCCCTTTCTGTTGAAATTGTTTATTTCATAAGTTAGTTCACTTCCTAATGTAATTACCTTGTATCATATACCAGCTCGAAATACAGAAATGAAATGCAAAGGTTTGAAGTTTTATTTATTCGTGGAACAAAAATCCTCACTGCCGAAAACAAGAATATTTCTCAATTGAAAACAAATTATAGGACTATTAACATCAAAACTAAAACTTTTGAATCTTCTTTGTTCAAGTCCAATCAACAGGCCTAAATTTTATCAAAACTTCAAACACATTCTAATATTTGGTGTATTTGCGGAAGAATGAAAGAGGCTTTTCATTTCTTTCATAAATTGCAAAAAGAATAGGCTTTTGAAAGCGATTTTGAGTGCTTGTTTTTGTTCTTCTTGAGCAGAACGAGGAGAGATTAAGCATTTGGAAGTTAGGGCGACATTTAAATAAAGCGGTAGTTTTTTGTCCAAGATTGTGGGGCACATTTTTTCCACCTTCTTTTGTAAATTGCCTGCAGAAAATGTCTCCCAAATGTCTGGCAAAATGCTAACGGTCGAAAAACAATGATGTGATGTAAATTTGCTTTCTGAAAGCTCCCTCATCCGTCCCAATTTGTTATGTAAACTAAACAAGTCATCAGTCTTGAAAGGTCATACGCTAAATGGCAGGAACAAGACAAAGGTAAAGAAAATACTTAGGAAGTTGAAAATGAAACCGAATCTAGAAAAGTGTTCGAGGTGGCTCAAGGCATGTGGACAACCGCATAATCCATTTTCAGTTGAATGTAGACAAGATTAACAAAAACAACTTTACTATAGAAAATAAAGATACAAAATAGGCTCACACGGTAGATTTAAGTTTGCGCGAACACTTCCATAGTAATCTTCCTAGAATCAGATATGTCTTACTAAAGTATGCTTTTCCAAATGTATTTCGTAGAGGCTTACTGTCAAGCGCCCTCTATAAGAACTCCCTGTTCTACAATCGTTATAGCAATTATGGGGGCAACCTACTGCGATTGAGCAGTGACACTGACAAATTCCACCTGACGAAATGTGAAGTGAATATTTAATTCATTAGATGCAAGCATCAAGCTACAAATAAACACAAAATACACTGGATCGGTGTCAAGGATCTAGCTAATATTCTATCGGGCGATCATTACCTCCTTATATAACGTACTCTGAAAGGTTTTATCCCTCGGTACCTTGAACTGATGTACTTACTGCAAAACAGTTGGGAAGATATTACGACCGCACGAGGAGCCGATTGCAAGGGAAGATGGGCCAAATAAAATGAAAGTTATGTACCGTATTTTATCTTTAAAATGTGTTTATAAATTTAAAGGTCTTAGGTGTGACGCTTATTGCGGAGAAGCGTTTACGCACGGGAGGAATATCTTAATTGCTGTTTCAGTATGCTGAAGAAGAAAATAAATACAACTATTTTGAACTGAATGTTCGTTTTATTTTTCCGTTCATAATATTTCTACTGGTGTTTCTTATAGAAGCTGCTTAAAGGCCACTTTAAGGTGGCGCCCTACATAAGCGGGCGGCCTTTATATCACTTTCTCACTTCGTACGAGCGGCGTTAAACAGTGGGCGGCGCTTAAAAGAGAAAATGCGCAATGTTTAACTTAGTTATGAAAAGGTAAATGCTCTTGTGCAACTCATTAGGAGAGACTTCGTTGTGGCTAGACTTCTTTTTCGTGTCCTTAAGCTTATTATGAAGTGCTATTTTCATTTCCTGTTAGGCAAGGAATGTCAAGGGCGTTTTTGTAAACTCCACTAGTGCCATTACAACATTTAAATGATGCATCAAGTATGCCCTGATCAAGATGACACAAACATTGCAACAGACAACGCCCTGTGAGCATTGACCGGTTACCAACAGCGCCGCAAAGTTGTAAATCATGCAAGAAAAAGAATTTACTTTGCATTACTCATTAATGTATTACTGTGGTAACTACGTCAATAAATCTTGATTGGGGAGCTTAGGTATCATGGTTATGCTCCGTTCGTTTAGAAGTTACGCCTGACATATTTAACAGGTTGCGCGTAATCTCTGTTCAAGTTACGTTGACGGATTTCTTTGCAAGGTCCTGCTTTTTAACAAGTTACGTTAGAGACCTTATGACAGGAGCGTCTGGTTCATATGTTACTCAGTTTTAACGATATTGTTCACCTGTTGTCTCAAATTATCGCCTGGCCACGGTTTACGTTTCCACTCAGATTGTAGCTGATAAGGGGCTGGCTCGTAATCAGGGCGTGAACGAAAAATTTGCTTTCGGGTAGGCAGAGTAGGTACTCCTTCTCACAGTTAGGTATGTCTGCTGTTCTTGTAGGTGGTCCTTGCCATTTCTGCGGGGAAAAGCCTAGTATGAGCTAACAAAAGGTAGTAGAGCAGCTGATTCCAAGAAAACAACATGCAATGCATGTGGTGCATGGGTAAACAAATGACAATAAAATGACAATAAAAAGGGAGGTCTGAAACTTTTTGCACGTGCACATCTGAAATGACGGCCTGAGATACAATAGCGGGATAGGAAATGGAACTAGCTGATTATGGAAACCCTGAGAATATTTTCAAGAAGCTACAAGTCCTCAGCCATTTTGCCTCTAGTAGTTATGCGCATGCGTAAATAATTGGTGAAGTTGATGATGGCAAGGATTCCATAGCAAGGCATTTCGACCAATTTAAAAACCAGATGAAAAAGTGCAAAGTTATTTATTAAGTTGAAATAAAAATTTACAGCGCATCTAGTTTACAGATCGTCATTGACAGGTAGGAATTCAACGACGCAAGGAAATGGATGAAACATTGGAATGAAACAAATAGTCAATAAAGATATAGACTTGTCGAATACAAAGTTCAAAACGATGTATGAATTCGAACGAAATGTTTAGCTCAGTAACATACATTTCCGGTGTACACAACGTCTGATCTCAAAACATGCATTAAATATCACAGTGAAACAGAAAGGTAACAAAAATATATCCTTGTAACGCGCACGTCTCAGTACATTGCTTGAAGCATCCAAATTCAAATATTACATTGAGTAACGTATATTTAGCAGCACAAATTCCAAATCCACCACAACAATTACACTTTAGCTATACATTAGCTTTCAAATAGATCACGCGTATAAACCATAAAGGATTGCAAACATGTCACAAGTATACAGAGTTTACAACCAACAACAATTTGTGACAATAAAAGTAATCAAGGGAAGATTTATATCACAGCAGAAGAAAGCGGAGTAGTGTTCACAAAAATAACTATAACTAAAGTTCCCCACGGTTTATCGTAAAATTATGCTTCTAATGATACCAAATATATCTTGGTACAAATTTATTCCGGGTACAGTCAATTTTGAGTCTAAATCTACCACACTTTTCTGATGGTTTCCTTCATCTTAGAGTGTTGTATTTCGTCACTTTCATGGACCCCTAAATACATGTATGTATCCTCATGGCCTACTTCTTTTATTTCTATATCTACGTCCAATCTAATTGGCGATGTTTTGTTTAATTTTCCTTTCTAAAAGATTGCTTTGGCACACTTATCAGGCCCAAATTTCATCATGATGTCATCACTAAACTTCTTCACTGTATTCAGTAAACCTTCTAACTGGTTATTCTTTCTTGCAAAGGCTTCCAGGTCGTCCATGAGAAGTGGTTTATCTTTTACCCTGATATGTCGTAGCCAGCCTTGTGTCATTTAACATCTTACTCAAAGGTGTAAGTGTTGGGGACACGGAATCACCTTGAAAGACTCCACTGTTGGTGCTAATTGAATCTGTTATCATGATACCTTTCGCGTGATTCAGTATGAAGGTTGTTTTCAACATATTCATACTATATTTCATAAACTTGTTCAATGTTGAAGATATTTGAAATATTTGCATTACTCTAATGATCCAAGAATGAGGAACACTATCGTATTGTTTTACTAAATTATATATACTTATACTTACATTATTTTGCTTTTTTCTACTCTCTTCTAGGCTCATCTTATCAATAAGTAATGGGTCTATCTATATGTTCTATCAGTGATTATTGAAGTCAATATCTTATAGTCAATACATAGTTGGCAAACATGTGATTGGTCTGGGATTTTTTTTGATTCTTGGTTTCACTTGTTTTTGGAAAAAGATATGTAATCCCTTGTGTTAACCATGGCGGCCATTTGTCTGGGTCTTGAGCCTTGGGTTTCATTGGAGCAAGATAGAAAAATCTGTTACATACCAGGGTCTTATTGAAGCGGGTGAGTTTGTGAAAAAGTGTACTTCTAACCTTTCAATACTCAACCCTTCAATACAGGCAACTCTGTGAATTGCGTCCAGCCGTCGGACTGGATTGAAATGCCCTTATTAACAAGCTGGCATTAATATAAAAGTTATTCATATTGTTTAAGAAGCTAAGGAAATATTAAAAATCAATACATCGAAGCTACTTGAAAACCCTGTTGTTAAGGTTCTCTACCATAAACCATCATAAGTAACATGTACTATGTCATGTTTGATTAGACTGCTACACTAAATGTCTTATTCTTTTTTGTTGTAGATTGTATCGGAACTGTTGCGACTAGCTACTGCCTTTAAGGACATTACTAAATTGATCAAACTTGGCCATTCGAGTGACAAAAATCCTGTTTACGGCTTAGAGGTAAGTCAGTGTCATTATGGTATTTCATTATAGAGTCGTAGTGTAGCCTGTGTTACAAACGCCGAAAAGAGTCTTCGTTAAGGTCTGCGAATCACACTGCGAAAAGTCGTCCAGCTTTTTACAGGATTCTTCTGAGATTTGCAAAATGTTGCCCAGGCTTCACAGTCATAATTTTAAACTTGATTTTGTTTACAACTTAGCTTTATTGATCCCACTGAGAAAGAGTGGCACATGAAGGAATGATACCTGTCGAGTATGATGCACTGAAAAGGTGGCTGCCTATTGATCGATCAACTCTAGTGCAGTCGAACGAGCTCCTCTTTGTTCACTGATTCGCCCATTCCTGAGAAGAGACACTAATTAGAAAGGGAGTTTAGGAAAAGATTCCTGGTACTACAAAATTTGTAAATAATATTTAATAACGTAATCATTAGTGAAATACCATTAATGGTATTAGTTAGTTTTTGGGCGTTCATCACGGCTTTGGCCTTGTGACAAAGCGGGAACAAGCTGATGTTTCATTTTCGACAAGCAGTTATGGTGATTACTTGCGTCTGGAGACTTCCTTACACCATCCTTTTATGAGGTAGCTTACGTTGCAGATCCAAACAAATTTCTTCGTCAGGGTCTGCGAATCAGACAGTGAAAAGTCGTTCAAGCTTTTACAGTAAAGATGCTTGCACGTGATTTTGTATATAACTGTGCTTCGTTGTTCCCACTATGAAGGGCTATGTGTAACGTCCTTTAAAATGACAACGTATTTATCGGACGACTCTAATGCAGTTTAATAAGCTTTCCTTTGTTGAGCGACTGCTAATTAACATAAACTAGGTGCAGATCAAAGGAATCTTGCGAAGCCTGAACCACTTTTTACTGTGTGATTCACTGACCCAAACAGAGAACTTTGTTTGGGTCTGTGAAGAATAATATCAGGTTAACTTGATTTTTAGAATAGTGATGCTTGGGACCTTTATGTAATACAGAATGTGCGACATCAATTTTGTTTGAGAAAAAACTTCCTTGTTTACATAATGATAGTGCCTGTTTATGTACGGTGGAATTTGACTGCAAGGACATCATGTTCACGTTGAGGATACTATCTTTTCATGCAATACTTATGATGTTCATTAAATGGTGCGTGTCCAGTTTTGATTTTTTTTGTATCTATTTTGGTCATTTGGCATGATGACAGCATATTTTCATCAATGTGAAAGTAAAATAAACCATCTTCGTAACTCAAAGTTCTGTCGTCGATTATCTGCCTTTTGGCTTTTCCGAACAGTTTGCTGACATTTGAGTTCATGCTGTTCGGATAAAAGGGGATGCACTGCATTGGGAAATTATAAGGAAACAATTATTGTAGATATCACATTTTTAAAACCAGGTTTTATGGGGTACAGATGGCATTGTAATTATACTATGAAACAGTGCCAAGTCTATATCTGTTATTTGACACTGTGCAATGATTTCCTACAATTTTTTTTCAGCTTAAAAAGATACTTCAAAATTTGTAGCAAACTAATTTGGACTGATGAAGAAGCATTCAAGTTCTTGGGCAATGGCTTCCCTTTGTCAATCTGTGTAGTACTGACACTGGGCTAACTTTGAGACTTCAGAGTCCTCAACCTCCAAATAATTACACCCTTAACAAAGCCACTGCATAGGCTGTGTTTATAAGATACCAAATAGCGATTGGTACTCGATTCCTTTGCATTTACAAAAGAAGTTTATTTTGACAAGAACACTAGAGAAGTAGAAAAATGTCACTACTGGGGATCGAACCTGTGGCCCGAGCTTTTGGAGTGTGCGCTCTACCAACTGAGATAGGGGACTTCTGACATTAACATACTCTATTTCTCTAGTCACCACATTAGTTCCCAATAATCCACCTGTGGACCTACCTGACCTACCTGACCTACTTGATGTTTCAACCTACCTAACCTAACTACTGTTTTAGCTATATATGTGATCTTCCTTTGTACTTTACCTCCCTATGCTACCTGCCTGAACTTCCTCCACATGTTACGTACCTTATATAACCTACCTACCTACCTACCTACCTACCTACCTACCTACCTACCTACCTACCTACCTACCTACCTACCTACCTACCTTAGATAGCGACGCAATTGCGAGTCGCGTGTTGAGAGTGAACCCTTATTGTTAACAATGAAGTAATTATACGGAATCAACAATGTAAGTTAAGCAGAAACCGAATCCCGTACTCACAGGACTGTACAAGTACTATTTAACTTAAACACAAAATTCTGCATCCAAGAGTAAACCATGATTACCCTTTGGGAGCCTAGGTACCTAAACAATTTGCGTTAACGTGATAGCACTAAAGAAAAACAATGTAAACGATACGGTTAAAATTTGGCAAGGTTAGAGCTTCGACAACAGCTGATTATAATTACTTTGACATCAACATGATTTTTAACTGTTAGTATAGATAACCGCTTGGGCTGGCTCACTTTTTTTGTGTGTATTCTAATCACAAAATATCTCAAGGCCATCAGCAGAAATGTGCTTTTAACCGTCAAGATGCAGTTAGTAATACTGGGTGCACAAAGTGGAATTCCATTCATGTTACCAAGAGATTTCACTTTTTTTCTCTTCAGAGCTACTTAGCAAAGAAAAAGAGAAGTTTTATGAATTGAAGACGGAATATGAGAAGACTTTGACTGAATTGGCCGACATCTAAAAGCGCAGGTTGCTGAAGACAATGCTTTGCGTCCTGTTTCAACAGATAAAGGGCTGACATGACCTGGTGTGCCTCATCTCATTCTGATGTTAGTGATTGTGGACCCTTAGTGCGTTGTATTGCTTAGTCATGTCTTGTGAAAGTGCCTAGGTTGTACTCTAACTGAAGCTTACGCTGGGATCGTAAGAAAAGGTAGTCCTGAAACCCAGAAGACAAAAAAATAAAAGTAGAAAAGGAAATCGTGAAGGAATTATTAAACGTTCTTCTAAATAAGAGAAAATTGTAACGCGTAGCTCAATATCCCAAGTAGATTGGTTATGGTGCACTTTCAATACCTTGGGAGAGAAACATTTTTGATTGCGTTGAGGAACCGGAATCAGTTACAGATTATAGTTTTGCGACGTAGGAAGCTCCCAGACTTTAGTTATTTTATAACCAAGTAGAATTCTTTTTCGGTGAAAATACTTTCCTATCAGATAACTTTGAGCTGTAATGTGTCTGTGATATTTACCGTTAACTGTAGAGCATGCTCTTTAAGGTATACGAAACAACACGTCAGAATTTTCTTACGTCACCTGCATTCGTTTTCTTACGTCGCCTGCACGGCGACCCCTAAAAGGGAGGAGCCGAAAGAAAAAGAAGAAGTGCAACAATTTCTACAATGAAAAAGCCAACAACACAATGAAGTAACCCATATTCTCGAGCGATTTTTAACCCTGATACGTCATGAATCCTCAGCAGAAACAATCAACATAGCCCTTACTTACCGGGTTGTAAAGTTGTTACTTTAATTCCAGAGTTTGCAGTCTCCAATCTTAGTCCCTGTGCCAATGCTTCCACGAAGAATTTGGAGGCAGAATACACTGTCAAGCCAGGAAATACCTATTAAACAAAGTAAATGCAATAGAGATATGATTTTCATACCTATTCCGCAGTATCCTATTAACTTCCTTGTCCACGGTGTCAATAAATTTGAAATGCATGTCTATCACCTTGCTCTTGTCAGGTTCCAAGATGATGTACTTTCGCAACCATAACTCTGAACGCTTTCGTTTGACCTCAGGTCTTGTAACGAAACGTTTATGGCTGCATAACACGCTGCAATCAAGAGCTAGTACATTGGAAATTGCATTCAGCCATTTGATTGAATTGTATTTCACAATGAAAAAGACATTCATCATGGACTAAGGAATGAATGAAAGGCACAGAATTCCAAGAAATCGGTGTCAATTTTTTCATCGTAATATTCTAGGCATTGAAAACCTTCCATTGAAAGTAATTGTAGAGGCTACATAATCACGTATTTATGACCTGTGGCAAGAAACTTATGCTGCTGCCAATCGCAGCTGAAAACTAAGTGAGAAGAACTGAAGTATTGTCGGAAGCTGGGATGGAAAGTGGGGCGGAACGCAGGAATGAAAGAAAGAAAGATGAAAGGAAACGTGGAAAGGAAGGAAGGAAGAAAAGAAAGGAGAGAGGACAGGAAGGAAGGCAGAAAAGAAAGGAAACGTGGAAAGAAAGGAAGGAAGAAAAGAAGGAGAGAGGAAAGGAAGGGAGGAAGGAAGGAAGGAAGGAAATAGGAAAGGAAGCAAGGAAGAAAAGAAAGGAGAGAGGAAAGAAAGAAAGGAAGGAAGAAAAGAAAGGAAATAGGAAAGGAAGCAAGGAAGAAAAGAAAGGAGAGAGGAAAGGAAGGAAGAAAGAAAAGAAAGGAGAGAGGAAAGGAGAGAAGGAAAAAAAGAAAGGAGAGAGGAAAGAAAGGAAGGAAGAAAAGATGGAGAGAGGAAAGGAAGGAAGGAAGGAACAAGGGCTGAGCAAAACGACTAGATCAATCAATAGGCTGATCTCCTTCGTAATTCACTAAATATACAATGGTATATGAAAATACGAGTTTTAAACAGACCTCTTTACATCATCAACATGCAAAAAGAAACTATGTACAATTAAAACGATTATTCGACTTTTTAATATAACAATTTACGTATTTGATCATTTAAATATACAACAAAGCCACATACTACATGGAATGTAGGAGGTTCGTAGGAACTGTAGCTACAGGGTTACCAGATCCAATAGCTTTCTCAACGACTTCAATTGGAGCTGCAACACGCGTGGCTTTCTTAAGCTCTAAACGGCAACCTTGAGAGCAGACGAAGAAGATGATTGGTAAGTTGGTGTTACCAAATATTTCCACCACTGGTTTTATCAGCTTTACTCCTTGGCCGAATTTGGGCTCCGCGCAGTAATCGCACAAGGATATACTACAAAAACAAATTCGAAAACGGTCGAATAACAGGGTTTGAGCTTTCTTCTCACTCCGTCTTATGATTAACAGACAAAATGAACATAGCCATTGTTTGATAACGAGGAGTTATAAAATCATTCTCGTAAGAGAGGGTGTAGGACGGTGCTCCCATTTTTGAGAATCTTATCTGCTTATACAGCACCGGATGCTACTCCAAGCGTCACCAATAGCTCTACGTTAAATCGAAGTCTGATCAAATCAAGGGTCACTGGTTGCATTAATGGAAGCAACTGCGTATAAATGATAATCTAAAACCATGGTTCTCATATGGCCTCAATCAGGGGGACATTTCCCTAATAGTAATCGACTCGCGATCCACTGTTACAGAATTAAAAGTAAGCAATGACATGTATAATATCCAGAGCGCGTTTGAACATAGCAGAGGCGGAACAGACAAGTTCGAATAAACGGTGCACGTTTTAGGCCTTTTTGGCCTGATATCTGAGACCCAGACATAAATCAAGGGCACCTAGCACTTAAAATCAGTACAATAACTTTTTGCTTAAATTGTCCAGAGCTGCAGGCAAAATTAGGCCTACTCTTGAGTGCCTAATAAGCGTCCCCGGACGCTTATTAATTTTCGGAAATCCCCCCCCCCCCCCCCCCCCCCCTACCCCCCCCCCCACCCCCCCTTCCCCCCCCCCCCCCCCCTCCCCCCGCCATATACTCCAGTTCGTCCTTTCATCTCGAACGTCTCTCGCGAAAAATGGCAGGAATCTGTAGTTATTAACAATAGATACTTGATCCATTCCTTCCGGAAGGCCAAGAAGCGACTATTACATGCAGTCAACATTAAATCTAATTCGACAGCAATCTACGAAAATCTAAAACTTTCTGTAACTTACAGCCATCTTAATGCTAGTACAATATCCGTCGTAAAGTAACTCCAGGTAGCAACCGGTTCAGAGGAAAGCAGAAAGATCGAGTGCACTGCTCTGCTCTTCTATTTATAGCACTGTCACGAGTTTGACGTCACCAAATCCCTATTGAGAATAAAATTATTTGATGATATGCTTAATGTGCAAGACTACAATGATATAATAAGGTAACCTTCTTCCTTTTCTTTGTATCAAAAAAATACCACACAGCAGTAAAGTAATCAAATCCTTGGAAACGATATAATTTGTGGAAAATAACATCTTTAATTGCTAATTTTTGTTATTTATATTAAATTACGAAAAGTCTCCTGGTATGTATAATGCTGTCATCGCATTAGACAAAAATCGTATAGAATCGTAAATGAAAAAAGGAATTAGCACTAGATAGGATAAAGCAAATTAGAGTATAATGATTTATTTGGAGGAACAAGCTAGTTGTTACATTCTCCCTAGATTGGAATCAGGCTTTAATAAAAAGGCACGATTTTTACGACTTATGAGGCAAATGTCTTTAATGATACCATTATCTTTTTAGGAAGAAATGCCTTCTTCACACTCATTTACTTTCAGCTTTGCACATATTTAAGTTAGCCCCACAGCAACAAGTTAAAAGAACATTCTTTGAACTCATGAGCAAGAAATAATTTTTCCCGTTCTTAAGGATAAGTTAATGGAAAGCAGAGTGTGATTGTTTATTTAGAGGAACCAACTAGTGGTTACATGCTCACTAGCTAGGAGTGTAATCTTAATAAAAAGGCACGATTTTTACGACTTATGAGGCAAATGTCTTTAATGATACCATTATCTTTTTAGGGAGAAATGCCTTCTTCACACTCATTTACTTTCAGCTTTGCACATATTTAAGTTAGCCCCACAGCAACAAGTTAAAAGAACATTCTTTGAACTCATGAGCAAGAAATAATTTTTCCCGTTCTTAAGGATAAGTTAATGGAAAGCAGAGTGTGATTGTTTATTTAGAGGAACCAACTAGTGGTTACATGCTCACGATTCTAGGTCTCCCATATACAATTCGACTAATACAGGCCGCAAATAATATGATGAGATTATCAGCTTTTTGACACCTTTGATTCGAATTTCCACTCACAAAAGTTCACTGATCGAGTCTTTATCTTGGGTCTTTGTTGCTGAGAAGCAATTCTTAATACAGATAAAACCTTTACTTCTTTAGCAATTTCTGTCTTTCCTATACACAGTGAACCCATCTGAAAAGATTTCTTTGTCCTTGGTCGTTCTATCTAGTCAGAAATCACACTAAATAATTGAATCAGGTTTGATACAGTCTACCACTGGTTTGAGTTCTGCCGTTTTGTTTTAGACTGCCAGTTCAATACCAAATTTCACGAGTTGTCAAGTTTTTCTGGTAGTAGGTTGCCAATAGACTCATTACATCTAATGGTAGATGTTGCGTGTGTAGCTTGTCTGCTTGGAATGTTTGTTTGGTCGGATGATATACAGATGTAGAATGCATGTTATGTTGACTGCTACTACCATGTGATGACAAAGGACGTTGTTTTACCCTATACTTCTGGCGAGTCGGGATACTAAGTAACTTGGGTGAAAAGTGAGAGTCTGTGGATGGAACTAAGATGCCAGCATTTAAAATACTATAATTGTTTGATGTTTTTAGTTCAAATGAATAGTACTTGAACGACTCGACATTCAAAGCATAACAACGACAAAAATACCATGACACATTCGATTTCTGTAGGTGGTCATACTGGGAGTTGCTAATTTCCATCCAGTCTGCTTAAAACCACAGGTCACAATTGTTACAACAAACGGCTTGATTCCACGTTAATAATTACTTGCATATACCGCATCGGAACACTGGAGATGGATCTTCTAATATCACCAGCCAACAGAAAAAGAAGGAGCAGCAAGTTCGTCTCTGGTTGACGCCCTTGATTGACGTATCGGGGTATTCGTTTTCAGGATTATTAAAAGGGAATCAGACAACACACGGCTTACTGGTGGTTCTAATATCATTTCCCTGTAATATATACTTCAACTTTCCGGTCTATCCAAGAGCGCGAACTGATTAGAAATGGAGTGATGGTAATGTAAACAAGCAGTCGAATAGGCGCTGACATCTTGGACTTTCAAACCAATCCCAGAGCTGGTGTACTATCCTGTTGTGATGTTATTACAGCATTAGTTTGCTGTAAATTAGACTTTTCTGATATTAAGAGTTTGATGCCAAGAAATAAAAATTAAGCAAATAATACGGTACAACTTCAGTCTTTATTGAAAAATGAGGAACATTCTTGACATACTGAACAGCAAAATTAAATTTGGGAAGCAGTACAAACAACCCTTACATATCGAGCATATTCGCGATGCTGGGCGGTACATAAACAGTACATGTACATACATGCAGCAATTGTCTGACATTAGAAAGTCAAAATTAGTAAAGGGTCCTCGAAAGACATTTATTTTGGGCTTCGCAGTATCTTCATAAGCAATACTCGCGATCACGAAGTCACAATCTTTGAAGGAATTGCATCAGTTCCAGTATGCTTTTACGTACAGGTTCTCCTCTCAGTACACCTTAGAAATGTTCTTTAGTTAAGTACGTAGACTTTTAGGGTAAATAAAAATCCAAATGCACTACAATATAAATATGCACTCTGATCTTTACTTCTAAAGAATAGCATCGACTTCCCAGCAACAGCAAACTGCACAACACAGCCACTAGCAGTTGGAAGTGACGAAACGGTCGACCCCTCCGTATGAAAAATGTTTTAGACATCAACAAAATGGAGCTATGATGTTCTTTACTACATCAGCGGCTAAACAGCCAAAAGAGTTGTCACCCAAACTGAATGTGCAATAGCAGTTTTCGAGATATCAGGAGTGAGGAAATAATCAACAGTGGCTGTACTTTGCCGTCATTTTAAACATACGGTCGCCTGTACGTTCTTCTTCTTCTACAGTTCGTGTTGCCCATGTCACCGACAAACATGCTAAAGAGATACTCTTGAAGCGTTTCAAAGAGGGAATTAGAACTCTAAATCTTTGGGTTCTTGAGTCCCTTGCCGGTCAGGTGTTTCCGAGTCTCGATGATCACCAAAGAATAACATGTTTTGGACAAACATTTCCCAGACAACCAGACGACAGCACTTGTCAAAGCAATTTCACATCAGTACATGAAACTGTCGAAAATTATCCTGTTTTGCAACGAATAATACCTCTGTCAACATCGTGATGTACATTGAACTGTCCCTCCCATTCACGCATAAATCCGTCAGCCCTCAGATTGGAGTTAGGTATGTGAGTAAAATTTTTAATTATAAAACATTGTTACAATATGCATATATTCTGAAAGAGCTCGCAGTGAGAAATCTTATGCTACCTTAATCATTTATATACGTTCTATGCAAGAGTACATGTCCTGCAGTGCAATTCAATTTCGTAACTTATTCATATTTTATCCACTCTCAAATGGAAGAATGCAGTGATTGCATGAAAATAAAACAAGCTGATGACATTCTTACAATTCAAAGAATTCAGTTGATATATTTAGTAACGATAAAAATGCAATAAATCTCTTCACCCATTTCAATCAAGTATACATCATCAAGTTACAATCATAACATTTTACATGCTTACTAACTCAGCTATTTCGCATATTCGTAGGTGCTTAATGCAACACTGTCTAGTGTCTGTGTGGTTCAAGCGATATAATATAGGTAACGATTGGCCCTACAAATGTCATTATATGAGACGAATTTCGAGTGAATTGATCTTGATATTTCCTTGTTCACCAGACTGGGATGAAATACCATGATTTGACACATGTATTGTGGTTACATGGAATCAGTTGACACATCAAGAATCGCACCTAAGGTCACAGAAAATCTTACTAGAAATTGGTAATAACTAATTAATACACACGTTACTTCTTTATTTTCTACCACATTAACGTCTTACCAACCATTCTAAATTTGTTTCTATCTATTTTCAAAAAAGCTATTATTTTACATAGAGACACAAGGTTCACATTTCATAAATTTCATGCTAAATTCTCAAGCTATAATTTCAACTTTTGTTCACAGGGCTTCGTCATTAGTTCCCCTATAATGATTTAAAATAAGAAAACGGGCCTCCTTTAACGTCAGGTCATTAACCAAATCTGATCCAAACAGTTGTTCAGATCGGTACATACAAGAAAATTTTCAATCCCGATTAAACTAAAATGATAGTACCGAAAGCAGTTATCTGAAACAAGTATTGCCATATATTGCATTTTGCACGCGCAAAAAAGGATAAATCTACTGGTGTAATCCGCGTTTTAAGATGCCGGCCCTCTACCTATCAACTCTCCTCCTTCTAGTCACGATGCAAGGTCCGTTTGGTCAAAAGACTGACTGGACTTTCCTTTGAATTGTAAGGTTTTGCGCCTTCCGTTAATTTGCCTTAAAAATGAGAACTATCACGGCATACAAAAAAGCGTTAACAAAAGGGGCATCTTCCAATGCCGTGATCAAGTAAGAGCGTCCACCCCACAGTATGACCGATCAACGATTTGTGGCTTCCTCTTTCTATAGATTTACAGTTACCTGTCATCAAGGAGTCTGTATCACGTTAGCAGAGATTATGTAATTGTGATGTGAGGTAATAACATAAGTTGAATTCGGTCATAGAAAGTCCCCGTGAAGGAATTGCGTGTTTCTCATTATGTGGTAGCGGAAATACAACAGTACACACACCGTAAATTTGGTAACGGGTTTACTGAAATCTACTGAAAAACAATCAAACTCCGTGTCGTCCATCCCATGACTTTGCCAACATAGCAACAAAACCATACTGGCACACCTGCCACAGTTTTTGAAGGGAACAATTCTTCCAACTGCTTTTGGAATTTCTGATTTGCATGCAAATCTTTTGTTTTGCTAACTCGTTCAATTTCGACTCTTTCACCCCTTGAAGTCCCATGGAGTATATCCATGCTGCACACCGTGCAGTCCATGAGTATGTTCGTTAAACGAGCACATGAATACCATCACAAGCCCTACATGGTATGTTACATGCAAACGCCACCGTTATACGAGGGAAAGTTGCCGAGACATAAAACCCTGAAACAGTGAGGTCACACAGTTGAAAACAGAGTTCTGTGATAATGGAGAAAAATCACGGAACACTTGACATGCTTCTTCCCTCTCGTAGATGAAACGATCGAGGAAGCCGTTAAGCAACCTTCGATTCATTCCCTGTGCGTAGGGAGAGATCGAACGTCCTTTGAAAAATCGAGCAAAAATAACATGGTGAAAATGGGGCCTCAGCACACCGTATACCACCAGGACTGGTTGCATTTCACGTACAACTTTACGTGATTGGCAGGCTATCCGGAGGCAACAGTATGCACCTGACTCTATTTCTGTTGAACCTGGCTTTGAGAAGGGCGATAGATTATTTTTTCCAACCCAAAAGGGAAGCTTCCTGAAGTGCTTACGCTCTATGACCTAATTCCGTCCCTGTCAACATTGTTTCCAACAGATGAGTTTAATGATTGATTATCGCAGTATTTCGAGGCAAAAAACAACTAAAAGGGCCTTAGTAAGTAAAAATCAATGGCTCTTGCCTCAAAAGGGAAAAAGGTTTTGAAAAGGCTCGCCGCATCCCTGTGAACCACATGTCACATCCCTAAAATAAAATTGAGAGCAAGTGAACAATTACTAACGATGAACAATGTGAAGACAGCATATCAATACAAATATAAACAAAGGGAGTATTTAAAGGGGTTAACATTTGTAAAACGTCGGACTTTAGTTCAAATGGTTCTGACAGTTTAAGTGGATTGACAGTTTAATAACCTATGGTGGTTGCCTTACTCATGCTAATGTGTGCTTATTTTGAATTTGAATTGGTTATTTATTATAATTTCTCTTTGTTGTGGATTTCAGTTATTTATTCATAGTGATTTGTGGAAGCTTATGCCAAGTTCACACGCATAGGATTTTGTAAAAATCCTATAGCGAAATCCTTAAAGGTTCCAAAGAAAAGTGTTCACACGTAAAGAAGCGTCTATATGCATAGGGTAAGCACGTAATTAGTGCCGAAAATATTTTTGAGGGTGAAATATTTGAAAAGTTCAAACATGGATCCGTATTCAAATCTGGAAGAATTGGCGATTGGGTAGCCTGATTCAATTTGTGTGGCCAGATGTATAATTTCAAGATTCTATATTGTGGTTTCCATTTGTCTTTTTATAGTCATTCCATTCAGGTTACCCTGGATGTTTTTCATTGTGACAGATTGTTGTAATGCTCTGCTGAAAGAGGAAAAATATTTTAATTACATAGGATAAGAAAATTTCAGTAGGCTAATCAGTTAAAAGTCTTAAACTAGCCGGGGAAGGGTAAAATTCTAGTTATTTGACTTCTTGCTATCTCAGAAAGGGTTTAGGTAAGGAAAATGAAACTTTCAGGGATAAATTTACAGACTAAAGTATGTCCCGGGAAGGTATTTTGAAGCAACTACCTCTGCTCCTTCTCCCTCTAGAGGGCCTTGACCTTTGAAAATATGTGTTTTATAAAAGTGAAACGGTTGCAAAATAGATCTTCTGCTTAATTGAAGCACAACAAAATTGTTTTCAGCATCATAACTTTGCTCAATTTTGTTTTATAAGGTTTTAAAGATATGCAAATATATTTCCTAAATTTTGAAAAAAAACATTGGTATGGCTCAAAATTCTACTCAGATAACAGGAATTGCATTTTCAGAACTAAAGGCAGAGAAAAAGCAACTGGTAACTGAAAAATTAAGGTAAAATGTTGTTTTGCCAAAATTTCAATAGGCATAGACCTGTCATTTAGGCAAATTTCAGGGCCCTCTAGAGGGAGAAGGAGTGGAGGTGGGTACTTTAAAATACCTTCCCAGGACATACTTTAGCCTGTAGATTTATCCCTGAAAGTTTCATTTTCCTAACCTAAACCCTTTCTGAGATAGCAAGAAGTTCAACTGGTGTGAATATGCAAACATCAGCTTTGAAAATAGCATAACATTGACTTACCATTCCTTTAGTTTCCACTTCCTGTCCCTTTGATTGTTATCTACACATCGCTCGGTTCTTGTCCATCTTCTTACACTGTAACTACCAATTAACTGCTTTTTTGATATCAACATGAATTTTTCCCGGAATCTTCTGCATGCTTCTTATACATGCGCCCTCCAATGATCTTTCGAATGTTCTTATAAATGCTCCTTCACATCCTCCCCTGACTCCTGTCCTGTATCCTCAAATGTTTCTCTCGGGGATGGAGCTGAATCTTCCTCTGGGTTTTCCTCTGGATTTCCCTCTGACTGTTCATCATTATGTTCCTCTCCATGTTCCTTTGGATGTTCCTCTGAATGTTCCTCTAGATGATCTTCGGATGTTCCATTCGATGTTGCTCTTGATACCCACCTTGTCCATAACCAGCTTCTCCCGGTGTCACTCGTCTGTATCCACATCTGGCTGATCGACTCTACAGGCTCTGCAACTGAATGTCCACTTCCCCTCGCACGTTCTTCACGGAACTTTGCGTCTGGACATGCCGTTGGGTACTCTGCCTCTAGCCGCGCAACTAGGGGTTCATTGAGAAGCTCCTCTCGATACTCGTCTGGATGCTTGTAAATGAATGATGGTCCCGATGAATCACCGAATGTTTGGCAGATCATGCACAGGACCTTTGGTGACCTCTTTTGTAAACCACCATTTCTGACTTCCGCAGGTAACTATCGTTGTCACCAAGTAGTCCTCTTCCGCATTATCTTTGATGGCTTTCTTTGTAATTTGCTAGATTATCTAAGGAAAATGACTTACCGAATACTTACCACATAGTCAGCATCTGAACATAGGCAACTCACAATTACTTACAGCTAAGAGGAAGTAGCACATACATAACAAACATACAGCCATGGTGCCAGAAAGTCACACTAAAGTGTACTTCCATACAGTCACCTCACTGTGTAGTACAACAGGTTCTTACAGACAATGACAGCAAAGATGAAGACAGGACAAGCCAAGTATTAGGGACAAGAACAAGAAGAAGACTTGCTAGTTCTAGGACAAACGTTGTACTATAGTTCACTACATAAAGCAGGACTCAATATAGATCACCAGGTTCCTATAGACAATGCCACATGATCAAAGACAAGCCAAATACAATTAACTGCAATGTTCTCAAAATCGGTCTTCTAACATGTGTTTTGTCATTGAATGTTTAGGGTTTTTTTCACATTACGGAAATAAAGGCCTCTGTAGCTCAGGGGTTAGAGCACTGGTCTTGTAAACGAGGGGTCGACAGTTCGAATTTCTCCAGAGACTATTCTTTGCACTAGGCATGCACTCAGTTGTAGTGTAATCGTCAGTCACTCCATTCAGCAACGACATCTTTTTTAGCTACAGTATTAAATCAATTTTCCACTCAGTCATGCCCAGAAAGCGGACATTCTAACATTTCAGTTCAGGTGTCATCTTTACTTTTTCCATTTGCCAACGAGATCTATTATATCTTTGATATGAAATTGTTTTTCAACTCACTCATAGTCAGAATTGGGAAATTGTCGCATATGTCGTCTTTTGGACGTTTTAGGCTTTCTTTTACTTTACGAAAATACAGGCCTCTGTAGCTCAGGGGTTAGAGCACTGGGCTTGTATAGCAGGGGTCGGGAGTTCAAATCTCTCCAGAGGCTATTCTTTGTACTCGGCAAGCGCTCACTTGTGGTGTCATCCTCATTCATTCCATTCAGCAACAACATACTTTTTAACTGCAATACTAAATCATTTTTTCCACTTAGTCATGTCCTGAAATCGGACATTCTATCATGTGTTATGTCACTGAAAATAAAGGGTTTTTTTCACATTGCAGAATTACGGGCCTCTGTAGCTCAGGGGTTAGAGCACTGGTCTTGTAAACCAGGGGTCGACAGTTCAAATCTCTCCAGGGGCTATTGTTTCAACACAGGAAGCACTCCGTTGTGGTGTCATTTTCATTGGCTCCATTCAGCAACGACATACTTTTTAGCTGCAATACTGAATCATTTTTCCACTTAGTCATGTCCTGAAATCGGACGTTCTAACATGTGATATGTCACTGAAAATAAAGGGTTTATTTCACATTATGGAAGTACAGGCGTCTGTAGCTCAGGGGTTAGAGCACTTGTCCTGTAAACCAGGGATCGAAAGTTCAATTTTCTCGAAGGGCTATTTTTTCCAAACAGGAAGCACTCCGTTGTGGTGTGATTTTCATTGGTTCCATTCAGCAACGACATACTTTCTAACTGCAATACTGAATCATTTTTCCACTCATCATGTCCTAAAATCCGACATTCTAACATGTGTTTTGTCACTGAATGTGTAGCTCACCAAGCTGGCTGTCTAAGAGAGGTAGAATAGTTGAGATTTTCCAAAATATCAAAGAAGGGGCAGGTCACAAGTTTCATCATTCTCTATAAATAATCCTAATAATGGTAGCCATTCAATTTTATTTGGTTCCATCAATATAAAAATGTTAGTCTTTCGCTAAATTCAACTGCAAGTGGCATTGTATAGTTTAAATTCTGGCTGGACTTCAACGCACATACGTATGGACACACGCGCAAGAGTCATCCCATAGGTCTTACGATTTTGGTTTCCGATGCTTTATGATATACTAGAGTGAAAAATTTTATGCCGATAAGAATGTCAGGTGGGGCTGAATACGCTAGTGTATTCTCTCAGGGGTCGTCCCACCGTGCCACCTGTCGTGATTGACCAAAGATTCGATTCCTTCAAGACGAAACTAAAGCAATGCGTTTCCAATATTCTTACCCTCTCCTCTACATGACTAACAACAACTGACTATTAAAACTAATTACACTTGATTATATATTGTACATAAAGATTACGTCATAACGGAAATAATCACAGGGAACCTTGACAACATAACATATCCCCCCACCAAGCGGTGGTTTGTCCCCAAACACAGTGATTAAACGTTCCGACGGTGCTACAACACGACCAGATCGGGTGTGTGACTCAGTTGCGTTATGAACGATGTCGACTTCATCATAGTCATCGAATATGACTCAGAAGTGTTCACTTCAACATCAGAGTTGATTTAAAGGTACGGGAACCGTCAGGATCTTTGGGAGGTAAAATCATAGTCTCTAGCCTTATTCTATTACTTAACAATCTTACTACTAGTGTACAAAATTGTTGAAACTTGGATCTAACCTTTAAAAACTACATAGCGGGTTTTAAAAGCGCCCCCTCCTCCCAATGGGCAGAGTTATCAGTGAATGATCCTCGAACAGAAAAAGTTTATAAAAACTAGCAGTAATCGTTTCACTTTAAGCACTAATATACTTGCAGGAACATATTTTAGAAGTAGTGCTTGTATAATCACCGCAGCTCCAGTGGGCCAAGGGAAACTTTTGCCGGCAAAATTAATTAATGAGCTTTGATTCATTGTTTCAATCCTCTTTTTGGCCTACTTGGAGGTTGTCATATCGACTCAGACATGTATCCCAACTAATGGCTATCTTAAGGACACACACGAGTGTATTCTCGTTGACTTGTATGATCTAATCGAAACTCATTTTCGGGGTCTGGAGGCGTTAGAAGTGGAAAAGGAAACGTACTCAAGCATCGTTGTTCCAACAGTGCTTGACAATTTGCCGGAAGCCATTCGGAACAGCATGATCAGAAACAAAGAGAATGTAGATGAATGGGATATCCAGGACTTTCTTTCAGCCTTGAAAACGGAACTAGACATCAGACAAGGCAGGACGTCATTCTTCAAGGTTGCAAGACCGGAAGAAGAGAGAAACAGTGGCTCAGGAAAATGTCAACGGCCATCAGCAAGCTCACTTTACAATGGAGGAGGAAAGAAGACGTTGTTTATCAAAAGGAAGTGCGTATTTTGCGAAGGAAAACATAAAGAGGAGGACTGCACGGTCGTAAGAAACGTAGAAGACCGAAAAAAGATTATTTTTAAGTATGGTAGATGTTTAAATTGTTTGATTAAAGGCCATAGGTCATTTCAGTGCCGTTCCAGTAGAAAATGCAGGAACTGTGATCGTCGCCATCATGTTTGTTTATGTGATAGGTTTCAGTCAGTTGCCGATCGAGGCAGTAGTGATGGCATATCAGCTAATGATGTAGTTGATAGTTTGGCCAATACTTGTGTTGGTAAGGTATCATCGTCCCAACAGGTAATTTTGCAGACGGCCCAAGCTGTCGTTAAGGGACAGCATGATTTTATGTGTAGGGTTTTATTTGACTCTGGTTCGCAGAGAACTTTTGTAACTCGCAGTTTTGTTGACCGCGTAGGTGTTAGGGCGAAGCGGCAAGAGCGCACAACGATCAACCCATTTGGTTCCAGAGAGAATATCAGCACTTATCTAATATTTGGTTTTCAGAAGGTTCTCGTTCACAGGAGTCTCTAATCGTTGACGTTCTTATTGGAATCGACCAACTTAGGAATTTGCAAGAGCAGGAGTCAATACGAGGGGAGAGACCAAATGAACCTGTAGCGATGAAAACGAAGCTGGGTTGGGTGCTCTCAGGATGTGTTCCAGGTAAGAGATTGAATGTTAATACAGTGTCTAATATAAATACGAGTTTTCTTGTTCAGGCATTGACATGTCGTGAGTTATTGCTTACAAATAACAACAGTGATGTTGAAAAATTGGCGCTAATACAGATCTGCACCCCCCTTGGATTTTCATATCTTTACATGTCTTCGGTAAGTACGACATTAAAAAAGACCCAGGAAGTCAAGACCAAGAAGGGATCACAGAGATGGCCGAGATTGCGGAATTGGTTGCAAGACTCCAAGAATTGGAAACCCGCCTTCAGGCCCAAAGTCAGGAAAGGATGCTTTCAGCCACAGCGGCTGCCCCAGTAGTAACAGTCAAGGTACCCAGGGAGAGAAAACTTCGCCGCTACATTGGAGAGAAGGACGATAAGACCCTGGAAGACTGGATTGCAGACGCGGAGAGAGCAATCAATGCACAAAAGCTGGGCAATGAGGAAGCATTGGACTTTCTTATACATTACCTGGAGGGGGCAGCCAAGGAGGAGGTACGCCTAAGACCCCCCACTCAGCGATCTAGACCGGAGGACATATATCGTATCCTGAGGGAGGTATTCGCACAAAAGTTGACGGAAAGCCAGTGCCTCCAACAATTCTATAGTAGGAAGCAGAAGGAAGCAGAATCACTAGCAGATTATGCGCAAGGATTAATGAAGTTGCTAGGACAAGTGAAACGCAGAAGCCCAGACGTTGCAATGGACAGTGATAAAACCTTACGGAACCAGTTTGCAGAAAATGTTCGAGATCGACAGCTGCGAAGAATTTTGAAAAAGCAGATTAGAGACATGCCAGACACAACGTTCCTGCAAGTTCGGGAGGAAGCAGCTCGGTGGATGGAGGAGGAGGAACCATCCAGTGGAACAACAGCAGCAGAGAAAGTCCAGACCTGGACGTGGGCAGCAGAGAGTAATTTAGTTCAGCAAGCACCCTCTCAGCACCAGGATGTTATAAAGAAGTTGGTAGAAGGACAGGAGAAGCTCCAAGCAAGCCTACAAAAACAGCAGGAATCAATTATGGAGCAGCAGAAAATTTTGGCTGGCCTACTGCAACAAATGGATTCCCAAAGACAAAATAGCCGACCACAAAGACGAGGACCAAGATGCTACAACTGCCAGAGAGTTGGACACGTAAAGAAAGACTGTCCTCAAGGCCAGGCTTTAAACTAGGAGCCTCCTCAACATTGAGCCGTGTTGTGGACGAGGCAGAAGGCTCAAAACTGCCACTGAGACTGGTTGGCTCAACCCCAACCATACAAGCCAGGATTGGAGGGATCGAAACTAACTGCATGGTTGACACTGGATCGACAGTGTCATTACTCTCCGAGTCATTTTACTGGGAAAGCATCAAGCCAAAGTGTGGAGGCAGATGATAAAATCCCTCGTCTAGTTGGGGAATAGTCCTTTTGTCCAACTGTTAAAGAAAGGCTATCTGTTTCAACATCCCACTGTACCCCTAGAGCCTGTTCAGTCGGTAAGTTTTCGTTGTCTAAATTTAGGTCTTTGAGAGACGTGGTTCTCTCCTCTGGTGGAATGTTAACTAGTACCTCCCTACTTGATGATGCGAATTTTGTGATGTTGAATCCGGCCTTCCCCAATAGCCTGCGAATTTCTCCAACGACCTTTACTGCATTTTCTTCCGACTCAAATCCTTTCAGAAAGTCATCAACATAGAAGTTGCTACGAACTGATTCTCTTGTCTCTGGTGAAAATAAATGGCCAAAGTCCTGCTCTGTTTGCCTTAGTGCAAAACCGCACACACTTGGCGAAGATTTAGCCCCAAAGATGTGAACTAGCATCTGATGTACTCTAGGTTCCAAAGATAGGTCACCTTCCGGCCACCAAAGATAACAGAGGGCCCGCCTATTTTCTGGCTTGACAAATACCTGATGGAACATTCTTTTAATATCGCCAGAGACTGCAATTGTACCAACTCTAAACCTTAACAGCACTCCTAAGAGCGCGCTCGTGTTCTCTGGTCCTCTTAATAATTTGTCATTTAAGGAGCACCCATTTATTTTGGCGGCACAGTCAAAAACGACTCTTGGTTCATTCTTCTTTTCACTAAAGACAGGATGGTGACTTATGAATATGGGGTCTTTGAGGGTGCTAAGTTCCCTCTCTGGAATCATACGAGCAGACCCTTCTTCCTCATACCTTTTCATGACTTGGCAGTATTGTTCTTTAAGCACTAGATTGCATTCGAATCTCTTTTTTAAATATGAAAGTCTTCTTCTTGCTACCGGGAGACTACCTGGTAGTTTGGGTTCATCTTCTTTAAAGGGTAGCCCAACCTGGTAATGACCATCAACAATCTGTATAGAATCTTGCATGATAGTAAGGGCACGCCTATCTTCTTGTGATAAACTTTCCACGCCTTCTGAAAGGCAACCTTCGAATTCCGTATTGTAGAGTCTCCTAAACTCTCTGCTTATAACCTCATCAGCACTTGCCATTGAAAGGTTTACTGCCACTTTATTTATTGCCCTAGATTCCCCTAGGGGCCCACAAACTGTCCACCCAAGGGGGGTCAGCAGTCCTAAAGGTTCTCCAATTCTTCCCCCATTCCAACAAAAATGAGCCAAGTCACACATTGCTTTCTACCACTAGTCTAAACCCAACTCACTGCTGGACAGCCCACGTCTCATGTTATAGCATAAGCCTAGCCAGTGATGAGGTGGCATAAGCTTTAAAATTCTTGTCCTAAAAAATAAGCAAGAAATTACTCGAAGCGGCCAAGTCTTCAAAATATCATTCTACCAAAAATACCGATTTTTGATGTTTAAATATTGTGCCATTTTAAAGAAGTTTGCGACAGAGTTGACATATTTCACCCATTCAGTCTTTCCAATGAAAATGAGTCAAGTAACAAATTACTTTCTTCTATCACAAGCCATCAGCCAAAACTGAACACTGACAGCAATTTTCTCCTAAAATGTAACCAGCTACTGGAATAGACTCTCAGTACCCAGAGATAAAGGTTCCATAAAGCTATTAGATGTCAAATGGGGTGGTATTCCCTGTAAGTATCATTGCAATGCTTTCGATGTTTAACCACTTCATCAAATATGGAGAGACTCAAAGATGCAAAAGGATATTAATTCGCTCCAAAGTGTTAATTAAGGTAAATACTATTACAAACCACTCTTCGCAGAACCAAGACACCTGAGGCGAACCCAGCTACGTACTCTACTCCTCCATCCTAATGTATTCATAGCCTCCCTCTTTAAGCCTCCCAGAAAGTTCCCATTTCCCTTAAATCTTTCTTCACGATATCCTCCCACACCGGCCGCAGACAACCTGCCTTCTGTTTAGCCCTAGACGATTTGCCGAAAAGGACAATCTATCATCTTTCATCCACAGAGCACACCTTAACTATCTCAACTTTTCTCTCGTTATAACCCTAGACAGCTATAAAATCCAACCAATTAGTAACAAATTTACAATCTAACATGTATTATGTAAAACAGTTTGTCTTGCTTACTTAGCAATGTGAAATCACCATTGCTTGGTGTCTGTAATGTTCTACAGACTTTGGTGTCGATAGGTCTTAGTAATTGCTGATATTCATTCTACTTATTTCTTAATTTAAACTCCATAACATTTTCAATGGTTAAATATTTCTGCTCATTTGGTTTGGGCTCAACAAAATACCTGATTTACCCCGTGTTCAGAAATATCGATAAAAAGAAAAATACTTTTCTTTAACTAATTTTATGACACTTGTTTCTATTTATTATAATGTCACACTAGTGCTCGGACTCCAAGTGTCTGGATATGCTGCATGCCACTTGTGTGGGTTTGAACAATTGAATTCACGCCGGTCAACGGCATTGCACAAGAACGTCTATGCAAACTTTAGGAGATTCCTACCACCTGAAAATCGACTTCGATACGTAGGCCCAAGAGACAAACATTTCACTGAAGAACCTCCCAAAAGGTTGACAATGAAAGATTGGGGTAACCAATGCGATGCCCCCAACAAAGGAAAAAAAAGTGATGAGAAGGACAAACAAGTCAGGGGAATGCATTGGAAATCATCCTTCTTCCTTCTACCATATTGGACAGAATTGAAGATCCATCATCTTCTTGATCCTATGCATATCTTCAAAAATGTTTCGTCGTCCACTTGGAGGCACGTCACAGGACGTAAGGACACAGATGCAGCACGGGAGGATCTACAAGTAGTTGGAACAAAATCTAAAGCATGGCTAAACGTAGAAGAAGGAACAAGACCACAAGTCGATTGGATCGTGCCTAGAAAAAGTATGAAGCCTGTTCGCGAAGCGATCAAGGCGATAAAGACTCCGACGGGGTATATGCATTCGTTGCGTAGCTGTTTCTCGAAAGAGGAGGAGTTAGTAGGGTTGAAATCCCATGATTGGCATAAGATGTTACAGGTATGCTTCATTCACTATCGTTACTTTACATTGTATGTAACTCGTATTTGAAACGCGGAACTTGGTGCATTCGACATGTGCAGTTTGTTATGCCTATTGTTCTCAGAGGTCGTCTCGCTGACGGTCCGCTACATGCAATATGTCTCCTATCAGAGTTTTCCAGGTTTGTACAGACTTGAAAATCATTTGATGTTGAACTTTCATTTATTTACTTTTTCTTTCCTAATGATATGCAGGTGGATTACAAAAAAGGAGATACAAACAATAGAAATTGAAGTCATGCGATTTAAGGTGGTCGAAGCATGTTGTATGCTCGAGAAAGAATTCCCAACGAGTTTTCTAGACATACAAACTCATCTACTAGTTCATTTAGTGGACGAAGTGGAGCTTGCAGGCACAGTCAATCCTAGATGGATGTTTTTCGTAGAACGTTTTCTAAAGGTCCTCAAAGACTTTGTGCGTCAAAAGGCAAAGCCCGAGGGATGCATGGCCGAATGTTGGTTAGCACGCGAGTCATTATTCTATGTCACCGAGTTCTTAGCCGATCTACACTCTGACGGTTGCGTTCGACACGGGGCGTTCAGCCCGCTTTCATGCCATCTGGCTGCGCGACAATGCGCTCGATGAGGCGACACGCGCGTCCGGCAACGGCCAGCGGATGATCACCATTGCCGATGTACCCGAGGCGACGGTGATTGCCGATGCACAGGCCAAGGTCACGTTCCTGTCCGTGCGGTTCCTGCCGGAAGATAAAACCGTGACCTTTCCCGCCGCCTGGCTGGAACGACACTGTTATGATCAGCCGCGCCCCACGCGCGCTGGCTGGCTAGCGGATCGGATCAAGACCTGGGACGGAACATTCGACACGCCGATCTACGATTGGACCGATGTTCACCAGGGCCCGGTGACCCGGCGCGACTGGCTGTCCGCGATCGCATCGACCGGCTTCGCCAAACTGACGGGCGGGCCAACCGAAAGCGGCGCGTTGGAGCGTCTGGTTGAACTGTTCGGCTACGTCAGGGAAACAAACTACGGCCGATTTTTTGAGGTTCGCTCGCAAGTCGCGCCGACCAATCTTGCCTATACGGGTCTCGGCCTTCAGGCGCATACCGACAACCCCTATCGCGACCCCGTGCCGACGCTCCAGGTCCTCTATTGCCTGGAGAACTCCGCGGACGGTGGAAACT
>JAAAKM020073195.1:109034335-109112320 GCA_010016025.2 Alatinidae sp. Z8VKAUB7J3 | reverse complement strand
ACGGTTGCGGGATGATGACCCGGACGGCTTCGCGCTGCTGGCGGGACACACGGCCCGTTTCGAATACAGTGGCGACAGCGGCGTCTGTTTGCAGTCCCGGCGCCCGATGATCGAGCTGGCCCCGGATGGTGAGATCGTCGCCATTCGCTTCAACAACCGGTCGGCCGCCCCCTTCGTCGACATCCCCTTCGACAGGATGGTGCCCTATTACGCCGCCTACCGACGCTTCGCGGGCTATGTCGATGACCCGGACATGGGCGTCGAGTTTAAACTGGCGCCCGGGGAGAGCTTCATCGCCGCCAACACCCGCGTCCTTCACGCGCGAACAGGCTTTTCGGGTGCCGGCGCCCGCTGGCTTCAGGGCTGCTACGCGGACAAGGCTGGGCTACTCTCGACCCTCGCCTGTCTGGAAAACATGAGCGAAGTGGCAGCGGCATGACACAGATCCAATCGCAAGAACCGACGCACGAAACCATCGTTGATTTCATCGCAGACATCTTCGCGCGACGCGGCGGGGAAGAGTATCTGGGCGAGCCCGTCACAATGGCCGTGTAGATCTTGTGCGTATCTTGATGGATTTTTTCTTTTATCTTCTAATATCTCTTTTAATCTCCTAATGTCTTTCCTGTTTTTCTGACATTGCAGAAGCGTCAGCAAGACTCGCAATTCAAGGAGCCCTGCGTTGTAGATTCTGTACGTACCTTACAGGATAAACACAACAGAGTCTCGTATTTGGATCCCACTGTGGTTAGCATTATTTCAGAAACATCTGAAGATGAGCTCATGAACACTCGAAATTATGTTGGTAGAGTGTTAGACATTGAAGCGGCTAAAGAACGCTTACGGACAGTTGTCAAGAATATTGAAAGTTTAAGTGATGTAAGAATCATGGAAAACGCTGCAGAAACTCTGGAAAATATGTATTCTTGTCGGGAAAAGTATATGAAAGACGAAGAAGCTGTAGTGGAGAAAAAACCTAAAACACTCGAGGATTTACAGCCCGGTACGAAAATCCATATCCTACCGCCACCTCGAAAAAATAATGAGACTTTAAACAATTATTCCCATCGAGAAGAAGGTGAATATACACATAAATTTACGATTGAAGAAAACTCAAGGAAATTTCGAGGCATGCAGTCTCAAAAAGAATTACAGATGAATCAGTTACTACGTATCCTCGCGCCTGTAAAAGACGAGGTAAGTTCAGAAGATTTTCCGGCCCTTCCTCAATTTTCTTTCTGAGACTATAACTACTACTTATAACAAGTAACTGCATAACCAAGCCGCCTGAGGCCAACACAGCTACGGAAACTCCTCCACCCCAATCTAACTAAATCCTCCCTCCTTACACCCTCCCTAAATTTCCAGTTTGGCGTTAATCTTTCCTTCGACCTCCTCCTGCCCCATTCGGAGTTAGTCTTAGATAGTTGTCTGAAAAAAACGGTTGTTGGCACTCTATCATGCTTTATCTGTGGAACCTTTCTACACATAAAACCTTTCTACGTAGAATTTTTCTACTGAAAGGCTAGTTTAACTTTTCTGTCATTATAACTCAAGAAAGTAAAATCCAACCACATTTTTTTGTACAACTTACTGTGTGAGATGCGGTCAGTTAGACAGGTAGCCAAAACAATCCGTAGACA
The DNA here is from genome assembly GCA_010016025.2 of Alatinidae sp. Z8VKAUB7J3. Lineage (NCBI taxonomy): Eukaryota > Metazoa > Cnidaria > Cubozoa > Carybdeida > Alatinidae > Alatinidae sp. Z8VKAUB7J3. The sequence continues at coordinate 109,110,677 of JAAAKM020073195.1, read as the reverse complement.
TTTTCTCTTGAAAATATCTAACAAGGAGGCGGAAAACCGCCTCCAGTTTGTGGAGCGTCCACGCTTCAGACTGACCTCTGTCATCCCTGTAGCTTTTAGTATTGTCCTTTTTTTCTTTTTAATTTTTGACGAAAAATAAATAGAAAATGGCTCCCATATTTGTGAGGGGAGCTTTGCTCATCAAAACTCATGGTAAACAGGTATATTTTGAAAAAAATACATACGGCATCCAAAATTTGAATTTAAATCCTAGGGATATTCAAAAATTTGGATATTTTTGGAAGTTCAGGCAATCTACCATACTGTTACTGCAAAACGACGCATATTTTTTCAAACATCGGGATTTTGTATATTGTATCTATAATGAATTCTCCAATACTCAATATTTTGAGTTTACAAGACCTTTTCTTTATGACTACGATCATGACGATATGCTGCTAGAAACTCAAGGAATGATATGCCACTAGCCAACCTCTTACCCAGGTCCTTTCCGTAGGATACTGCTAACTGAACTCACCTTTAAAGGAATTAAAAGGCGGTTTTACAGGGATAACCTCCATCGGGAAACTATTCCAGATGAAGATCCATGCTTTACAAATTTGTTCTTCAAGTGCTCTTTAGGAAGTACTTCCTCTTGCAGGCAATCCAACCGCACTCTGTTAAAGTTGCTAAATATCTTATTTTCGAATCATTAACTTTGTACTTGCTAAAATGTCCAACTTTAAGGATTATTTCGCGAGAATTCTCCTTGGAGGGAGGACATAACTCTTTGTAAACACTTTTCTTATTTGTGTTGTTACACTGCTAAATTATCTGGATACATTTTCTGTTTGCTTTAAGTTTTCCTCACATGTTCAAAACTGGATTATAATTCACCCTGGAAAGTTTTAATAAATTTTTCACCCCTCCCGCAAAAAAAAACCTTGTGTTACTGATTTTGAGTGCACATAACTTGTTTGGTGGTTGCAGGGTTCACTGGTAAAAGAACAGGCAAATGTTCTAGCTATGTCTTATCCCGCTCTTCGTCCTTACTGGAAATAATTCAGAATTAGTTTATAGTTGTTCATTTTTAGGTAAAGTTGTCTTTATTTAAAACTGAAGCTAAAGGATGGGCCGTCAAAGCCTTGCAAGTCATAGCCAAAGACACCTTTGTGGTAGAATATATGGGTGAAGTGATTACTTCAGCTGAAGCCGACATAAGGGGCCATACGCGTGAGTATAGATTTCAAAATGTTTATAACTGTCTTTAGTATTGAGTTCCGTAGTGAGGCTTTTTCAGAAAGCGTAAATTTAGGATTTTTTTTTAATGAACGTACATAGTCTGGTCTCGAAGAGGGCCAAAGGATACTGATTGTTGTTTCATCAACAAAACCGGTCTATTGATTTATTCTTCAGTTTAAAGACATTTCAAAAAGCAAAAAACCCAGAAATATAAAACCTGCCTGAAATTTCTTACTATATTCTGTTTTGTAGGTGGACTCAATTCATTTTTATTAAGCTACTAGAGAGTGGATTAGCGTACCGAAAGGAAGCACCAGTGAACTGGGATCCCATTGACCAGACAGTACTGACAGATGAGCAGGTCAATGAAAATGGATGCTCGTGGTGATCTGGTGCCAAAGTGGAAAAACGTCGACTAAATCAGTGGTTTATCAGAACGTCAGGTTTTGCTCCACAATTATTGGACGGCCTATCTGAAGTGAATAAAGACGACTGGAAAGATATTATAAAAATGCAGAAAAACTGGATTGGAAAATGTAATGGCCATAGTTTTACTTATAATTTAATTTTAGACGGAAAAATTATAGATACTCTTCAGATTTGGACAGATAGAGCTGAGCTCTTGGCTGATTCTAAGTTTGTTGGTATCAGGTCAGCAGAATTTTTAAGTAGTGACTGTGATTTGACAAATTTGAGAGCAAAAAATCCAGTAAATGGTGAGTTGTTACCTGTGTTTGTGACTGAAAAAATATTGTATCCTATTGGTAGTGATATGATTGTTGGTATACCTTCTGACCAAAACATAAAGAAACCCGAGAGCTGTCGCCATCTACTAAGTGTGTATGAATTGTGTCAGGAAATGAATATCTCAACCTCGCATGAGTTGCTTTCTAAAGAAGAGGCAATGGCTAAAAAGAAAGTTATTGTGGAGAAACTGTTGAGTGAAGGGCGGGGAGGCTACTTAAATTCTTCCCGGCTTAGGGATTGGTTAATTTCTCGCCAAAGGTATTGGAGAACGCCCATTCCCGCTATTCATTGTAATCAATGTGGTGTGTTACCTGTTCCAGCTGAACACCTACCAGTAGTGTTACCTGATTTATCAGGGTTTTCTAAAAAAGGTCACTCAGCTTTAAAAGACTGTACTGAGTGGCTAAATACACAGTGCCACAATTGTGGTGGCCCAGCTGTACGGGAAACAGACACTATGGACACGTTTGTTGATTCCTCTTGGTATTTTATTCGTTACCTAGACCCCAAAAATAGGAGAGATACTTTTTTTCTGCCTCTCGGAAGTTGGAAGATTTGAGCACCAAATAACAGGAAAAAAACTGATTTGATTTCATTGATATTGTACATTAGTGCCGTAATTTCAGGGAGTAAATATCCCCTCAAGTCAGGGTGCTGTTTTGGGAGGGGGGATGGAATTTGCTCCTGCCTCAATTCTCCATTTTCCTCTTATTTATTGAAATATAAGTAGCAAAATAGACTTTAGAATGTCCGAATCTTAGATATTTGTGCTATTAAAGTGTCAAAAGTGTTTACTCATCTTTGTATTGTCATCTTATTTATTTTTCTTTTTAATGTAGTAACACACTGTGTACCACTAGAAGATGGAATATTTCTCAAGTCAATTGGATTAATAGGGATCGGCAATTTTGTTGCTCAGAACTCTCTATGAAAGACACTGTCAAACACTGTTAAGAGCAAGAGCCCATAGCCTGCATAGGGAAAATTACTTTTAGGTTGGGAGGGGGATTGAGTGTGCAAACACTCAACATAAAATACAAAACATGTCTATATATTTTTAGTAATTATAGTAAAATAAATTTAAAATTTATTGCAACACACTAAAGTTGTCCAAATTATATACTAGATATTAAAAATCATTGCGAAGATTGCTAATCTCTGAGAATTTTCAAAAAAAGATATTGATAAATATTTTTTCATGTCTTATTTTTAATCTTAAATTGATTGTTCTGCAAGGGACGCAGTTCGAAATTTTAGGGTTGTTTTAGATTATCCGCCTTAGGCCACGTTTTTGAAGTACCTTCGGCAGGGAGCACGGACTCAGTAGTCCCTCTCACGACTTTTATGCCCACCATGAGCCTAAAAGCTACCTTGAATTTATTTTTAGAAGTACAAAGATCAGTTTCTTGAAATCCCAAACTGATTACTCAAGATCGTAGTGATGGTAGTGAATATGTTGATAAAGCGCTAATTGGGCGGATATATATCCAGTTTTATTTCGTCTTTTGTAACGCCAAAGGATTTTGGCGACGTATATTACTCTAGGTTTACAGATATTTTTTTATTGATCGCCAAAAATTTTCGGTGCGAAAAAACGAAAATGGAATCGAGTCCCACCCCCTGCAGAAATAAAAAAGTTAGATATTGCCCTAGTCACTACCTCTATGACTATAACTAAAGTGTGGCTATACTACAACACATCGTGGCTAAAATTCCTAGAAAAATGGCCGTTGTTATTTATTTGAACAACGGAAATTTACCATTTCATTGCTAGATTGCAACGTTCCATGACAATTCCAAGCCTGTGACACTCAATGGCTGATAAATAGCACCCTCTAGCAAGCATTATCAGACTCTTGTTGATTGTGAAGATATCATTCAGTAGAAGTACATAACCCCTACCCCCTGAAAACGACCCTGGTCTAACAACCAATTCTTAATTCAATTCTCACTTGTATTTGAATTATTTTCTCCCAATTATTAAAATAAAAAAAGGTAAACTAATTTTGCAGAACTTTGTAGCCACTTAAGCAAGAGAATGATAATTCTAAGTAAGAGAATTGGTTTTTAAGCAAGAGAATGATACTTTTACCGTTAGGAAAACGGGCAGTAGCCATACTCTTGCTTGTAGTCAACACACCCTTCAGTAGAAGTACATTACCCTTACTCCCTGAAGACTTATATTTAATGCTAGAGTTTATGTTTAAGCTAACAAATTAGATAGGCGAAGTAGACATAAAAAAACAAAAACAAAACACGAACGCTTAGGTTATCTAAATAGCCATCTGTGAGTCCTGTTCTCAAATTGGAAGTCAAAGGATGAACTGAGACGAAGATAAACTATTTGAAATACCAAACATCCTATACTATTACACATTGGTTCCTTAAAAGACAGACATTTATGTTTTTTAATTAACGGTTCTTTCTACTAGGGTTTCGTCAAAACCTTACTAATTTGCTACACCTTAATGACAGTAAAAATTATACACAAGGAAAAACAAACCTGTCGTTATCCAAATAGTATCAAGCCAAAATCGGCGATTCAAATAAACCAAATGATAAAAAAAAATCTTAGAACTAGGCGCTGAGAATAGGTTGGTATACTTTTTCACTTAACTATTTAACTCAAATGTTTGTCCCAAAAAAACTGTAAAAAGTTTGGCTAGCCTAAAAACAGATATGACGAGGAATTTTTTATTCCGTCTCATTGTAAAAAGCCAAAATACAAAGGGCTAGCTTTTTTTCGTTACTGTTTTCCTTTCTTTACATTTTCTTTGTTTTTTTGTCTAAGACTATCTAAAAACACTAGATTAGGAAAATATCAAGATCACAGGCTGTTTCTAATCACGTTTTGAGAAAGCTTTGGTAAGAATTTATGCATCTGTTTTGGTCCATATTGTGTGTAAGGCGAGAAACTTTTACTACCACTATTACTATTTGCAACTGCAACTGATTGTGTTTTGAACTACTTGAGAAAGTGAAAACTTGTGACCATGCCTCCAATTGCTTGTGACTTTGATTACTTGGTGTAATTAAAACTACGTCTGACTTTGACTGTAGCAACTACTTACATTTGCAGCTACCTATGACTGCAACTGCAGCTACTTGTGACTGCTACTGCTGCTACTATTACTGCTTCTACAATAGCTACTACTACTGCTACTTCTACTACTACAACTCCTACTACTACTACTACTATTGAACTAAATCGAAAGAATTCAAGAGCATTCAGATTGTCAAAATGGCAGAGGCAATATATCAGAAATGGAATAGAGTATAACTTTGAAACTTTATGGAAAAGTTGAGTAGAATTTAAAACTAAATCAAAATAAAGTATGTGCATTCAGATTTTAAAAAGGAGGTCTTTGGAATATCAGAAGAAAAACATTTGGAGTATTATGTTGGACTTTCAGAGTATGTTCTTTGGGGTGTTGAACGAAATTAAAAGACACAATATACATCCAGTTCTATTCATAGGGCATATCTGCATTATCTCAGGAACAGCTAAGGGTATTAAATTAAAATTGTAAGGGCATGTTGAGGTGGAAAATTGCTGTAGGGTCTGTTGGTCAAAAGGGTGTATCTGCAATATCTCAGGAAAGGTAAATGGAAATAAGTTGAATCTTTCATGGCATGGGGAAAGGAATAGGTTTTTAATATTTTTTTATTCTTAAAGTCATAATATGTTAGGGTTTAAAATTTCATCAGCCCCATAGAAGCCTGAATATCATGCAGATTTTCAACCTACCGTTGATAGTTGAATGTTCTTCCCTCTATCAATAAATCCAGAGCATTATAAAATACGAATTGTTAAAAAACGTTGCAAAATTTTGTCCAACATATAAATAGTAAGGCAAAACCTAGATTCTTATAAAGAAAAACAAAACAAATATGTGGTTTTCTTAAACAATGAAAAAGAATATGTCAATTTAAAGACTACAACTAATCCATTAGAGATTATGTCCATCAGAGTTAACATGATTAAAGACTCCATGAAGGAGAATTACAGTCTCCACCTTCGACAGAAAAGAAAATCTCCTTGATAAGTCTCTTTTTTTCTGCCAATGTTGCTAGGCTACTGCAGGATTATAAAGAGAAGTTAATGGCTTCTCCCATCTATACATGAAGTCTTTGAACTCTTTCAATGAAAACTGGGGGGTCGTTGTCTGACGTAAAGGTCTTCGGTATGCCGTATCTGGCAAAATGGGCTTTAAGTTTGGTAATCACTTGCTGTGATGTGCTGGTAGTGAGCTTGTCTACTTCTATGAATCTGCTGTAGTAGTCAACAGTAATTAGATATTTGATTCCCATGAATTCAAGGATGTCAGTTCCTACATGTTCAAATGGGTATGTGGGAATTGGAGAGGCTATCATGCTTTCTCTGGCTGGGATGTGTGTCATGGAAGCACATGTATTATAGCTTCCAATCATGTTCTCAATGTCTTTGGTAATGTTAGGCCAGAATACAACCATCCTTGCTCGTTCTTTGGTTTTGACCATGCCCAGATGTGAAGCGTGTAATTGCTCCAGTATGTCCCTTTGCAATGTGGCAGGGATTAATATTTGGGTCATCCTTCAGGATAAGGCCATCTAGGTAAGTTAGCTTGTTGCGATGGTCCCAGTACTTGAGGATAGAAGTACTGCATTCATGACGATGATATGGCCATCCAGCTGTGATGATTTTGACAAGTAGCTGCAGGTCTCTGTCACTACTTGTTTGCTCTGCAATTTGCTCGATTTTGCTATCTTGAATCTGGACCAAATTGAGGGAGCTGAGTACTGGAAATTCAGAGTCGTGTCGTGTGTTGGGATCTGTTTCAGGTAAGTGCAATCTCAACAGGGCATCTGCAACTGGGATATCTGATCCTGGGCAGTATATGACTTGTATGTCTTAATTCGGGATTGCTATCATCATTCTTTGTAGTTTTGGTGGAGCTTTAGATATGGATTTCTTTAATATTGATTCTAATGGTTTGTGGTCACTAGTTACTGTGACTGTCCTTCCATAGACATACTAATGGCAGTGTTTTTAGGCGTATGTTACAGCCAGAATTTCTTTCTCTATCTATGAGTATTGTTTTTATGGCACTTGGTATTAACCAGGTGACATATAGCAATCGCAAATCTCCAGTTGGTCTGTTGGTCTGTCTGTCCTGGTTTTGCTAGTTTAGGCACTTCCAGAAAAGCTAGGACGATGAAATTTGGCAGGCGTATCAGAGACCAGACTAGATTAAGTTAGAAATAGTCATTTCCCTGATTTGACCATCTAGGGGGGGCGGTAATTCTAAAAAATTAGAGAAAATGCTTACTTCACTAAAAATAACACTTCAATGACATTCAAACCATTTGCATAGCGTATGTCTAGAATAGTTTTATATCCGAAATAGATATTTTTAAAGTTGCCTCAAGTTATGAGTAAGCCAATCAAGGCTTGTGGTAGTTCATTTTTTAAAATAAATCATATCTAGCCCAAAAAGCACCCAAAACCTAATCCTGAAGGAGACTTGAGGCATCAACTTTTTCTTAATGCTTTCAAAAAATCGAAATCGCCTTTTAATAATCGTAGGTTGTACTACGGTAACTCACCATAAAGGCAGTTTGATTGAAAATCTTATTAAAAATAACTTTAAAGAAATATTGAGAAATTTGATTTATTACCCACTAATCAGTTGGGTTCAGGAAAGGAATGAATACAGAACAGGCAATAGTATATTTAACTATTTGTATAAATCAATATCTCAATAAAGGTTCTTGAGTTGCAGCAATATTTTCAGACATTATTAAAGCTTTCAACACGGTTGATCATTTAATACTTGTTGAGAAATTGCAAAGATGTAGAGTTTTGAAAATTTCTCAATTTGATCATTAGTTTCCTTTCTAGTCGTTCAAAGAGAATAATAATATTTGAATTAATGTCTCAACCATAGCTTATTGGGTGTGGTGTACCACAAGGATCTATTTCAGGCCCTTATTGATTCATGTCAATGATATTTTTTCTTCTTAACGGTTACTTGTGAATAAAGTTTCAGACTTTATGGCAAAAGAGATGAATGTTGTTCACCCGATATTTGCTGATGACACAGCTCCAATCGTGTGTGCGAAAACGACTGAATTATTGGTTTCTTCATTATCTGATACTAATCAAGGGATATCCATTTCGATGATGTATGACTCTATTACCATTAATCAAAATAAGTTTGGTTTTTTAGTTTTCAGACGGTCTGGTCATGGATCTTCAAGCTTGAAGCCTTTCAATGCGGTGGAAATCAAGCGTTCGACATCTTGGTATTATTGTTGATAAATCACTGTCATTTGAAAGTCATATTGAGAAAGTTTCAAATTAATCAACTACGAATGTTGGCAGAATTCAAAAACCTAAACATTGTTTCCTGAAGGGTATAATCCGTATATTACACTTTAGTTTAATCCACTCCTGTGTTTTGTGTTATAGTCCAGAATGGCTAGGGACTTTCACCTCAATCCTTCACCCGGTCCATATCCGTGGAAAAAATGGTGATCGACCTGGCCAACCAATGCCGTCACTGGGTACCGAACCCGCCGGGCTCCTTGTACGTGCGGCCGACTTTGATCGGTACCATGAACAGTATTGGCGCGGCGGCGAGCCCGTCAAGCGATGCTTGTCTGTTCGTGCTATTTTCGCCGGTCGGCTCTTATTTCGCCGGCGGCTTGCGGCCATTGCGAATTGTGATTGAAGATGAAGAATTACGGACTGCGCCCCATTTCGGGCGCGTCAAAGCAGGCGCCAACTACGCATCAGCACTGCCCTTGTGCATGAAAGCACGGGAAACCTATGACGCCGACCAGGTGCTGTTCTGCCCCAAAGGCGACGTTCAGGAAACCGGCGCCGCCAACTTCATGCTGATCAACGACTCGGAAATTCTGACGAAACCGTTGGACACCAGTTTCTTGCACGGGATTACTCGGGAAAGCATTCTCAAGATTGGCGATCGCTTAGGCTACCGCATTTCCGAACGTGACTTTGGAGTTGAGGAAGTTTTGGATTGGACAACAAACGGGGAAGCGGGTTGCTCCGGTACGGCGGCGGTACTTGGTGGCGTGGGGACCTTCATCCACAAAGGTCGCGAGGTTCAAGTCGGCGACGGCCAGTTTGGACCCAACACCCAAAAACTGCGCAACGCTTTGCGCGATATCCAAAAAGGCAAGGAACCCGACCCCTACGGTTGGATGCAACAAATCTAGAGAACGGGGACAACACATTGATCGAACTCCGCGCAACGACCGCGGATGCCTGGATACATCGGGTTTTATCCGAATTCGACCGTTTTCTTCTGGATCACGCCGCGGCCGAGCGCAAAGCCTCGGCCATGGCCGTCTCTTTCGTGGTCCAATACCCAGACAAGCCCAAACTCCACTTACCACTCATTCGCATGGCCCGCGAAGAGCTCCTTCATTTCCAACAGGTCACCGCGCTCATCCACAAACGCAGGCTGTCCTGGGAGCGGGATGAAAAGGATCCTTACATCGGCAAGCTCATGAAACATTTGAGCACCGATAGTCGGTTACGGCTTCTCGACCGCTTGTTACTCGGCGGCATTGTTGAGGCCCGAGGTGTGGAACGCTTCGGTCTGGTTGGCGAACACCACGAAGACCCCACGCTCAAACAGTTTTACCAACGGCTCAGCCAATCCGAAGCCACGCATGCCGATTTGTTCTTGTAATTGTGCCTTTCTACTATGCTGAACAAAATACTACCACTATTACAAATAACAACTCACCCCAGAACCAAGCTTCCTGAGGCCAACACAGCTACGCAACTCCATCCCAATCTCTTCAAAACCTCCCTCTTTACACCCTCCCAGGAAGGTCCCACCTTAGAGGAGGAGTTCTAATCTTGGTTTGCAGACTTATCTTCCTATTCTTCCAAACATTTTTAACTGTATCACCCTGATCCTTGGTTATTCTACTTTTACATCTTCATTGCTCCCACTGTCTTATTAATAATACTAGGCTAGCAAGGTAAGTGAAGCTGTCTAACACTTGTTCATAATCTATAAAACTAAGGAACAAAGGTGTTTGACAACTAAGTTACTTGTCAATTATTTACCAAAAGTGACAATTTGGTTGACACATCCTCTACCTTTTCTAAAACTGCACTGTTCTTCTCTTAAAACTTTGCCCACAGCATTCTCAGTCCTTCATAATTGCAACACTCACTCTTATCACTAAATGAATATTTTGACAGATGTTAAACTAAATCAAAACAAACTCAAATCATGTAGATTGTCAAAAGGGTTACAAAGCAATATTGCAATAACAGGTGACATTATTAATTAGACCTCTCATAGCAAGTTGTATGTGTATACTTTTAACACCGCTTCTATAGTTATTGTAACTAATGAAACTGAGGGTATTAAGGTGAAACTTCTAGGTAGAGTTTCAATTAAACAAACAAACTATATGCATGCAGTTATTAAAAGAACATATAAGCAATATCATAGGCAGCACTCCTCTTATCATAGCTGGTAATATTATTGATATTTAAAAGGAGCTAATTTGATTAGAAATTAAGAGTTCTAGTGCCCCTTTTAAGTTTCAAAGTTATTTGAAAGCAATCAGACACCCTCTTTAGCTCTTAATTTTTAAAAACTTCCAATCAAAATACTAAGACAGCCTTTTTATTCAGCATAGCTGAATGGTCTGGTAACTATAGCTCAATGGTTATTGGGCTGGTCCCCCCCCCCACAGTTATGCAATTTGCCCATTATTCTTAAAAACTAAATGTTGCTTTTAAATAATGAGCACAGTGCATTTTGATGCACTGTGTATATGCTGGTTGCCAATAAGAAAACTCCTCAATATCACAAGAACTACTGTGGGTATTAAATTCAAAGTTTTATTTGAACTCTTGTAGAAGTAGTAGTAGTAGACTAATGTTTACTATTTATACAGGTCTTTAGTGTATTTCCTTCTTGCTTCTGTGGCGTAGATTAATGGCGAAATTATTGTTTCTATTTGTGTTGACATTTTTTCTTTTCTGAGGAGGGGATGCCCCCTGATCAAGACCTCGCTCTTTACGCTAAAGTTTGACTTTTTTGTCCCAAATCGTTAAGAGCGACTCCTGAAACCAGAATAATAAGCTTTTTTCAAAAGTCTATGAAAAATTTAGCGTAAAGAACGAGTTCAGGAGGAGGGGACAACCGCTTTAATGCGCGTAATAATTTCTGTTTGTTTTAGGCTTTGATGTTACTCCTTACTTTTAATTAATAAAAAACTTTTTTATATTTAGTAAATGACTAGAACGACACGACAGCTTGATTGAACTATGGTGAAAAAGTTTCTAAAAACGGTGCTAGGTGTTTCCCACCACGAAAATCTCCCCCGGAAAATTCCATCCAAATAATCCCTCAAAAATCCTTCCCCAGAAAATTCTCTCTTTAGAAATGTTCCCTCGCAGAAATCCCCCGGTGTATTTTTTTTTTTTTTTTTGTATTTCCCCTTGATAACTTGAAATTTCTACTTATTCGTATAAACTTAGGAGGACGACTCATTCAATTGTAAATCAAGGCTCTAGTGCCATTTTTAAGAGTCGAAAGTGAATGGATAGCAACCAGCCCCCCCCCTCACGCCCTTTTTCCTCAAATGCTTCTGTCCAAAATTTTGGGATACCCATTTTGCTCAAAATAGTCCAAAGATCAAATAACCATACCTCCGGGGTTGACAAACACCTTTCTCGACCCCTAAGGCAAGTTCTGTATAATATAAATGTTGCCCATAATGAAAGTATAAGGTTTTTATGCAAGGGGTGGTCGTATAAACTATGGAGGGGGTTAATTTGATTGAGAAATAAAACTTAAGCACTTTTTTTAAGAGTAAAATATGCTTGGAGGGCAGCCCCCTTCCCCCACACTCTATTCCCCAAATATGTCTGATCAAAACTTTGAGATAGCTACTTTGTACAAAATAGTCCAAAGGTCAACTAACAAGGCCTCCTGGTCATCCCTGTCCTTTGGTACACGGGCTATAATTTATGAAATTTGCACATTGCAGACATATAAGGTTTTATATTAAGAAGAAATGGCATGTTTGGCTCTGAATCTCCAACTTAATACATTTGCAGCGTTATCATTTCTACTTCATGGCATTTCAAGCTAAAATCTGAGAGGAAACATTCTGTGCCAAAAACTTTTACTTCAGGCAGCAAAATCGCCATGCCTAAGTAAATACTGATGCGGGCACAACGTGTTCTTTTACCAAGACACGTCGTATAGAAGGAGTTGTGGTATAAACTTCGAAAGGAGCTCATTCGATTGTAAATTGAAAGTTGCAGTGCCCTTATTAAGAGTCAAAAGTGATTGAGGGACAACCACTACTACTACCACTGCTACTTTTACTGCTACTAAACTACTCCAACTACTAATTCAATTGTAACTACATGTAAGGCTGAGAGTAGGGTATTAAGATGAAAAAGGCCCCAAAAGGGAGCATCAGCAATATTCTTTAAAAGGGCTGACCATATCAAGATGAAACTTCCAGTGAATCATGAGGGGGATATTCAACGGACCAAACAAAAGGCAACATATACATTCTACTAATGCTGCTGCACATGGTGTTACTACTACTACTAACACAACACTACTGTCACCACTACTGCTATGATTTTCGTACTATTAAGGCTAAGTGCATGAAGGTAAAAATTTGAGAGAATAATGAGGGGTAATTTGGACTAAATTAAAACACATTATGTGCATGCAGATAGTCAAAATGGCGAGATAGTCTCAAAAGTGAGTCTCAGTATCAAGTTGGAGGTTTCAGAGAATGCTTTAAGAGGAACATCAATTGACCAGAAGGCACGCTTATACTAATACTACTACCAATCCTTCTTTTACTACTACTACGCCAACTAATAATTTTATTACAACTAACTGTAAGGCTAAGAGCATTAAGTTGAAAATTTCAGGAATTAAATGAAAAAATAAGTTTTCACAAGGAGATATCAGCAATGTCACAGCAACAGCTAATTGCACTAAGTTAAGACTACCATAACTTGATGAGGGGGTTCATTACTCAAATGACAAGAAGGCAATATGCTAATACTATTGCTCTTACTAGTATTACTATTACTAATACTACTACTGTGACTACTATTACAACAACGATGTGAAGGTGAAACTTTGAGGGAATAGTGAAGGGGGGGGTGAACTGAATCACAACACGCCATCTGTATGCAAGTTGTCAAAAGGGCGTATCAGCAATATTTAAGGAACATTTTGGTGTATTAAGTTGAAACTTACAAGGCTATCTAGAAAGTTTGTGTTAAAGTTGGGAACTGAAGGGAGGAGGCGTAATAGGGTTGGATAGAGTGAGATGAAGAGTGAAAATGAGATAGATAAAGGGAGAAAAGAGAGAGAGAGAGAGAAAGGTAGAAAAAAAGAAATTCACAGACTGCTAATGACCATACGCCATGAAATAGCGTTTATCACAGAGTTACCACTGGCTTATCTGTTGCTGTGCTCTCCTTCAGTGGCTTTGTGTTGTGATGACTGTATTTATTACTATCCGTAGGGGTAATTATACATGGTTTTCAGTGCAAGGAAAGAAAATTTCGAAGCGTTTTAATCTTAAACTTCGTGCTAAAAAAAATAATGAAGAATCGGAACTTGTTCATTGGAATAACTGCTCTATTCAAATTGTTTTTTTTTCTAGCGAAGAAAATCGAGGACCTGTATTAGAAGCTGTTGTAACAAGAATGAAATTGCTCGCCTCTCAGCTTGGTTGTTTCACTAGGTTTATTGGAGCATCAGCAACCATCCCTAATGGAGAAGACTTTGTTCGCTGGCTGAATGGTGACCAAGGGACAGGAAAGCTAATAAGGTAAAAAGCGGGAACCTCTTTCTTTATCTCTATTATCTGTTAATAATAAAATATAATGGAACAAGAAAGCAAGACAGTGCGATATCGATTGATTGTAGCACAAATCGAAAGTTTGATAACTGCATGAATACAGTTTTCTCGTTTAATTGAATGACTCCTAAGCGTTCCCTATAACATTCATCTTAATATCCTTAGGGTCACTACTTACAGTAACTGTAGTGGTAGTATTAAAAACATACATATAGTTCCTTCTGGCTAGTTCAGAGTACCCCACCAATTACCTGTAAAGGTCTAAATTAAATATATAACTTGCTCTTCAGATATTACTTTGCTACCTTTTCGAAAGTCCATATGCTCATGGTTTATTTTGATTTAGTTCAATACCCGACTAAGTATTTCTTATAAGCTTCATTATAATACCCTTAGCTTAAATAGTGGCAATAGTTGTAGCAGCTTTAGTAGCATATTGTGCACAGAACCTTTGGTTTTTTCAACACCCCTTCAACACACTCTAATATCAACCGTTCCTGAAGCATTTCTGATACGTCCGCTTGAATACCTGTGTATGCATAGTATGTTTCTAATTAGTTCCGTGCAGTTTCTATTAATCCCAAATTTTTTGTTCTGGAAAGTTTTAAAAAGGAGGCATCATTTGACAGAATTTCCATTCCATGTTCTAAATTTATTTCGATAACATGCGTGATGTCCTTTTCAAGCCTGACTATAAGGCTTTTTAAGCCTTATAACAAAACTACAAGCCACGAAGTTTTGAAAACCAGCAGAGTCATTCTGATAGCCACTAAATATTCAAGATACGTATTATAAAACCGCGATGTGCATTTGTTACAAAACTGTAGTGCGCAGTGTGCAGTAGCGTGCATTTTGTAATTGTGATCAGTGATCAGAAACAGTCATAGGGTTAGAGAGGGTAAGATAAAAATCCAAATCACAATTAATTCGATCAAATAAAATTACATACAGCTATGCATCCCATCGGTATGAAGATCCTTCACGTGGCAAAATCTTTGCTAAGAATAATTTTGCCAATCTGTCTTTTTAAATAAAAATAAATCCACGTTAACTAAATCACTTGCAATTCTGAATTTTGCTTTATTCGTGACTAGTATAAAAAGACCGGTTTGCAGATCCCTTGGGTAACAAAAAGCCTGTTCTACGTCTTTCTCTCCCGTCCCTCTGCTCACTTAACGAGCTACAGTCGGCTGCTAAGACCTTTCATTTTCGCTTCAGTCTCATGGCAGTCTGGTCCTTCAAACTTGTGAAGGAGACTTTGCCTTTGAAGAATTACGAAGATCTCCATACACAAAGTTTTCTTCTTCTTCCGTTTGCTACAGTGGGGCCACTCTACAGACGCAAATTTTTTATATTATAAAAATCTATAGCCTTCTGCGCTTTCAGTAGAGTAGTTTCTTTCTGATCTCTATAACCAATTCCCTTTTTCGTTTTAGAATGGTTTACACGAAAGGTTATCCGCACAAAAGCCCTTATGCCAAAGACAAGCGAAAAAGGCCTGCTTCACCAGCCTTCAGCCCCTAGCACTCGTTTTTATTAGGCAGACCTTAGGCCTTCAACCTTCGGAAATGAAAGATCGCTTAGCTCGAGCCTTCCACCCTCGGAAAATTTTTTTCCGCCTCTAACTGATCACTTCACTCGCAACCGTTGACAGCTCAGGCCTTTAACCTTCGCTATGTTTGAATTTCCCTTATATAGCTGAATTGCTAGATTTCCAGAGACTAGAAATGAGTCGTTTTTTTTTTATTTCTAATGATTTAAAGATGGCTTACACTGTGTTTACGATGCTTGGATATTTTAATTTGCAATAACAATTTGAGAAAAAAAGAAACTCATAGGATTATTCTAAAATTCAACTTAAATAGATTGCTCCAAAACACTTCATAAAGCGTTCTTTCTCCACTTGTTATTGTTCTGTTATAGCGAAAAACAGAGGCCAAAAAAGTGGGTTCCCAAGATTGGTAATAAAAAAGAGTGGGTTCGCAAGATAGATAATTAAACAGAGAAAATAGAATTTTCTCTTTTTTCTTTTTATTATCCAGATTGATATTAATAAAAAAACGAAAACTTAATCTAAACCGTTTCAGTACACTAGGCAGCCCGACCATTCATTCGATCTATTTTTCCTCGGTCACCAAAATTGTAGAATTCTTCGAACAAACATCTAGCCGCAGTACAGACTAGCTTTAACAAAATAGAAGTGAAAGGGAAAGAGTGAAAAAGGAGACAAAGAAAAAAACAGCTGACGATTGATGCAAACAAATGTAGGAAATAGTGAGTTAAATCGTGATAACCTTGAAATTTCATGGGTCTAAATAAACTCCTGCTTCACGTAGTAAGTTTGAGAAATTATTTTGTGTCTACAGAATATTGTATGCCTTTTAATCTTATATTATTATTTGGTAAATGTTTACTTTCGTTCCAAGTGCTCTAAACTGAAAATAATGCTGCGAAACAGCATAGTTTCCAGTTCAGAGCATTTAGAAATGCTAATTCTATAAGCGCATCCATTTCTAGTTGACCCTCCTCCTCCATGGGGCAAACCAAAAATCCGTAAAGTGGGCTTGCTTACAGGTACCATTACCTATAGAGCAAAGCGTATTAGTCCATGAGCCCCTTGGGCAGCGGGGCGAGGTCTGAATTCTATATTTATTTAATAAAACCCGTTTAAGGTTTTTTTTATCACTCTTTGTTGAATAAATATCGAATACAGACCTCGCCCCGCTGCCCGCGGGGCTCATGGACTAATTCGCTTCGCTCTATAGGTAATGTTACCTGTAAGTAAGCCCACTTTACGCATTTTTAGTCTCGTTGGAGGGGGATTTGAAAAAGCTAAAAAATGGATGCGCTTCTTTAATAGTGACAAAGAAACAATATGTGATCATCAGAATCTTGCTATATACAGTAATACACACTTTAGAGCCCTTGGAACGTAAGTAAAAATTTACCTAAAGTTTTTCATAATGGATTCCCTTCATCATGGTGTGGGAAGATGTCGTAGGAAAGATTTTAGGGGAATGAACTTCTTGAGAGGGTGTAAAGAGGGAGGCTTTGAATAGACTGTGATGAGGGAAGAGCGTGCGTAGCTTTGTTGGTCTCAGGCGGTTTGGTTCTGAAGTGAGTTAGTATTAGTAGCAGTAGTAGTAGTAGTAGTAGTAGACCCGTTGAATGTTTCCGTCGTTTTCTTTGACACCTTGAATTTTGCCAGTTTTGCTGTTTTGCGAACTCAACCTCTCCCCGAAATAAATTTTTTGCAACTGCCTGTTATTCACATATTTCTATAAAAATGGACTCCTTGTCATAGAGCCTTGTAGTTCAAAGGATAAATCAGTCTTGTACTAATGACGTATTTCATCTTGCACTCTCAAGTTACATGGAAAACACTATTTCTCATTGCCGGAGTTCGAAGATGGATAAAGTTATGTTATAACTGGGACTAGGGCAGGGTAGACCTCATCCACAAGGAAGAAGCGTTAGCTGTTATTATTGTAAAATAGTAGGCTCATCTAATTCTCAGTAATCTTACCGTCTCTGAATTTCCCTGTAATGTGGGAAAACCGACTGCACATTGTGGACGCTAAACGGGGCTGAAGTTGGTAGTTCCAGCGTGACCCAGAAATCAAACACCAAAGTATGGAATGACGTAGGACGCCGTGGTGTCTGTCTTCTCTGCAAAAGAGTGTCACGTTGGAGAATTGTCGTACTGAAACATTTGTTGGTGTTTTTTTTTTTTCGATACAGATAACAAAGTACACATATAGTTTGTGCCATAGGTCATTACTGTGAGTAGACAACCTCATTTAAGTGTAATGTAACGTCTTATTACGAGAAAGACGAAGCAGAATATTTTTTTGTTTAAAACAAGACTAGCTTTATTTCAAAATAATCTAATTTGTTTTAATCTTTTATTATTTAGGACCTAAAGAAGAAGAGAACCACTGACCAGCATTTTATTATGAGGAATAAACTTTTCAGATTTCCAAACACGATCCAAAGCAGATTAGAGCTAGTATTTTTTTTTTGTAAATATATGACGGTTTAAAACAACTTGACTTCGAAATTAGGAGATTTCATAAAGTAAGGTTGCTATTTCCTATTTATTTTTGTACGAGTGAAAAAAGGGAAAAAAAATTTTTGATATATAATCCTTATTAACTTTTATTGTTGTTATGCTCTTCTTTACCTATATGGTGAGTTGTAGGGAGATGGTGAACAATTTTTATTAATTAGTGTTGCATTAAGAATCAACTTGTAGATATTTCAAAACCTAGGGGTTAGCAAGTTATTATTTTCACATATAAATATCGTAATAATTTACTTTCCTGTTCTCTTGAAAATATTTTTTTCATTAATTGTGTTCTCCATAGTCATGATACATGAGGAGCATCGAATATAGTATATCAATTAGGAAGTGTGACTAGATTATAATAAGAAATATTACTCCCTGCATATGGTATAAAATGCCCTTTGTGATAAAAATGCAAGTCATTAATCTTCAAGGCCATAGCCAAAAGATTTTTCCTTGTAAAAGAATAAAATTTATGAATGTGTTTTGTGTAAGTAGTATGGTTGTTGTATGTGTGTGGATTTAGTGTGATTATCAATTAGAATAATATCAAATGGCATTTTTTAGAATGTTAGAATAGAAAACTTCCACCCGCTGTCAGCAAGTCCTTAGTCCAGCAAGCCAATCCAGGGGACTTGGGTACTGGACGCCTTTAGACTACAGTTGGCCAAGTCTTAGGTTCCCTTAGAATTTGCAACTCCAATATGACAGTTGTGCACTTTGGCAGCAAAATTCAGGGAATTCAGACTCTCATTGCCGTTCTTCTCCAACGGTGAAATGTTGACAAACATAAGAGTTTTTGAGTTTCCGCCCCCAAGGGAATTCATGAGTGCATGGGTCAGCTTGGAATCCCGGTAGGGAATATGCTCTTTCTATAATAAAAAGAGTAGTATTACTAAAACATGCTACCCACGAAGTTATACCCGTGTTATACACGAAGAATAATAATAATAATAAAAAAAAAACGCTCAATAGCATGTTATTTCCCCACCTACGTTGTCGATAATCAAGCGATGATATTGTCACCGGAAGCGCGTTAAGTACAGGAAGAAGATGATCACGTCAAGATTAGTTTGTTATCTAAAATTTTCTTGGGAAAGTTTAAGCATTTTAAATAATTTAAAAGATTGAGTCTCAGCTGCTAGAGTTTTCTTATGATGGGTAACAAAATATATGAAAATAGGTTAATGGGGAAGTTGAAGTGGAGGTTCCTAAATTGGCTTAAATCAGTAAGAGATAGAATTTTTTCTTTTATTGTTTTATTTTTTTTATTGTTTAAACAATATAGAGTGAGAGATAATATAATGGTTCAAATGATTCGGGACACTAATGGCTATCAAACAGTTCGTAGTAACAAACTGTAGTAAGGAGTGACCCGGCTCAATAGTAACCGAAACTCTAAAAATGGAATTTAGATACCGATTTATAAATCAAAAGAACCGAATTTTCATGCGGATTTTAAATTTATAAGCTAACCTCTCAAAAGTTGCGAGCATAAGAAAATTTTACTTATTTGAGAAAAAAGGGGGAAACACTCCCTTAAAGCTGTAGACTCTTAATGACAATCACACTATCAGATTTAGCGTATCAGAGAACCCTACTGTTGAGGTTTGAAACTCCTATGTGCAAAAATGTGGGATTTTGTATTTTTCACAAATGCGTGTTTATTTGTTTATTTGTTTTTTTTCCCAGGGGTGGTCGTATTGACTCAGTGGTCCTAGAATGCCACGAGAGGGCTCATTTTAACGGAAATAAAAAGATATAGTGCCCTGTTTAAGTGACCAAAAAATTTAAGGGCAACTAGACCCCCTCACACACTCAATTTTTCCCCAAGTCACCAGATCAGAATTTTGAAATAGTGATTTTGTCAGCATAGTCAAAATTTAATAAACATGTCTTTGAGGACGACTTAATCCCCCGCAGTCCCCGGAGGAAGGGCTGTAAGTTATGAACTTCGCCCATTATTTACATATAGTGTTGGTTATTGACGGAGTATACTGACGTTTTCAGGGGTTATTATGTCTGATAGTGGGGGGGTTGGGGGTTATGTGAGAGGATCTCTCCATGGAGGAATTTATCACGGGGGAAGAGAGTTTCCCTGAAGGTGGCGCTGGATTTTCCAGTATTATTTAAAAAACAATCGTAAATTAAAAAATAAAATACGTTTTTTCAACTGAAAGTATGAAGGAACATTAACACTAACAGCAATTCTTAGGGGGTTCTCCTCCTTCTCAATACATCGCTCTTTACGCTGAAGTATTTTTAGTAATTTCAAAAGAGATATTTATTCTAATTAGACGGCTTTCTGATTCAGAAATCATTCTTAAAGAATTGGAACATAATTTGAACTTTAGTATAAAGAGCGAGGTATTGATGAGGGGGCGAATCCCCTCATATAGGTAATAAAAATATACGAATATAGAAGTCCGTTACGTAAGTTAATTTGTAAGTTACGTATATTTATTACTAATAAAAACGTTCGTAAATAAAATTGACAGTTTTGAATCAGCTCCTAAAGCTATCAAGGAAGCAGTATCTAAAGAAGTAGCGTAAGCACTTAAAGCTGAACTTGAAGCAGCTGGCGCAGAAGTCGAAGTTAAGTAATCTGTACTGTTACAGATTACCTGCCTAACAGGCACGGGCTGGTGTTCTATTGAGCACCAGCCTTTTTGCGATGTAGGAGACACCCCTTTTTAACCATTATAGGGACTCCAAAAAAGACATCGAAACCGGACAATGATTAAAACTTTTTCAAATAAATCCTAAGCGCTTATTTGAAAAATTCGTTGAAAGGCGTAAGTATTAATGGTGCAAAATTTGTCGTTAATCAAAGATTTACGCACAAATAGGGTCAAAAACAGCAGGCAGAGGAATCCATGGTTTACTCTTATAGCGAAAAGAAACGTATCCGTAAGGACTTCGGTAAACGCCCCCAGGTATTAGAAATACCTTACCTTCTCTCTATACAACTTGATTCATTTAGAAAGTTCATTGAAATCGATCCGGATGGTCAGTATGGACTGGAAGCGGCATTCCGTTCCGTTTTTCCAATCAAAAGTTATTCTGGTAACTCAGAATTACAATATGTAAGTTATCGTCTAGGCGAGCCAGTATTTGATGTTAAAGAATGTCAAATTCGCGGTGTCACCTATTCTGCACCATTGCGTGTAAAACTGCGTCTTGTGTTGTTCGATAAAGAAGCTGCACCAGGTACAGTTAAAGATATTAAAGAGCAAGAAGTCTACATGGGTGAAATCCCATTAATGACTGACACTGGTACATTTGTTATCAACGGTACTGAGCGTGTAATCGTTTCTCAGTTGCACCGTTCACCAGGTGTATTCTTCGACCATGATAAGGGTAAAACTCACTCTTCTGGTAAGGTACTTTATAACGCACGTGTTATCCCTTACCGTGGTTCATGGTTAGATTTTGAATTTGACCCGAAAGATAATTTATTTGTTCGTATCGACCGTCGTCGTAAATTGCCTGCAACTATTATTTTGCGTGCGATGGAAATGGGCACAGAAGAAATTCTTGGCTTGTTCTTCGACAACGACAAAGTGCGTATCGACAATGGCAACTTCATGATGTCAATCGTGCCGGATCGCTTACGTGGCGATACTGCTCGTTTCGATATTAAAGACGCTGAAGGCAATGTTCTGGTTGAAACTGGTCGTCGTATCTCTGCGCGCCAGAAATTTTGCCAGCGCATTTGGCTTCAGCTGCTCTTATTGGAAAGCTTGAAAATATTTTAAATGTCACCATATATTAGGTATATAAAAAGTAAATATATAAATATAAAAAGTAGAAAAACTTTAATAGCTTGAATTTTTAAATGGACCTGTTAAAAAAAAGCGAAACACGTAGGAGGAATCGAGATTTTTTTTCTCTATAGTTGGCCGTTCTCTTGAGCTTGTTCCTTTGGTTTATTATCTTCGGGCTTCATGACAGGGAAAAACAACACTTCCTGAAAATAAAGAAAACATTCTATTCCCAATAAACATCCAATGCATACCAAAAAATTCAATGAGCATATCTGTGTCTTGAAAACAAATAATATTTAGTGCTACAGTAAGATGTTAGTAGTATTTCAGGCTTTGTTCAACGATAATTACATTTATCTTAAAGAGACACACATTGCTACATTTGGTCCAGCATATTTTGGGTTAAGCTTTTCGAAGTAGAATTTTTTAACGATATTATAAATTAACAATATATTAACAATGTGAACAATATTATTAAGTGGTCAGGATCCCTTTGGGTTAGCTTACCAGAACTGTTCTGAAAATGCCGAGAGGAATAAAACCAAAAACTTAATTTGGTCTAAAATTTTATGAGTGATTATCTATTGTATGCTTAACGCCTTAATTAGTAGTTCACAACCATTAATATTTTTTTATACATTATTACACGTTACTATTACTCTATTCATTGTTGATTTTTGGTTTAATATAAATTAATTATTTATACTAGTTAGAGGTGTCCCTAGTCCGATTTTTAGGGAGTTCAGATTCAATAGCTCTTGAGAAGGCATAGGAGTTGTCAACCCTAATTATGTTAATTTTTGATCGTTTTGAGTTTGACTCGGTAATTTATTGTATGACTTAAACAAACAAAATACGTTTAAAATGTTTTAATCTTTTTAACTTTAATAGATTAAAAACGATTAAAACTTCAAGAAATATATCAGACCTTTCAACTACACTGAACAAAATGGCTATGCCAAAATTTGTATCAGATGTGTTTTTGTAATTGGTGAGCGTTGGGGGGGGGTTGTTGCCCTCCAATCACTTTTGACTATTAAAAAGGACACTATCCCTTTCAATTTCCAATCGAATGAGCCTTTTTCGAAGTTTCTACGACAACAAAGGACCATCTCCAAATTTCTACATAAATATATAAAAATTCGAATTTAATAGAAAATAAATAAACATTTGAATATATAGAAACAAATATGTAAAGAAAATTATAAACTATTGTAAGAGAATCAAGAAAACAAATACAAAGTAGAAACAATAGAGAAAATCTTTTCAAGACAGTGGAAATCAATTCTGTGAATATTTCGGCCTTATGTCCAAGGGCCGTCTTCAGCACAATACGAGAACGAGAGAGAAAATATGTAGGCTATATAAAAATGAACTTACATTAAAATGTGAGAATTAAAACTAATAATGTTCTTTAAAAACTGGTTGAACTTTTTTTTAAAGTTCAACCAAGACTCTATTTTCGGAACAAAGATCTTGTATACGGTCTTCCCTACCGACAAAACTTGCTTCTTTAATGCAGGAACTTGCAACGGCAATTGAACACAATTGAAGAGGAAATAGCATCCCCGCAATATCGTATTATAAGAGGGGCGTGATTTGCCCGGCAGAGTTGTGAGCCTCAGAAATGGACAACTGTTTCAATAAGGACCATTATTAAAATAGGTACACCTGTCAACCGCGTAACCAACCCCCCAAGTTTGGACAGTTAGACTAAAAAATACTCAACGACTACCCAATAAATCGTAAAAAGACCGCAATATTTGGTATTTTCTCTTTACCCTGTCCATTACATACACCTAAGAACATCTACGCGGGGAAAACCTCTAGGAATCCCCCCCTCTCAAACCGCCATACAATTGGCCTAATTTGCTGCCCACAGATTTAAAAAAAAAGACTAATTGAAATATCATTTCTAGGGCTTTATTGGATCGAAGCAGTGGGATAATTCAGAGACTGCTCCCTTTTACAGATTATGTCCAATCAGCAACTAGAAGAGGAGGAGCTATTGCTTGCATAAGAAATTGTTGCTTCCATACGGGTTTGTATCCTATCGTTTAGCTTGGTTTTTAAGGTCCAAGGCAGACCTATAAGGAAGATTTTTTTTATTTTTAGCAAATTTTATTATTTTCTGAATCCAACGGGGTAAAATTACACGACTCCATCTTAGGGGGGCTGAACCTTCTGGGTTAGAGAGCACGTGCCCTAATCAACTTTCTTTAATTTAGGACTGTTTGCTTATATTTTACCATTTATAAGTTTTTAATGTGTTATTTTTCCATTTGTTAAGATTGAACTGCTTATTTTCTTTAGTTTAAATTTTTAGGACACTAACAAAGCGTTCAACGACGGCATTTGAGAATGGTAGCAAAACAAAATACCTAATCACAACCATGATGTTTGCAAACCATGGACTTCCATTGGGAATATTGATCTCAGAAATCTTTTTCTAGAAGTCCAAGGTTTCAGTACTTTTGGGGAGGTCTGGAGCCAGCACTTCCTGCTAATCAACATGAATGCTATTAACATTCGAGTTCGGAAGCATGTATTTGCGAAGAAATTTGATAGTTTTTTTGGAGCTGCCGAGCCGGTGGTAATCACAGGGTCTAACAGATAAGCGTATACGAACGTTTCGTCGTCAAATACGAATCTTTGCTGTATCTGCTTAATCGCCTCGACCTAGAGACAGCAGGCTGACTCATACATCGAATTGACAGAATGGGCGTCAGTGCGAGTTCTTCGGTCTGACTGCAACGTCTCCAGAGATAATAAGGTGAGCATCCCAAGGTAAACTTCTTCCAAAGAAAGGTATTCCCTGACATTTTTAGGGTCCAACTCTAACACAGACGTCCCTCTGACGTAAGCTGCTTTCATAAAGTTTATTGCCAATTTACGGATCAGCAGCTCCAATTCTGGTTTTATATGATGGAAGAGCCGCTCCTCGCTTTGAAAGAGATTGTTGAAATAGTTTAATAGTTCTAGAACATAGCTTTCAAATTTAAACAGGATTCTCAAAAGTAGATTAGCCAACGCTTATGTAGCTCTATCTTTAGCGTGAGTAGAGTCTTTGGGAGCTAACCCTTGGAAGTAAAGTTGCAAAGGATTCCACTGTTCGACAATTCTATCAACGCAAAATTCTAGTGTAATTCAACATGTGTTCCCTGACAAAAGCATTTGATGGATATCTGTGTCTGTAAAACTTTGGAAGGCAACAAATTCGTTCCTTCTTTTAGCACTCATATTGAAACGGGTATACACGGTACAACATAAATCTTATAACCCCTTTGGTTGCTTCTTACAGGCATAAGATGCTACAAGATTTATTACGTGGCTGCTACACTTTGTATAGGCGATCCAGGGATACTGAGCCATGATCCTGCTGACAACAGAATTGTCGGAGCCAAACATGGTATTGCAGGTATCTGAACAGTAGCCGATCCAGTTCTCGAGTGGTATCCTTTTATCTTTGGTAGCTTTCTCGACAAGCTCAAAGACTGTCTCGGCTCTTGAGTCTACTCTTGGGTGCCTAATAGACATCCCCCCTCCGCCAAAAAAAAGCCAGATCGCAATAAATTTGGCCGAAATTGAAACTGGCAAGTATATTTTAAAGTTTTCCCGCCAGTCACCATCAAAATAAGCCAGTCTAGCGGGAAATAAGCCAATGTGGCAGCACTGAAAAGAGTATGAATGCTACAGTAGTCAATATTACAGTCAGTGTTATTAAATCATTGTCTCAGTGCAGGTGCGTGCGCGCACTCTGACCTTTGTTTGTCTGCAGGTGTGGGAGGGTAACTGCGCACAAATGCAGATCCACAAGTTATGCAATCATTTAGTTATATATTTGACATTAAAATCTCTCACTACCCCAGGGTCGTATTATGCGACCCCATTTGGGTTTGCGACCAGTAGTTTAAGAAGGCCTACTCTAACTATAGCCGATTCTGAGATACAAATGTCAAAATTTTCAAACTCGTTTTTCTTGGGTTTTTGGAAAAACCGATTCGGCAAAACCGCTTTCAGGTACGATCTATATGTGTGAAGGAAATAGCCCCAATGCAACCCATGAAGACGTTCATCGAGACAGATGGGGTTTACTAGCCCAGGCTGAACAAAAGCTATGTCACCATCTTAAGATAGAATTGTCGAAGTTCTATAGATGCCGCTAAATAGTCCTTTCAGGGGAATAATCAATTAGACGATCGTCAGGGACGATCTTGGTTATCAATTAGTTTCTCAAATACGGGCTTCAAATTCAGGGTTCACCTTACAAGTTGAAGAGGGAACTGATGCAGCTAAAACCGCAAATTTAATTGTATATATCCAATATGTTGAAGAGAGCAATATAACTGAAGATTCATCGTTTTTTGGAAACTCATTCCTTGCACAGTCACATCCAGTGAAGTTTCAACATATTTGATATTTTTTTTAAAGGAGAAAGGCATATTTTGGAATAATACATACAGTGCCAAGCCAATGTCAGGACACAAAACTCACCTTTTAACACTAATTAAAACAAAAACACCCAATGTTCTCTGGACTCACTGCATGCTCTACAAAGCAGCTCTTATATAAGATTAAATAAAAAAAAAGTTTTTTCAACTGAAAGTAAGCAGTGACATTAAAACTTAAAACGAACATAAATTATTGCGTACATGAGGGGGCCGTCCTTTCCTTAATACCTCGCTCTTTACGCTAAAGTTTGATTGTTACCTCGGACAACTGAACTCTCACCAAGTACCCGTGAGAAAAGAATGAGCCATGTCAATTTACTGACATTACACATGTGATAACCATCGTAGCGTAAACTGTTGAAGGCCTAATCACTGGCGAGCACTCAACAATCCCACCCTGTTTCAATTTTCTGCTCTGATCCAAGCCCAAGAATCCTCCATAACATGTAAAAATCAATTCTCACCATGACGTGGGCCCTGCTGTCACAGACATAGCCAAGGGGATGTTTTCTGGCATCGAAACCATTTCAGCTGCACAAATGCAAAACAATACTTGTGTAGTATTTGGGTCCTTTTCTCCTCCTCTTTCGAGAAGACCCTAGTTACGCCCTTGCGCCTTGCTTTAGTTGTAAAACCTATTTATTGTTAGTAACGATTGTCAAAGAATTAGCTTGTCATATCAAGCATACCATCCTCTTGTGTTTTGTGCTGATCTGTCCTGTCTTTTGAGAACGGTTAGTGAAAAGCCTTTTTAAAACGTTCAAATTCCTTTCATTTCGTCAGACAAAATGGGTCAAATATATCTCGCACTCTTACGTGACGTCACATCGTGACATCACCGAAACACGTTTAATTCCGTTAAGCACCTCAGGGCGCTTGATCCATGAATCAACCAATGGGCTTGCTTCCATCTTGAAAAGCGCGAGCCAAGAGGTTCAATGTCCCTGAAAAACTTACAGTGGGTCGGGCATCGCTCTTGAATTTTTATGTTTTTTACTTCTTCAAAAATTTTAACAAACAGCCAAGAACCAAATGAAGCAATTCTGGATTATCTTGCTATTCCTCTGTATCATCTACACTACTTGGTTCGTTTTCAAAATCAGAATTGAGTTATTCCAGTACCTCTTTTCACGACCTGTCATTTATTCTTACAGTTCTTTCTAGCTTATCTTGTCTGTTACCAAATGTTATGATATTGAAGTCTGGTCTCCACACGGCCAAAGCTGGCTGGAAGCCTCCAGTTGCAGTAATTTCGAGGATTTCCAAGCACGGCGAATGAACATACGCTTTCGCCGAAAAGCTGATGCCAAACCGGAGTTTGTGCATACTTTGAACGGCTCTGGTGTGGCAACTTCGCGGCTGATTGTGGCCTTGTTAGAGGTGTATCAAAACGAAGACGGCTCCGTAACCGTGCCGCCAGCGTTGCAGAAGTATACCGGGTTTAAGAAGATTACTATTAACAAAAAAAACAACTTATTATGATAAGGGAGTCCATGATGCTGGCGTTTGAGTCCCCCCATAAGACATATTGTGATTTTGACGATCCTTTTAATGGTTTCGTACTATTTCCACATAATTAGTGGTAACATAGCTGTGTTGGCCTTAGGCGACTTGGTGCTGCAGTGAGTTGTTAGTAGTAGTGGTGGTAGAGTAGCCAAGGTTTAATATTCACAAAAAAAAACTTATTGAGAATATATCAAAACCATAGCTTTCAGTTCCTAAAACCATAGCTGTCCCAAACCATAGCTGACAGTCTTTTTTTCGATATTTATCTTCAATTTCATTATTATTTAAATTAGCATTTCTAGTTCTTAACATTAGCAGATTGTTTCAAGTGGGCTAATGCATATTGTTAATAATATTTGATAATTCTCTGATGACAATGATAATATTGTAAATGATAATAATTTTTCTTAGACGCATTGTCTAACTTCCGTGATTATACTCGCTTTTTTCTTCATTTGGTAAAAACAGTGTTGCCAATAATCTCGCTTAAATTTACAAACACTCGACGTCAGAATATTTATGTGAAGCTGAAGAACAATGTTCAAAGAGCCATATCAAAACTTAAAACTAGGTGAAATAATATTCTATAATAATTTAAACTTAAAAGATTAGAAATTTCTGTCAAAGAATAATCGAAACTCAAAACAGATAGAAATCAAAAGAAATAATCGTATCAACCCTAAAGACAAAAGATACTGATAGATGAATAAATAAATCCTAAATAAAGTAGAAATTGAAATGAACATTCAACTTTAGCTTAAAACTAAAAGAAATCACTACAAATAGCGACTTGGCCACCTTCCTCCCTATCCACAGACTTTCCAAAGTCTATTGCGTCAGTTACGTTTAACTGAAACTATCTGCATTTTGAAATTGTACTTTAATTTTTTAGAACAGTAACCAAAATGTCAAATGAATGAAATAATTGTAATAGTCAAAGATGACTGGAATATACTAATGAGAATAAGCTGAATGTTTAATATATAATGATACTAATTTCCGGAACTTCAAGATTTCATTTAACAGTAATTGTGTAAAAATATTTGGCTTTTAGTAAAGTCTAAATGACACAATAGACTTTGAAGGAGTAGAGTCAGAGGGTGGTAGGCAAATACTTATTTGTAGGAATTAATGTTTATTCAGTCTGATTTCAATTGCTTCTCGAACTACCTGCTTTATGCCTAGATCATTGCTAACAAGGGCGGATTCTTCAAGAAGTATTTTGTGGCTAGGATTTTCAAAAACATGGCTGCTTAAAGCAGAATCAAAAGGAATATTAGCAGTATTAGAATCCAAAGCTTTGATGATGTCATCTTTACGCTGTTGTAGGTGTTTCTCTAAATTCTGGTGAGTTCTACCTCCATAGTATTTGCAACAGTCACGTGGTGTTTGGTAGACCCCTCTTTGGCGAGTAACTGAGGTTTTATCTTTTGCAGAATTTAGGAAATTTTTGATTTGGAAGTTATTGGTAAATACTACATACAGATTATTTTGTGGATGGAGGGTGCAAAGAGGTAGGCTTTGAATAGGTTGGGACGTAGGAGGAGTGTGGGTAGCTATGTTGGCATCACGTGGCTTAGTGTTGGTGTTGGCCTTAGGCGTGAGTTATTAGTCGTAGAATTTAATATATTACCTGTCCTCTATGATGGTAAATATCGGCATTGTTTCCGTCGATAGAGATAGCCTGATCAAAATCCTTTAGACTGTCCAAAGAAGAATTCAGTGTAATCTGCAGCGAAGCTCGCTTTATCAGTGCATTCACCATAACCTTTAAAAAAAACGAGACTTACTAACAAGAACATGCTAAAACCTTGCATTTCAATCATGGAAAGTTACCGATCAAATATGCTTTTGAGGATTTATATCAGTGTATCTTAGAGAATTCCTTATTTCTTTAATAATTTAAATACATGTCTAAAATTCTACAAGATTTTTCCTAGCTTGAGTTGATTCCTTAATCAGTTTTGAACTAGCCTCTTATTAAATAATGCATGAATTTCAAGCAAGGGCCAGCATATAAATTTAATTAATATTTATTAATATCTATAAATCGCGGAACTGTAACCCTTGCATTTTATAGGTTTGCACATTTACTAAAAATTCTCTTACGTTTGGCCACACGAGAATATTTTCTAGGAGACCAGGAAATTTCTTGCGCAGAAAAATCTCCCAGGAAGTTCTGTTCTACTATTGTATCTTCTTTGTATTAGGACCGTGATTGGGTTTAGCCCACTTGTCTTCCTGAATTTGGAATTGGAATTCCTAACGCCGCAGTTGATACTACAAATTTGAGCTGTAACCCACCATGTCGGAATAGTTAAAAGCAACATTCGTATGGGAACCAGAAATCTTGGAAATGCTTTGAGTCGAGAGATCTGGATGAAACTTGGTGGGTAGAATAAGCAAATGTCGTAGATACGTGATTGACGTAACCGGAATGGATCCGCTCTCTTTGGGGGAGTTAGGGGGGGGGGGCAGTGCTTTGGCAAGTTTGGTGCTTCTGGACGTGCTAGGATGATGAAATGTGATAGGTGTATCAGGAACCTGCGCAAATGACTTGATAAAGTCGTTTTCCCCGATTGGACCATCTTGGGGGCTGAAGAGAGAGGAAAAATTAGAAAAAATCAAGTATTTTTAACTTACGAGTAGGTTATTGGATCTTAATGAATTTTTAATATTTAGAAGGACCTCTGATTTTCCTTTTAAACTGTTGATTCTTAGAATTTTGCTAGAGCTCATCCCATATGAGCTTTTGGCTCTTGGCTCTTCCGACCTCGTCACAAGTGCCATGCGAGCTATTAGCTGTAGTTCAATATCAAGTAACGGCTTAGTTGCCGAACGATTTACATCCTGGATAAGATTTATAGCTTTATTGTAAGTGTTGAAAAGAGGTTTTAGAAAAGAAGGGACAGTAGACATCAATATGACTGGACAATAGGGAACGTTGGAATGAATTGAGCTGTGAAATAAGATTCTTAGAATGAGTCCATGAAAAATATATTTGGGTTAACACCGAGGTTTCTGCATACCTTCATTTTAATCATATCAATATGGTGTTTAAAAGACAAATTTTCATATAGGAGGATACATAGAAAACGGAGATGGCTATCCTTTGGTCTTCATATAAAGCCTTTGGATGTATGAATTTCAGATAGTTGAGGACAAGCCTGATGTATACGAGAAAAAACTAAAAAACTAGTTTTAGAAATATTTAAGGCAAGTGGGTTAGCATCAGACAAGATTGAGACTCTCTCGAAGAGGTCAACTAACTATGTACGATCCTCATCCTCTGTTCTCCTAAAAGTAATGAGGGTGGTATCTTCGACAAAAGCAACAAGAGCATCCGAGGAATCTAAACTATGATAATGGGTACGGGAGAATGTTGGAGGACGTAGACGACAACAATAAAGAGGATTTTCATTTCTAACTACAAAAATTAGGCCATTTACATATATTAAGAACAATACTAGCACTAAAATTGACCCTTGAGGGACCCCCGGGCAAAAAGCGAAAGTTTAAATAGAAGAATACCGTCATCACTGTCCATTTTATTACTCGTCACACGTCTAACTTTTCTGGTGCCATTGTGCATCCATTGAAAGGAGTGTCGTCATGAAGTCTTCTACCACAGTCCCGTCGTCGAAACCAGAACATGCCGTCCGATTACGCATTGATGAAGAAGCGGTGTTAGCTCCCTATCTCTTCGCGTTACAGACGTATGAAGAGCGGGAGATCGAACGACGCAACGAGCGTATGCTCAATGCCCGCACACCCTTGGAGAACCGGTATGCAGACGATGATCCCGAGTGTGTGCCGCCGACTCCGCCATCAATTCGACTGACCCCCCGTCACTACGTCACACTTTCAGATGGTCGACGCGCACTCCGTTTGGATGCACGTCGAGCATTACCGCTGTGTGGAATCATGAGTCCTGTGATTCTGACAGAAGCGGAACAATCACCGAAACCAGTCTATCAGGGTATCAAGTGTCGCGCTTGTCAAGGATTTCATCTTTCACGACCGACACGTAAAGTTCAGGTCTCTTCGCAGACACCAACAATGATGCACGAAGACGATCTGGAAGTACGATGCCCAAAATGTCATGCATCCGTCTTAGAGATTCAACACGATGGACCCTTCTTTACCATTCATTGCTTCTGCGGATGGTTGAAAGAAGGGCGAATTGAAAGTCAGGGATTGTCGCCAACTGAACTTGCTCACAACGCACAAGCTCTTGCTTCTGCGCCGGTTCGTGAGTGTTCGGATGAGAGCGATGAGCAAGACTGTGAGGGATTGCACGATGACACCGCCACAGACGATTGGTTCTACCAAGCGTGTGAGAATGGTGATGTCGACGTCGATGAGGAGATCATCTCGTTCTCAGAAGAGAGCGATGAGCCTCTTTTGATGGAAGATCTCTCCCAGACCCTGACAGAGACGGATGAACAGCTTATCGCATTAGAGAACCGATTATGGCTCGATCGTCATGTCCGTCCATTTCGTGTGTCGTTACTGGAAGCCACCATGCTGAACCGCATTCCCGACGAACTCGTCAACCTCGTCTGGGCGGTGGCTGCGAATCTAATTGAATCCTGTGAAGATCTCTCGGCAGCTGCGCAACACGAAGTCGCCGAGTGGTTGTGCCAGGCGTATCCCGAGGATCTTGAAGGCTTGCTTCCTGAACGGAACGAGCAAGACGATCCCGAGGCGCCACGGCAGCTTCCAGTAATTCGCGTGGTTATTTCACCTGAGTTTATATCTACGCCTTTCACCCCATAATGGATACGTTCTAATGTAAGAAAAGTTTCTTTGCTACAATCGATGCGCTTAATTCTTTGAGATACCGGTGCTGTGCCTAGGGTTTCGCCGTTTTCATTCAACCATTTTAAACTGGCACCAGATTCTTTAAATTCACTAACAAAAAACACGTTTTCTTTAGTGTCATAACAATATTCAAAAGGCGAGTGGCTGCGGTAGATTTCGCGTGTGGAGTTTTCGTTCCTGACAAGCAGTTTATAACGGCCTATTTCGGCAAAGTGCATAAATGCTAGACTCCCGTCAGGTAGTGGTTGAGGTTTGATAGCGCCAAAATTGCTTGTTGCTGGGGTAACTGCAAATAGGTAATTGCGACGGTGAACTTCAATATCGTATTTTGAAATACCTGCCTGTCCCGCCTCAATATCTGAATAATAAAGGTACCCACTATCCGCTGACCAGTTGATGCCTGGCCACTGGGTATCATGACAAGGTAGTGGTGTTCTTTGGATAGCGCCCCCTTCTTCATTGATATTCTCAAGGGCAATGATATGCAATGAACACCCTAGATTTTCGGTTGAGAGTTGATACGCAATGTATCTGCCATCAGGTGATATTGATTGGGTCGACAATGCTGCGTTGGTAATTAATCTTTGCTTTTGATTTTGCTGTGTA
This sequence comes from Alatinidae sp. Z8VKAUB7J3, assembly GCA_010016025.2. Taxonomy (NCBI): domain Eukaryota; kingdom Metazoa; phylum Cnidaria; class Cubozoa; order Carybdeida; family Alatinidae; species Alatinidae sp. Z8VKAUB7J3. Next base: position 109,077,606 of record JAAAKM020073195.1, on the reverse strand, counting down.
ACCCAATAGAGAGAACGTTCATTTCTTTGGTTCGTTTCGATATAGGTGATTTGGCCATCGTCACTCTGTGTCAAATTGCTTTGCAATCCTTGCTCACTAACAAAAGATATTGCTTCATAAACCGTATTTTGCTCTTCGGTTAAAGACATTGTCCTGTCGTAAAAGCCAAAGTACGTTAATGCAAAAAGAAATATTGCCAAAAGGCTAAGTGAGATGTGTTTCTTGTTAGCCAGTATTGTTGTCGTTTTTTTGCGTTCTTTTTTATCTGGTGACAAAACCTGTACAGTTAACTCATATCCCTCGTTCGGCCAGGTCTTAATCAATTCTTCACCGCTCATTTCAGTGAGTATTTTTCTTAGGTTCCAAATAGTTTGCGTTAGTGCTTTATCACCGACTCGGTAATCGTCATTCCAGATTTCTTTGATTAACTGCGAGCGGGAGCATTTGTCAGGTGAATTTTGCAAGATGAGAATTAGCACTTTGGCTAGTTTCAGTAAACACTTCCAGCTGGAAAAACAATTCTTCCTGCAACGGATGATAAATTCACAATATGACCAGATTTTTTTTCTTTCATGTGGGATATTACAGAACCGGTGCAATACAATACACCTTTGATATTAACGTCAATCATTCTGTCCCATTCATCAACTTTTAGGCTTTTGAAGAAACTCAAAGGCATCAAACCTGCATTATTTACAAGAATGTCAATAGAATCCCATTTTTCTAAAACTGCCTTGGAAAAATTTTCACATTCAGATTTTTGTGTAACATCTAATTTTTGATAAAAAACTTCGCCGCCATTATCTGTGATCTTTTTTGCAAGATCTTCTAATCTATCAGTTCTTCTGGCACCTATCGCAACCTTAGCTCCGGCTTTTGATAATGCCAAAGCAGTGGCATAACCAATACCACTGCTTGCACCAGTAATTATTGCAACTTTATCTTTAATCATCCAAATCACTTATTCAAACTAAATTTTCATATTGTAAAAATGTTTATCCTTTATGAGAATAGTTTAAAGAATTCAGTGGCAACTTTATTAAAAGAAAAATAATAAATTATTTTTGTGAAGCCTGAGAAATGTGCTTATTGTGGCGATTTAACAGATTTACCGTTTCAATGCAATTATTGCAAGGATCCTTTTTGTTCAGAACACAGACTACCTGAAGAACACAGATGTGTAAAATTAAGTCAGATAAGAGCAAAGAGATTCGGAGAAAGAAAAGTAATACGTGATGGTGGACGTGGCAGGCAAAACATTTTCAGACGTATTTTTGGAAGATTTTAGCTTTATCAGTATGGGCTTTTGTCAGGAGAAATTTTTGCACGCCTTCCTTGATAGATAAGAGCAATTGCAAGTGCAAACATAACCAGTGCGGTTAATGGAAAATTTTGAGGGGCAGGCAAGATGAACCAATAATAAACTCCAAAACCAATCGAGACAGCTGCTTGAACCCACAGTTTGATCCATTTAGGGGATCTTACTATTCGGCTTATTCCCTCTACAGCAAAAATTCCAATCACAGGATAAATCGTATAGAATAGAAAATCAATTACATCTACTCCTGTGTGGGACATACAACATGCAAAGGAGTCAGGTATAATTTCTATCTAATCTTCCCAATGTACCTTTGTTGCAATATTTTTTGCAATAATTATTGCCATACATGTAGTAATGTTTGATAACTGGATTTTATGTTAATATTGGCAAGGGATGGTCACTACTGAGCGTCCCAGGATGAACGTCCCGTGCAAATTACATTGTAGCACAACCTATTTGAGTTGACACGGCGAGTTTCCAGAGAACTGACTATGTTATAGGGCTCCTCATACCCTTCATTCGTGAAAAATATTTTAAGAAATGATCATTTCATATCTTACTTGAATAAAAAAAAAAAATAGCAACATGAAATAATCTAGCCTATATAAGGAGAGTCTGCTTAATATAACTAATTCAGCATAGTTGTCATTATTTGATTAGTTAAACTATGCTAGTTTAACTTAAAGCAAAGAATGATTTGACGGTATCTTTTGTGTCCCATTTCGGGTTTTAAGACAATATGTGGTATTTGTGTCAAACTGTTGGGTAAACACTTTCTTGCATGACAAAAATTAGAATCTCGCGCATGTTTGCCTTTTTGTTTGATATGTAATTATGGAAAGCCTATCAAGTTTCGTCACTTAATAACTTTAAATCCAGTTGAATCGCAATTGTAGAAATGCTGAAAAATAAAGTTTGTTCACTGAATTCTTTGCAAGAGTTCTGTATCAACACTGTCGTTGCAGCCTTAAGAAGGGAATTTCTGCAATACTAGATTTTCTTATTTGTATTGACGAAAACCAAATGTGTTTTATTATTGATTAATTTTAATGATGGTCACGAAAGCGACCACCAGGCATACGATGATAGCCTACTAATCTGATTATATATTTAAACTCAAACAACCGAGAACTAAAAATACGTTTTAGGGTTCTGGAACTTTCGTCACTAAGAAGAGTAATTAATTTGAGAAGAAGAGGTATACTTCCCAACTCCTCGACATCTTTAGATTTTAAACATTTTCCAAATAGTTTTTTTGGTATTTATCTCTTAGCCACCACACTCAAGAAGTGAAGTGAGATTAATCCCAAAGAAAAACCTAAGTATGATGAAAATGCATATTTTAGTAACAAAATAATGTAAACTGCAACAAAGAATTATGGAAGTCAGCCCCCCCCCAGAACTCATTATATTCTGTTGTTTCTGAGCAAGCGTTCTGTTGTTTCAGGGGCTTTAGCAAAGGTCTTATCCTTGTATGGTATGCCAGACAAATACATTAAAGTGATTAGTGTTATGTACGAGAATAACACTGCTACAGTTTGGGTAGGAAATGAGGCTAGCTATTGGATTACGATAAACATGGTATGATAACAAGTATGCGTATGTAAGAGCGACTGTTAAGGTAGCGTATGTAAGAGGGGAAAAAAATTATACAGAATTTCACATTTTTGTAAATAAGAACTTGAATTCTCCACATTAGGATTGTCCAATATGCTGAATATAATAGCGTGATTTTTACTACAATCACTTACCTCTTTGGGGTTGTTTCCCCATTTATTGGTAATTAGACTAATTTTCTCAGACTCTGGCGCTTGATGTGTAGCATTAAACTTAATGGACTTATACATTTGGAATCAGCATTAAGACCAACTCTTTTGATGTATTAAGTGTCATCAAAATCCCTTTTCTTAGAGTTTTGGTTAATATTGACCGGAGTCGCTCCTTACTTAAAGTTCGTTACCACGAACCATTTGGTTCTCCACCATATATTGCATTTTGGAACATAGTATAATTTCCAAAATCCCTTCTTTGCTTCATTTTTTTTTCCTTAATTTTCTTTTGGCTGCGGAATTTTACCTGTAGGAAAAATATTCCAGAGTTGTATTGTCGGAGAGCGGAGATTTTTCAGGAGTAAATGGGACTTTCCAGGGGGAATACACCGGATACCATCTAAACAAGCCACAGAGAAAACTCTCCAGGTTCTTCACCTAGCCTATCTCAATTTGCTCAGGCATCCAGCCTTTGGAGTTGAAGGACAGACATCACCAGGTATCGTTACTACAGAGCAGCTTGAACTCAGATATTCCGTTTTGCTAGGAGAGTCTTATGGCCATATGTAGATAGATAAATTCATATAATCAGTCCTGTAGCTGCACAGTGGGCTATCTGTTTGGTAATAAGAGACTCACCTTCTGGAACCCGCTTCAGGATCTCTTCTTCCACCATCATTCTTAATGCCAAATTCTTAAAGTTCTTTAAAACACTTTAAAAAAGAGAGTTCTTTAAAAAAGAGAAATTTTTAAAAACGTATTAAAAAATTATATGCATTTCGTTACTTTTTACGAGTCAGACAATTTTTTCTTTTTTTCTGGGGGGGGGGATATACGGAATATAGGAGGGTTGGACACTCATTTTTTAACGATCTAAATTATGATTATAATAATAAATAATTCCTCCTGTGCTATATGTGGCGCATGGAGCATTTTTAAGGAATTGGTAGGAATCTATTTAACCGATGGGCTTCTTTCCCTGTTGGTTCTTCGATTTTCTCCATACTTTCTATGTAACTTATCTATTTTTATGAGTTGGACACACTCACTCCCCTCCTCGAACTAAGTTCATTCGCGTACACTTTGTGTTATTTACATGTTTCTATAATTATGAACTTCACGACGAGTCACGACGTAGGCAATAATGCTCCTAAACCAACGACTCAACATTTATTTTAAAAGAATTAGGTAGTAATGTTGCCTTATCAGAAATGTTTGGCAATGCCGACAAAAATTAGTTGATTAAAACACGAAAAACTAAGAATAAATATTATAGACGATTTACCCCAAAGCTGATACGAAAGTTGATAACTCTTTGAAATACCCCAAAAGCAAGATCCACTTCAGAGCGATATTTCCGTGCTTGTAATAACAACGTAGTGAGGACTTGATGAGCATCCTGGTATGACAAATTCGGCTTAACCCCAAACAGAGATGGCACAAATTCTACTTTAGGAACAGCTAGCAGAAGTAGAACCTATTCAAACTCTGCTAACGGAGTAGGCAGCGGTAATGGAGCTATGAGATATGCTACTAGTTAGATCCTTACTACGTTTTAGAGTGGAGATGATAATCCCAGAAAAAAAAAGTTCTGGGGCAGTAGATGTCGACTAACGCATTTGAAATAGCAGCTGCAAATAGCTAGTCAACAGCACATTTAAATAAATGAAAAGATGAAAAGCGCTAATACCATCAGTATCAGATGGTTTTGATTCAGCCCTACAAATGATATGATCAACAGAAAGGGAGGTAGGTCTACACAACCTTGTAAAATCTTCAAAGGTAACAAAGGAGAGTCTAAAATAGTCATAATTCTCTGAAATGAAAATTTTTAAAACATATTTGACCCCACAAAGCTAACGGTACCCCTAAAAGACATGTTACAGCAAAATTTAATGACAATTTAACTCTAGATTTTAATTCCCGAATAACTTACATGATAATTAAAGCCTGGTTTTTCTTAAACGTAAGAGTTTTTTGAACGGTTCCTACAATTTAACATTACGAAATTTAAAAACAAGTAAACATTCGGATTTTAATTGCTGCTGATTTCTGCATGTCTAGGAGTTCTTAGTCGTCGATATTGAAAAGATTGAGGCTGACGCGTACACACCTAGTACGATTGGAGGATAGAAAATCTTCTGAAAAAAAGAATCTTGCAACGGTCCAATTGCACTCTCTGGCAAACAGAGGCGTCGGTTTACCAAAGAGTTCAAGGAAGAAGCGGTTCAGATGCTGCTTGATGGCCATTCGGCAACGTCGGTTGCTGAACGTCTCGGGCTCTCCGGTGCCAATCTGCTGTACCGTTGGAAACGTGAATTGATTGGCCAGGCAGGCAAGACCGCCGAATCCCTCGATGGCCGAGTACGCGAGTTGGAAGCTGAACTGCGTCGCGTCGAGCAGGAGCGTGACATCTTAAAAAAAGCGTTAGCCATTTTCGGCCGCGAAACGTGACGGATGTGTTCGCTGCCATCGATCAAATTGTCCTCACCGACGCGATTGCTGCTTCGCGCGTTTGCGATCTGCTGAGTGTCAGCCGATCAGGTTTCTATTCATGGAGAAAGGATCAGCGGACAGTTGGTGAAGCGAAAGACAAGGAGCTTGTTTCAATGATTCATGAAATCTTCTGGACTCACCGGGGACGCTATGGCGCCCGCCGAGTTGCCGCTGAATTGAAACGACGCGATGTCCTTTGTGGGGTGGGAAGAGTCGCCCGATTGCTGAAAACACAGGGTTTGAAGGCGATTCAGCCGAAATCTTTCAAACCTGTCGATGGGCGCTTGAAAAGGGACCATCCGTGGGCGCTTGTGGTCCCTTTTGAAATTGGTGGTTTCTGAACATTCGGGGGGATTCCCCGCTCTATTCCCTTTGGTCGGCAGCAGAGCCGGTGGGCGCTTTGGCCCCTTTTGAAGTTTTTCCGCTTGAAAGTCGATAGCTTTTGCCACTCAGCTTCATGATTTCCGCTGACTGCAAGAATCGATCCAAGATCGCACTGGCGCTGGGCACGTCACCGATCAACTTGCCCCAGTCTTCCAGCGGACGATTCGTGGTCATCATTGTGCTTCGCATCTCGTGACGACGCATGATGATCTCGAACAAGTACTCGCCACTACGTTTGGGAAGTTGCTTCATCCCCATGTCATCAATGATTAATAGGTCAGGTTTCAAGTAACGAGACAACACCCGGTCTTCACCTCCATTGACTTCGTCATGCAAGAAGTCACGAACAACGTCGAAGATGCTGCGGTAGTAGACCACCGCGCCGGAGCGGATCACTGCATGACCAATCGCTTGGACCAGATGACTCTTGCCCGTGCCTGGCGGACCGCAGAGCAGAACGTCTTTGGCTTCACGCAGGAACCGGCCAGTCGCCAACAGATTTACAATGGGTTCTGTACTATTTTCATACCTCATCTTACCGGATCGGGCGGGTTGCCGGGGCCTATTCTCATAGAGCTTCGGGCCGGGATCGAAGAACTCCTGATTTCCGATCCCAGTCACGAGCGAAGCTCGCACTTGGTCGCCTTCTACCAGGAAGTCTGCGAGCGACTCGAGATCACGGACGCCCCGGCGGATTTTTCCCTCAACCCCACTCAGCAAGCCGACCTGACGCGATTCCAGGATCTGATCGAGACCTGGGAAGTCGCTGGCCCATACGATGGGCCCCAGCAATACCAGATCGCGACGGATGACCTCGCCTACGCCCCTGAATCACGTCCCGACGAAGTGAACTGGACGACAGTGGGCCCCAAGGATGGCTTCGGCTACGTGGTGTTCGATCGTGCCCTTTCGCTCCCCACCCGGGAGACTGACCAAAAGGTCGCCTATGCCCGGACTCAACTCGTGAGTCCGGATGACCGGACGGTCACCCTCTCCCTGGGGTCGGACGATTGGGTGAAGGTGTTCCTAAACGGCAAGGAAATCCATCGCTATTTGCAGGGTCGCCCAGCGTTTCCGGACCAAGACCGGATCCGACTCCCGCTGAAAGCCGGTTCAAACCAACTCCTTGTCAAGGTCGGGAATCTGACAGACGGCTGGCGTTTCTGTGCTCGGCTCGCCGAGAACCACGAAGGCGTAGAAATCCAACTCCCCTAACGCCCGGCCCGCGGCCGCGGCACCGTTCAGAAAAAAGACGGGTAGCGAAGACGACGTCTCCGCTACCCGCCAAACTACCTCCCTGGCGTCATCGGAAGTAAGCCCGGATTGATCGCCTCCCAGCCCTCGTGGCCGGTTCCATCCTGGCTATATAAGTCTATACGGCACCACCACCGCGATCTTTCAAGAATTCTTCCAAATTCGACATCCCTCGCTGTTGGAATCTTCCCTGCCGCCACCATACACACCTGATTCCATGAAGTCTGGCGCCTAAAACCTTGGACAATCGTTGCGTTTCCCTGTTTCATCACCCACTTTTACAGTGCTATGGACGAAACGAATTCGCTAATCGCGCAGCGCCGAAGCAAGCTCGACGACCTTCGCAATCAAGGGATCAACCCCTTTGCCAACAAGTTTGAGCCCGCGGAAACCTGCCAGAGTGCTTTGGATAACTACGCCGAAGATCGCGAAACCCGTATCTGCCCAAACTCGCTTCCGGCGAATATATTGGCGCTTGGGGTTTGACCGAACCCGGCTCCGGTTCAGATGCCGGCGGTATGCTTTCCACAGCGAAGAAAGTGGAGGGCGGCTATATCCTCAATGGCACCAAAAACTTCATCACCCATGCCATCAGCGCCGATGTGGCGGTTGTTTTGGTTTCGACCCAACCTTCTCTGAAAACACGAGGAATCAGTACCTTTATTCTTGACCGGGACATGAAAGGCTGGTCAGGTGGGAAAAAGGAATCCAAAGTTGGTATGCGCAGTTCGGAAACGGCGCAATTGGTTATGGAAGACGTATTTGTACCCGAATCCAATTTGATTGGCCATTTCAATGAGGGCTTTATTCAGGCCATGAAAGTGCTGGACGGCGGCCGAATCTCCATCGCCGCACTTTCCTTGGGCATTGCCCGGGGCGCCTTCGAAGCCTCTCGCGATTACGCCGCCGAACGCAAACAGTTCAACCGTACCATCGATAGTTATCAAGCGACGCAATTTAAGTTTGCCGACATGGCCACGGAAATTGATGCCGCCCGACTACTCACCCTTCGTGCCGCGGCGATGAAAGATGAGGGCAAAATCACAACCTTTGAATCGGCGATGGCCAAGTACTTCGCTAGTGAAGTTTCGGTTCGTGCAGCAGAAGAAGGTGTTCAAATTTTTGGTGGATACGGCTACTTACGAGACTATCCTGCCGAAAAATTCTGGCGTGATTCTAAACTGTGCACCATCGGCGAAGGCACCTCCGAAGTCCAAAAAATCGTGATTGCCAGAGAACTGAAAAAAGCTTTACCCAAGTAGGTTGATCGGGCGGGGTTTCGGCACTTATGGTCGAAACCTCAACCCGAAATTGTCGAGGTCGGCCATTGCCCAAACCCACCGTCATCGGTATTACCGGCGGTATTGCCAGTGGCAAATCGACGGTCAGTGAGTTTCTTTCCGAATATCCTCATATCGACGCGGATCAGGTTGCCAGACTTGTCGTACAGCCGGGTAGTCAAGGCCTGAATCGGGTGGTAGCCGCTTTTGGTCCCTCAATCTTGAGCGAAGATGGCCAACTGAACCGATCGGCACTGCGCGCACAGATCGCAGAACATGAGGAGGACCGCCTCAAACTGAACGGCATTCTCCATCCACTGATCCGAGCGCACATTTCCTCCGAGATTCAGCGTTTGCCACCCCTCAAGTAAGGGACATGATCCTTATATCATCCCAACATGTTCATACTTATCCGCCATTTCATTTTAGCAAATTCTTCGCCATTTTCTATGTGCAGAACAGTTAGAGAGACTATTGATTTTCGTCAAAGAAAGGATTCCTGTTATTTCCCGGGAAACAGAAACGACATCCACGACTATTCTAATGGGGAACAGAGTAATTCTCTTGTCCCTGGCACATATAAAAACGACTATTAGAACGAATATTTTATTAGTCTTGTGTACAATTCTGAAAATGTCACACCTCATCTTCTAAAAACGGATATGTCTCAAAGATACCAACAGGTAAGCCTCTTTCTATACCTCCCTCCACAAATAAGGTATGCATGCTTAAATTTAACCTACTATAACTCTTTATATTGAATAAATATCTATAACCCTATTCCCCCTCCTCCCATACAAAGTTTTATCACTGATCTAATAATTTTTTTTCTTGAAAAATTCATTAAACCACTTTCAAGCAAGTTACTGAAAAAGGCATGAGCTGGGTTAAACCCTTAATGATATAACGCCCGCCCTATTTTCTAACCGACAGCTGCTATCATATAGAGGGGGCATCCCGTTGTCTGCTAAATCAAGGCATTCAGACGGATTGTAAATAATTACTTTAGGACAACTATCAAGCATACTGTTAAATAATTACTGAAAATAGACTTGCTTTTATAGCAGGTGCTTTCGTCTGGAAAATATCAGCCTAAACGCTTACATAAATGTATTTTATCAATGAAAGGGAGGGGATGATATTCTTTCATTATACTAAACTAGAAGCAAAGAAGTGTCCTTTTCTGACAATAATAATGAGCCCCCTTCCCCTCCTAGGTGTAACCGTGAAGTTTGCTGACTCTGTAGGCTTCTCCTCTAGAGTGGCCTATAATAAATATTTCTCATAAAATTCTAGTTTAGCTACTTTTCCATATCTTGAAAAGGGGGCTAGGAAAATGAGACGGGGGTCTACATATTTGCCGTGAGAAGGTATTTCGAGGCACATACCAGAACTTGTTTCTTCACCCTTTAAATAAATAAAGCCTAAAAGTCTCAGATGAAGGGAAAATGGCTAATTTTTTCAAAAGCTTTTCTTTGAAAAACTACTTGCATTACAATATAAGCTGGATAGCAGATATAGATTTGACAGTTATAAAGAATGAAGGGATCCGATCGTCTGTATTTCCATCCACAAAATCATTTTGCAACCTAATAGAATCTGATAATACTATACGTAATACGTAGCTTTTAAGAATGCTTTACATGTTGGAGATAATAGTGCAAAGTCACTAATAATATAATTAATTGAAAAGGAATCCCGGAGCTCCCAATCTCATCCACCCCCGCTCCAACAAACCCCTGCTTCTGACCCCTTCTTGGTCTTGTATCAAAGAAGATTATATATACTATAAAAGCTTTAGACAGAGCACGATATATTTCTTCTCCTTCATCACCTACCACTCTCCTTACTCCTTGGTGTTCCCGAACCAGAAAGCTTCACATCTGAATGCATAGTAAACAGAAAAAAAACAAACTAGGTGCTTTGAAGTACATTACAACTCATATTTTCTTCTTTTTTAGTTTTGGTGCATGTTTTTATGTATTTATAGCCTTTAACTTTGCCTCCCCTTCTTCTGTTCAGATGTGACTAAGCCGTTACGGTCTCTTAAATTGAACTTGTTTAAAAATAAACAATCAAACTTGTCAAAAAAAAACACGCAGAGGAACACTGACACACAAACCGGTCATAGCGTTGAGTTCCCGTATTTTTTAGGGTTATCGATTTTTGTCATGTTTTCTTTTATGTTTAAAAAGCAGGCGATTAATAAAATCCTTTTGAAATGTCGAGATATGGCGTTTTTTTCATGTTATCCTATATGTTTACAAATCCAGGAGTTCTTTGCGGTAGAGACTAATTTGTTGAAATCAAACAACCTGTTAATTGGATTTTCTCTGTTCTTCGAGAAGATCTAGCTGCTCATAGAAAAACATTGTCCTCTATGTCCACCGTTGGTATTAAGTTTTCTTTTAGTTTTATTTTCCTCCTTCAGTCTGAGTTCTGTCAGTACTCTCGTTTTGTCTGGTTTTTTAGATCAAGACTTAGTAAAACGCTTGTTTAAAACATTATTTTATTTCATCAAGCATTAATTCAATTTAAGTATTAAAAACAATAAAATGCTTTAATTTGTACATTTGCTTTTTCAGCTGTTGACTTCTTGTTTACTTTTTAATGTTATCTCTTGTTTTGGTTAAAATATGTGAGAGAACATCCTATTTCCTTTTTTTTTTATATAATAAGTTTCTTGTACCTTTTGGGCAAATTTATATCTGACGTCAAACGAAAAAAAAATCGGGCAAATTTTAGTAGTAGAATAAGCACTAACACTGTGTCAATATTGCTTTTCGGTCATCCCCTTCATCATTCTCTGAAAGTGACAGGTAATACCCTAAGCCTTTCCGGAGTCTGCTTTTAACAACCCGCATACACATAGTGTGTTTTAATTTAGTTCAACACTCTCCTTGATATTCCCTGAAAGCTGCACCTGAAAGTCCTTGGTCTTTTTGAAGATAGTAAGCAAGATACGCCAAGTAAATTCTATATTCAAATAATGGCTGAATTGCATTATTTACAACCCTTAATTCTAGGTGTGTGGTGGGCTCGTATTCAATACAGGCATAGTTATGGGATCCTTCAGCTATGCTAAACTAAATGGCGGTCTCAACATTTTAATCAACATTCATTGGGAAAAAGCAGACACGGAAGAAAAGCTGACTAACCTCGAGTCACTTTCGGCAATTTAATAGGGTACAAGAACATTTAATTTCAAATTGAATGAGCCCCTTCCGAGGCTTTTGTGACAACTCCTTCGATACGCGGTGCTTTGCTTTGTGACGAATTGCATAAATTATAACCTTTGTCCCAAGGAGTGAGGCTGGGTTTTCTTCTCCGGATGCATAGCTATTGAACTCTTCAGGTAAGGGAATACGGGGCGGAATGGGGTAAGGGGTGAACTGGGGTGGGAAAAAATTAGTTCCAATAGCTGCAACTACTCCTGGTCAGTACGGCTAATGTACGGCATCCATGTTGGTTTTGTTTCCTTTCGTTTCATGAGTGAATCTGTTGTCGTCTTGTTATTTGCTGTTGGATCGCAACTTTTATTGATTTTGTAATCAAAGTAAGGTCAACACACTTCTTTGTATTACAACTATAGCTAGTCATACTTTTAGTGAGTTCAATGAGCTTTGTTTTAGTCACCTTATTGTTTCTTTACGTGAAGTTTTCGCGTGGCCATAACCTCCAAATAACAAGGCGTGTTCCTGGGGTGGAATGGGGAAGTACCCCATTCCGTACCGCACTATATTGATCTGACCAGTCGTTAAAACTGGGTCAGTAACCTTTCTTGATTTATTTTCAGATAGTTCGCGTGTATATAAAAAAAGAAAAACAAACAATCCTGGTCGAGGCGACGAAGAATGCTACTGATGTCTTTTAATGAGTTTGACGTTCCCCAAACTATTCTTGAAAGGTATGTTAAGAAAAAACGGAAGATCTTCAGAAAAAAACAACAAAAAACTGCCTAGTGAAAAAATTTCCATTTGAAACTGAATCAGTTGATCTATTTGCACTAGTTTTACTGCTATATGTTAGATAGGTTGTGAAGTATTAGTTTTTGTGCGTTTTAAGTTTCAACTTCGCGCTCTACTTCCCACGGAAAAACTTAGTTTTTTAAATTTAATTAATATATTGACGGTAGAAAGTAATGGCTAATTTTGGATACTATGTAAATAATACTGTAACTTGGCTGTAAAGGAACTTTGTCAATAAAAATGATGAAGGGGGAATACAAAAGCAATTTTTTATACGTAATTTTGTATTTTTTTAAGTAATTTTTCGGGTAATCTTAATTTTAAGATGCTTAGGTTATTTGTCTAATATGTGAGTTTTTTATTCATTTTTGTATTTATTTCAAACAAATCGTTGGGCAACGCTACCTTTTGTCTACAAAGCTCTGTTCTACTAACTGGTAGTTAACTAACTAGTAGTTAATATATATTAACTACTAACAAATAATATTATTAATTAACATTGTTTTTATTATTAGTTGATGTTAGCAGTTAATACTATACTAATATTGTAAATATTAACTGCATAAATGAAATCTCTACTGCATAATATAACAACTTTCTCTCCGGTCTGAAAAAGAAAATATTATGATATTTATCACAAACTCTTATGATAGTGATTTCCTCATTTTTGTAGGACTCCGTTATTGGAAAGGTCTTTTCCTTTTTGTAGATAGAACGTAATAAGAAGCTGATTCTAATAAGAATGACTCCCCATCATTGACACGATGTTTCACAAAATCATCTGCCATATTTCAGTAAAACTAATAACCCTAGCGATAATGAAGATCTTGGTTCTTGTCTATTTCCGTTTGTGATATATATCTTAATTGGTCAATAATCCTACAAGGTTCACTTAGTCCAACGATTCTGTAATAATTGAACGGATTCTCTCGACTCCATGATTCTTGTAGAACGGGGTATTAATGATCTAGGTGTTAAAAGATAACACTGAAGATAGGTTACAAGAACTAGTTAGTACAGCAATGTTGGATGAAAAGTTTTTTTTTCAGTTAGACTTTATTTATACATACACTCCAGCCAGAAGTGGTTTTAAGGGGGAGGGCACTTGCCCCGGGCGCAGAAATTTTAGGGGTCAAATAATGCAAATAAAAAAATCTAACGGTTCTTCAAAAGGGTAAGTAGTCTTGACGAAAATCTTACAACCAATTCAGTATATAGGGTGAGTATGCATCGAATTCAAAATAAAACCCAATTGTAAGTTTAAAGCACAAATATTCAAAAAAGGGGAATTTTACAGTTTTCCTCAGAAAAAAGGTCACAAACGTGTTTTGTGTATTATTTTTGGTTGATTTCATCTTACCAACGAGCAAAAACTATCGGTATTTGACGAAAATTAAAAGCTTTAGTGACCTTTCTCAGAATTGAAAGGAATTAGAATAAGAAGCAATAAAAAAGATTGTTTTTTATCTATTACGTTTTATTATCTTAAAGGCGCAACTATGTCGTTTAATATTCTTATTAATAGTTCATACTTTATAGGGTAACTAAATTTTTCAGGACAAAACAGCTAATATTTAACATGAAACCAAAGCCAGTCAGAGCTTGTTAAAACTAAGAAAAGAGAAAAAAAGGATCAAACAAAGGAACAAAAATAATTTGAAAGCCTGGTTGCACATAACGTCTTTTGATTTACACATGTACTATATAGGGCACGGGAGATATTACCAATTAGGACTAGAGATTAATGGAGAAAGAACCGTGGAGTATGAAGCACTTACCCTGATTACACCATAATGAGCGAATCATCGTAAGAAGTTAATTAAGGGATTACTCGATCGCAAATTCAGAGATCTAGTTACTTTTCTAGCTAAACCTTTTAGTAGAGAGTAATATCTCCCAGGACAAGCCGTCAGGTTACAAAGATATTAGATATATACATTTTGATATCACAAGACCGAAGGAAGAAACTCCGATTAGTCAAGCTAAAGAAGCAGCTGACAAAATAAGCACTATGCGATAAACAAGGATGCTGTCCAATTGACATAAAGGACAACCACCCCCCTGCAGTGTTCAAACAAAACCCTGCATGGAACCCCAACACTAAAAACATGAAACCGATGTTTATAAGCTCACCACGTGGGTGCAAGGACCTGTCATGCTGCAGGCATTGAACCTGGCCGAGCAATTGGATCTCAAGAGCATGGGATTCATGAGCGCTAACTATATTCATCACGTGTACCAGGTGATGAATCTCGCCTTTGCAGACCGAGACTTTTACTACGGCGATCCCTATGTACCGCCCGCCGAGCCTATCGAGGGACTGCTGTCCAAGCGTTATGCAAAAAAACGATTGGAGGGTGGCAGCCGACATTTTGATCTACGATTCTCATTTGGTACCCGTTGGCCAAGATCAGAAACAACATTTGGAAGTGTGTCGGGATTTGGCCACCAAAATGAACCATCGTTACGGTGATCTTTTGGTGGTTCCCGAGCCTTGGATCAAAGAGGATGTGGCCGTCATCCCCGGTACTGACGGTCAAAAAATGAGTAAATCCTATAAGAACACCATTGATTTGTTTGGGACCAAGAAACAACTCAAAACACAGGTGATGTCGATCGTCACCGATTCGAAAGGGTTGGACGATCCGAAAGATCCGGAAACCTGCAATGTATTTGCCCTGTACAAGTTCTTGGCCAACCAAGAAGAGATCGAGGAAATGGCGGAACGCTATCGTGCCGGCGGCTATGGATACGGTCATGCCAAGTTGGCCTTACTAGAGAAAATCGAAGCATTTACAGCACCCCGCCGCGAACGTTATCAGTATCTGAACGACCATCCCGACGAAGTCATGGACGTGCTTCGCGATAGTGGACTGAAAGCCCGAGCCACGGCCAAGGAAGTCGTTGGTCGCGTCCGCGAAACCATTGGAATTCTCTAAAACCAACTTTCGCAAAACAACGCCAGAGGTTCGGTCATGAGCAAAAAGGTTGTTCAAGGAATGCCGCAAACGCTCGATGGGCTGAAACGAGACCTGGCCGCCTTGGGCGTGGCTCCGGAGATGAACTTGATGGTCCATTCCTCTTTGCGGGCCATTGGCTGGATTTTGGGAGGTGCGCCCACTGTGATCAGCGCCCTTTTGGATACCATCGGGCCCACAGGCACCTTGGTCATGCCGACGGCGACACCCCATTGCGCTGAACCGACCACCTGGGACGATTTGGCATTCGCCCCGGAATACTTAGAATTGGTCAGATCAGAATTACCCCTTTTTGATCCGGCCACCACGCCCTCCGGCATGGGGCTGCTCACCGAATGTTTGCGGACCTGGCCAGGCACTTTGAGGAGCAATCATCCGCTCAGCTCGGTTTGTGCAAATGGGCCCAAAGCACAAGCGGTCGTATCTGACCATGCCTTGGCCTTTTCAGAAGGGGTGGGCACCCCGTTTGAGAAATTGATGCATTTCGATTTTCGGATTCTGCTCTTGGGCGTAAAGTTCAACCGTTGCACCATGCTTCACTACGCGGAATCCCTGGCCTCAACCCGGCGCACAACGCCATCACCTGGCGGCGTAAGCGGTCGGCCTGAATCCATTCGACCGCCGGCACCATCCAGGCCTTCCGAAAGGCGTTGGGCCAAGCGCCGCTCTGCTGCCGCACCAATAGATCGTCTCGTCCCGACAGCGTCAGCTCTTCAAACGCAGCTGCCGCTTCCACATTAAGGATCGTGTAAAGCGAACCGTAGGCTCGGTCTGGAATCTCAATCGGCACCAGCTCACAGCCCAAACCGCGCAAATCTTCCAACGCTTTCCGCTCCATATCTCGATTCCCCCCCTCGAACCATTGTGCTGCATACCCAATCTTCAATCCCGCCAGATCTTGTTGGCCGTCGTAGCGAAAGCCAACCCCAACGGACGACGCATCATGCGGATCCAACCCGTTGATCGCCCGAAGCACCAAAGCACCGTCCTCCACTGTCCGCGTGATCGGCCCAATCTTATCTAAAGACCAGCAAAGTGCCATTGCCCCCGACCGTCCGACTCGACCAAACGTCGGCCGCAAACCAGTAGTTCCACAACGCATGCTGGGAGAAACAATCGATCCCAGTGTCTCCGTCCCCAACGAAAATCCGACCAGCCCAGCCGCCGTCGCCGAGGCAGAACCCGCACTCGAGCCACTGGACCCTTGCTCGGGGCGGAATGGATTCCGCGTCACATCCCGAAACCAAACATCCCCCATGGCCAAAGCCCCCAAGGTGAGCTTGGCCACCAAAACGGCGCCCGCGTCACGCAAGCGCTTCACCACATGGGCATCGCTCTCCGCAACCCGATCCTGATACGGAGCCGCACCCCAAGTCGTCGCGATGCCTTTCGTATCAAAGAGATCCTTGGCTCCCCAAGGAATCCCGTGTAGCGGCCCTCGATATTGCCCCGCAGCCAACTCTCGATCCGCTTGGCGGGCTTGCGCCAATGCCAAGTCATCCGTCCGGGTCACGACACAGTGAAGCCGCGAATCGAACCGCTGCAACCGATCCAGGTAGATCCGAGTCAACCGCTCACTACTCAACTGCCCATCGCGAATCCACCGAGACAAATGCGTCACCGGAGCAAACGCAATCGAAGCGTCATCCCCCGGTAGTGGGACCGGAGCCGCTTCCGCCAGACAAGTTTCATCCGCCTGAGTCGGCAAGTCCTGGCCGGCAGGGATTGGACGGAAGATCAGGCCAGGAGCCGCTGAATTGGGTAATGGGCCATCATTATCTGACTCATAAGTAATAAAAAAGTATTAAGTAGGTGATTAGAGTTGGAATCCCATGTCATTTTCTGGCAAATCAAAAATTTGACTTAATGAAGGATCACGTAATTTTAGCTTTACTTAACAATGAAGAGAGCAAAATGCATGCAAAATTTGTCGATTGCCTCCAGAAGAATACAAATCTTATAAAAGCCGTGGTGTTATAAGAAATAAACAGCAAGGAGAGATTGCATTAACTTGAGAATTCCTAAATTGAATTGGTATTACAGATTTGCAGATTTGCTACCCCACGACTTAAAAATAAAGAAAAGTACGATAGGTATGATCTTTCATATCTTAGATATTTCAGAAGGGATGTTTAATAGAACCCACCTTATTGTTAATGCATTATGTAACAACACAACTAAGGCAAACGTAACTAGTTGATTGAAAACGGGAAAAAAAAGTTTGTATTCCTCGAGTTACGCTCATATCCAGCAAAAGGCAACATGGATGCACTGTTCAGTAGCATCAATTTCCACTTCAACGGTATTTGAAATGAAAATACATAAGCCGCAAGGCCAAACTTTCGAATTTGTTGGCTCTAACCTCTGTAAACCTGTTTTTAATCACATATTTTCTTGTTTCTATGGGAAATATGACTCTATGTTTTCTTGCTTCTACTGGAATATGGACCCATTCAGATTTTTATTTTCTGATCCTGGGTTTATTGTTTCTAAGGCATTTTAGGGTTAATGTATTGATGAATAGACACTTCTTCGTGGAATTTTCTCAGAGCAATATTTTTGCGGTAAATCCTTAGTCTTGGCTTTCGAAGGGCATATCCAAACAGACATTAATCAGGCTTGGAGAGTTATCATATTACATTTATTAAAAACATGTAGATATTGCATGGATCTTCATCTTGCCAATTCGTCTAGAATACACACGTGCGATATAATGCCAGGGAAATGGTTTCATTAGTAAAATAGCGTCTCTCGAATAATCTTTTTTGTACTAGATTAGTATTAAGTAAGTAATTAAGTAACATCTAAGCAAGAATTCTGACCGTTTAATATATGATTTCCAGTATGGGTTTGCTTTAATAAGATTTCATTTTACCATATTAACAGCTCGTACGGATGATTTCTTATTTCTTCCGATTATGTATTGGTCATTATATTTTGTTCATTCCAGACATTTTGGACCGAATCATGGTGTACATTCGCGTCCTCACGGAGCGTACTCGCAACTCCCGCCCATAAGCATCCAGATTTATTGACGCATGCATCTCAGCTTCAACGTTTCTGGGTCTTCCACGCTGTTTAGGTACTTTAACCACTTGTATTTGTATTTTCATCGGTCTACCATGTTTTTGATATCTTCAATAACCACTTCCGATCCAAATCCAACAATTTTGTCTGCACCGGGTAATTTTAGCGGTTTCCATATCATTAAAACAAATCGCGCATGCGTCACCACGCCTCTGTAACTCCTCACTACTTGCCTCTGGTAAACTTGCAATTTTATCAACGGCTGTTTTTCTCCTCACAAAGACTTTCCATCCTGAGCGTGCTTCACACCAAATATTAAAATAAGCATGAATACAGATCATAGCGGCTCGAATACAACCACCGGATTCAAATATCATTATAAACGCTCCATTCAGAAATAATAAAATCCCGAATATGAATTCAATTGCATTGCCTGTGGATTTCACCCAGTAGACATAGTCATCTAGATCTTCCCAGTAGTCATCATGTCTCGCATCAATTAGAAATAAACTATAAATTGTTAAAGATATTAACACTTTGATAATAACTTCAACGCTGAATGCTGTAACAGCGAATATCCATGTACTGAACTGGTGAGATATGTGTAAAACGTAAATCATATAAGCAGGAAAAATAATCAAAAATAGACAGACCATCCAAGATCGAGCATGTCGTTGAAATGACGGATTCCTCGATGTACACAGAGACATTAATACCGGATTCAATGTAGAATGTATGAAATGTAACATACATGTTAAAAGTAAGCAAGAATTCCGGAAGAGTCGAACTATTCGCTTTTTGGGGGGCAGCGTTGTCAAACCATTTTGCATAGCTAATAGAACAAAAAGTATTGCTGAAATAGTGCCAAAAGAATCCTCTTCTTCCGTTACGAGCAAAACAGATTGAAAAAAGCTACATATTTTTCCTGACACATAGGAGTAAACACTGGACATTCCTAAAACAGCCAAATTTGTATCACAGCCAGTTGCCAAAACGGACTCTAACAGTGGCGTGAACATACCATTTGGGTTTGATGAAAGTTCCGTGTAATGCGCACGAGTAAATAGGTATGTATTGATAAGCATTCGTAGTACCCAAAAAGATCTGAATAAATTAGGTACATCCAATCGATGCTAGAGTTTCGTTTACTATTGAGCCGGGTCGCTCCTTACTACAGTTCTTTACCACGAACTGTTTGATTAATTTGTGGAATTTCAGGTAGTGGTAAAACCAAATTACTTATAAATTTAATATGTAATCATTTATGTTTCGATAAAGTTTATTTATAAGATCTTGAAGAAGACAAATATCAAGATCTAATTCGAACCATAAGCTGTTTAGAAGGAAATAGTGGACAGAACATATTGTTTACAAGTTTTGATAAAACGATATCTTAAAAGTAGATGGAGTAGACCCTAATTATACGAATTTAGTCGTTAGAAATTTAAATACGAATTTAGTCGTATACGAAATTAGAATTCGCCCTGCCTAGATTCAAAAAAACACCTTTCATAGTTATTTTCGATGAAAAATATCTCTTTATACCTTCATTGAAAAAAAAAAAGCAATAAAATTATTTCCCTATTTACAACTATTTTGTTGTTATTACTAAAAAATAACAGAATTGTTTTTTAACAGAAAAGGATCAGAAAAACATTGAAGATTTATTCATGAGAGGTAGAAAACGAAATGCATCAATAATATTTATTTCTCAAAGCTATTTCGATATCCCTAAAATCATACGATCAAATTGTAATTATTTTGCATTTTTCAAACATTCCAATCCAAACGAAATCAATAGAATCAGACAAAATCATGCATCTGACTCAAAAAATGATAAATTTTCCTACTATTTTAATCGTACTACAATTAATCATGGATTTTTACTTATTGATCTGAAAACAAAAAAAGAATTTCTAAAATATAGAAAGAACTTTGATATAACATTATAAAAAAAATCACTGCCTTGTTTTATGTGCTTCTATACTACTCACTGAATAAACATAGTTAATAAATTTTGTTTCTATAATAAATGAATAAATTCGGAAATTTAGGAAATAAAACCAGTAAAGGTAACGGTGAAAGTAGATTACTCGATGAGAATGGTAATCTTGATTTACAGAGTAAGTGCGTAATTAATTTAGGTGATGCAAAATCAGACAATGATGCTATTATTTAACAAAACGTGAAAATTATTTTAAACGATTTCATGGGTGAAATGGTAAGCCAACATATTCTTACAAATCAGAATTCAAATGAGGACATTAATAGATTAACTGAGTTTTATCAATCACCTGATAATCTTTCGACTAGAGTAGATGATGAAGGATTAAGGGTTGTTTCGCAGTTTTTGGTTATGGAGAATTGTTAATGGATTTTAGAGAATGTATTTAGTTCGTCAACATTTTAACAAAAAGGAAAAACTAAAATTACTAAAAACCGAATTTTGAATGTTTACTAAAATTTGTATAACGATTTTAATTCTTGGAAAATTCTGCAAATCAAGGTTCAATATTTTATTTAACAGATTTTTCTTGTCTTATAATCTAAAGAAAAAGAATAAGAAATGCTCTGTTTTAATAAAGTGTAAACCAAGTATTCAAAAGACTTAATGCTTAGTTGCCAGAATCCTGTTGGTAATAATTTCTGTTTCGTTTTAAGTTCGACTTTAGGAAGCTAAGTAGTTAGGTATGCATTTATTTCAACCAAAAAAGATTATATAAATTATACTACAATAAACATTATGCTGCTCAGTTTAGGGACCTAAAATGCCCTTGTTTTGCGGCGAAACAACAACATATAGATGATAACTTATCCATTCAAGATCAAAGAAATACGCGAAAAGAAAAAAAAAACAGACGAAAAACTATACAGTCTCTAAATAGCCATTTCTCATCTAAAAAAAAGGGAAAATACCAGAGGGATAAATTTTAAACACTATAATTTACAAACTATCTAATAAATACTTTTTCATTCTTCCTTAATAACATAAGGTTTTCTGACCACCTAACATTCTCTGGGATATAGGAAAAAGCCCATATATTCCTATATTAGTTCCAAATATCAACACCAACATCTTTAACCATAAATCCAGATCTTTGGAAGAAACAAGAGTTCCGAGCATTTATAGCTTCATCATCAATTCAGGATTTTTTGGAGATATCTTGTTATTTTTTTCTAGTAGGCTTTAGGGGGCAAGTAGGCTCAAATATTGGGGTATTTATTCCAAGAACATTGTCGAGGGCACGCGAGGGATCCGATTCCTCATACACTTTCTTCCACGACAGTACGCTTATTTCTTCGCGGAAATTACGCAAATTTGCCAGCCGAAGATCTCTTTTAAGTTTACGCCTAGTCTTTTCATAATTCAGGCTCCTTTGCTTTATCATACATGTAACAGGAAGATTGATCAGATCCCGGATGGATAACATCAAGTTTTAAAAAATCTAAATTATAACTATTCATACATAACAAATCAAAATTAAAATCGCCCATGATTATACAATCATTTTTTTTTTCAGACGAACCGAGTGCGCCGTAAAGCAGGACCCCGAGGTAGGAAATCAGGAACAGCAAGGTAAAGGCATCGACCCAGGCCTTGGTCTTGACCGACCAGCCGCCATAGAACAGGTCCATCCGCACGTTCGATCCGAGCTGGATCGAATAGGGCCCGCCCAGCATGTAATAGGCCACCATGCAGAACTGGGCCATGTCCAGCGTCCACAGTGTCGGAACGAAAAATGTCTTGGACACGGACGACCACAACAGCACGCCAATCATCGCAAAATGAATCGGGTGCATGCCGACGTTTTCTGCCAGCGGAAGCAAGATGGTACCCAGAATAATGATAGCCGGAATGGCATCGATAAACATTCCGATGATCAAGAACGATGCGGCGATGAGAAACCCTGTTGTGATCATCCCCGTCCCCCAACCTGCCATTGCATCAACCAAGGCCTGTGGCACGCGAAAATAGGCCAATAACCACCCAAACGCCGAAGCCGTTCCGATGCAGAAGAGAGATACGGAAGCAAAGCGTGCCGAGTCGTACAACACGTTCGGCAAATCCTTCCAACGGATCGAACGATAAACGACACAGCCCAGCACAAGGGAGTAAACCACGGCGACTACGGAGGCTTCGGTCGGAGTAAACAACCCGGCAACAATTCCTCCGACAATGATCGCAGGAGTCACGAGCGCAAACGCAGCTTTTCCCAACGCCTGGATGAACTCATTAAGAGACGCTCGCTCACAGGTCGGATAGTTGCGAATTTTCGCATAGACCAAAACCGTCCCCATCATGAAGAGAGCAATCAGAATTCCAGGAACCACTCCTGCAAGAAACATACCCCCAATCGAGACGGACATCAGCCCTCCCCAAACGATCATGATTATGCTGGGTGGAATAATGACTCCCATCACGGAAGAGCAAGCAGTGATGGCAACACTGAAACTCGAATCGTACCCCTGTTTTTTCATCGCCGGAATCAGGAGTGAACCGATTCCGGCAGCATCCGCCGTAGACGAGCCGGATATTCCTGCAAACAGCATACTGACGGTCACATTGATGTGCCCCAAACCTCCAGGAAGGTGCCCGACGGTTGCTCTGGCGAGATTGATGAGGCGATCCGTGATCCCCGCCTGATTCATCAGATTTGCTGCCATCAAAAAGAAGGGAACGGCCAGCAAAATAAAAGCATTGTAGGATTTCCACATTTCCAGCTGAAACTGAAGTTTTTTCTTCCACTTCGAATCAAAAGAGAAGGTGAAAAAGAGAAACATCAATTACTCGTCAGAAGCTAAAGTACGCTTTTTCAAACAATAAAAATTTTTACCCACAACCGAAATTTGTTCTTTCACGTTGAGCCAAAAGAGAATCTGAAAAAGAAAATCCTCAAGTGTTGGCCTTCAGATAAAGCAATTGTTTTTTTTTTCAAACAGTTTATTAAATTACTTACCCAAAACTGACGGTTCTTCTTCGATATTCTCGATATATATTTGCACTCAATAAAGATTTTTAAAGATACACTCACTATATTTTTGCACTCAAAAGCGATTTTTTTTTTAGATGCACTCAATATATATTTGCACTCAAAAAAGACTCAATATTTGCACTTTTGTTTGTTCTAATAATACTGTGTTTTTCTATCCTTTCTTATTTAAGTGTTGAACAATCGTTTCAGGGCATGTCCTCGTCAAGCACATGCTTACTGGGGCAACAATTCACGAAAATGTAAGGGTGGAAGGTTTTTTTTTTGAGATGTAAGGTAAAAGTATTTTTCAAAACCTAGAGTTTGCAGCTTCGTTCTGTCTATTTTTTTCTATAAAAATGTCACAAACGTATTTTTTTACATCTAGTGGGACAATTGCCCATTGACCATACACATCTAGTGGGACAATAGGCACCAACGTATGGTTCATTGGTGTCAATAAAGGAAGCCGCTCATTGATTTTTGGGAATTTTCTTTTGCTGAAAAATATTTTGATCCTTGCATGGCTTTTGAAGCGATAACAACTCTTTTTGTGTGAATCAGACAGAGACTTTGTCGAGAAGTCTTCACCTTATGAAAACAAATTTTTACGAACCAGCAGGGACCTCAGCAGAGGACAGTTCCTTGATGGGGTAGAAAAACGCCGATCTCGAACACGAACTTTCGTCAACGGAAAATTGTTGGTGTACTTCCATTTTTATTTTATTTGAAGCTAAAAAGAATTCGAATCTGATAAAATTGCCAGTTATGATCAAAGTTAATTTCAGTAGAAACCTTATCTACTCAAAATTGCTTGAAAGTAAAACTGTTAATAAACCAATAAAATGTAGAATTGTATTGCGGCTCCTCCTCCGCGCACAAATCAAATTAGATTGTTTCTAGTAGGTTTTTTTTTTTATTTCAAACTAGGTCATTTTTCAATAGAGGGCACCTAGGCCCCCTCCCATACTCATTTTTTTCAAAGTCACCGGATCAAAATTCTGAGATTTCCATTTTATTCAGCATAGTCAAAAAACCTAATAACTATGTTTTTGGGGGCGACTTACTCACCCACAGTCCCCGTGGGAGGGCTGCAAGTTACAAACCTTGACCAGTGTTTAAATATAGTTATGGTTATTGGGGAGTGTACAGGCGCTTTCAGGGGGATTTGTTTGGCTGGGGGAGGGTTTGAGGGGAGGGGGCTATGCGGTTGGAAACTTTCCATGGAGGAATTTGTCATGGGGAGTGAGAATTTCCATGAAGAGGGCGCAGGACTTTTTAGTATTTTTTAAAAGAACAATGAAAAAATAAATATGAAAAAGTTTTTTCAACCGAAAGTAAGGAATAGCATTAAAACTAAAAACAAACAGAAATTATTATGCATATGAGGGGTTCAACTCCTCCTAATACCTCACTCTCTACGCTGAAGTGATTTACTAATTTCAACTGTTTACTCTACGGCCTTTGTGATCCAGGGGTCATTCTTAAGAATTGGGACAATATTTAAGCCCAATATAAGTTATCATAACAAAGTGATAAGCCCCCTCATATAAGTGATGAAAACAAATGAACATAGAGGTTCATTACTTAAGTTAATTCGTAAGTTACGTATATTTTTGCTAATAAAAACGCTCGTAAAAAATTATAATTCTCAGCTGCCTTTTAAATAGCCAAAAATTTGAAGGGTAACTAGGTCTACTCCCTCGCCCCTTATTTTCTCAAAATTGGTCGATCAAAACTATGAGAAAGCCAATTAGCCATAAAAATAAATTAATATGCAACTTTCGTTTTGATTATTCATGTGCAAAACAATTTTTTTTTTACTGAAAGTAAGGAGCGATAATAAAACTTAACACGAACAGAAACTTCATATTTGAAAGGGGCTGTTCCCTCCTCAACACCCCGCATTTACGCTAAAGTTTTTTTTACTGTTTTAAAAAGTAGAGTTGAGAAAAAGAGTCAAACTTTAGCGTAAAGAGCGAGTCGTTGAGGAGGGAACAGCCTCAGTACTTTGTTCTTTAAACTAAAGTTTAAAACTGTGTCCTCCTGAAAAACACTGAGGGTAATAATTGTTGTACAATTTGGACTGGACAATATTTACGTTAGGAAAATTCTGCTCTCAAGAATATAGCTAAACCTAATCCCTGGCCTTGTGTTGCCAAGCAGAGATCCATACCCTTAAGTATTGCCAAATTTAAAGCCATTATAAGCCCTAAACCGCCAATTTAGGTTGAATTAGAAACAGTAACATTAAGTAATAAAAATTAAAAACAGCAATGGTCTAGATTTGACTACATTGAATATACTCCGAGGTGAGATATTTCAGTTTGACTTTGGAAAAGATGATAGTGAAAACCATTTTCAACTTCGTCAAAACAGTTAAACATGGTTAACGTGGAAACCAGTCTAACACCGTTATAACCGAAAATGAATATTTAATTTACTCAAGGCTGTATCCAGGAGGGTTAGGGGTTTAAACCCCGCCCCCTCCGAAACGTTTGTTCGACTCGCTAAAACGTAACAAAAATAAATATAAAAAATTGATGCATTTTTTCAAGTTTTTTGTAGTCCCTCCCCTCTCCCCTCTGAAAAAAACATCCTGAGTACGACCCTGAATTAACTTAACTTCGAGGGTTTGTACTTTTAGAATCTTATTTTCTTTGTTTAATGTATTTTAGTTTTAAAACTTCCAAATATGCTATTTTTTTTCTACAGGGGGCCAAATTGATGAGATACATACGCTATACGAAAGCCTGCGATATATTCTTTGCCATATTTACTCTAATCTGGATAGTTAGTCGTCTTGGCTATTTCCCGTTTTGGATTATTAGAAGGTAAGCTATGTAATTAATCATATCAGGCCTTAAAATCTGTGAGTACAAGACTTAAACTAGCATACGTTTTGCCATAGTTGCTCTATTCTGGAAAGTAAGCCACTTAAGTTTTGAGTCGTCTTGATTTTTTTTTCTGATTGTTTTTCTTTTTCGTTAAAGTTTTTCCAGTTCATGGTAATTTTGAAGTTTATTCTTTTAAATAATAGTTTCCTTAACTTTTCCAACTGCGTACGAATCAGCACTGTAATTGACAAATGTCGCTACCGTGGCTTATTTACCTGACCTTAGTTGTAACATTTGTCCTTATTCTGCCAATCTTTTTTCTATCTGTATGGAAAAAAATTACCATTAATTTTAGAATAAAGAAACAATTTCCAACTTTTCCAACTGCGTACGAATCAGAACTATAATTGACAACTGTCCCTACCGTGGCTTATTTACCTGACCTTAGTTGTAACATTTGTCCTTATTCTGCCAATCTTTTTTCTATCTGTATGGAACAATAAGAATGATAATAGCCTAATGAAGTGAGTTCAGAGGCATGACACAAAGTGCACATCTGGCTTACATTATCTCTCTTACAACAAGATCCCAGGTGGGCCTGCATCTGCTAATGCTTGCTTTCAGACGCTACCATGGTGACAAGATGCTGGCCTACAAGTGTAAAACACAACCGCAGAGCCCCCTCTTTACCAAAACATTCAAGCCAGCAAATACAAAAGGCCACCCAAAAAACCTGTCAAAACATCCTGTTAATGCATTGATGCAGCAACATTTCTTTTTTGAGCGCGATGTCAATAATTGGAATAGTTTTCAAGCTGAAAGGGAGATTGCACCTAGAACTTTCTCCTGTAAGTCCAGATTTGACAAGAAATGGAATCACAAGTCATGAAAATATGCATAAGACTGTCTGTTCCATTCAATTACCCACTGATGCCAATCTCATCACAGAAATGCCTTGCTGGGATGTTAATACCTGTCACAAAAAGCCACCTCTTATACTCTATCTGAAGTTGCTGCTGCTTGGTGTCAACTTTTGACCAATAGATATTGGTCATCAAGGGTCATACCTACCTTGTGGTCAAATTTGCCAAGTGGGCGTAGATTGAATCTCACCAGCAAACCTCTATTACAACTTGTTACTGAACCCTAACACAGTGACGAAGATTCACGATGGAGCCCAACAGATACTGTGTGGGTCTTAATTTTGCTCTGTAATGCAAATTAAGGTAATTAGGGCTTTTTGATCATGCATTTGACTTTACTTTGGTTTCTTTGTTTGTTCGTTTTGGTTTTTTCTAATAACTGAGAACTCCTAGGCTAGTGGTTCAATGGCCAAACTGCTTAGTCAAGTTTTATTTCAATCACTTTCTTTGGGAAAGTCCTCATTAGCTTCCTGTTGTGATATACATACTGCTTAGGGGATAGAAGTGGGCACGACATAGGCCTGGTCACCCTTTAAAAGGGCACAAAGACCAATGTCAAGAGGAATTAGGCTCCCATCCATCTCATAAGCTCAGCTTATCTCAATTCAGCTCGAGCTGAAAAAAGATAATGATTTTACTGCTCCAGAAGCTAAATTCCTGTTCTTGAGGAATTTCAAGCATGAAGACCTTATTAAGATCTAAAAATGGGTGAAATTGGCTTTGGTCTTTCCACAAACTGATTAAACATTTTCTAATACAATAAAGAAATCAAACTTTATAGCCAGAAATGCAAAAGCTAAGCTTATATATTATTTCCCAGAAGCATCATCACTGAACATGAAAAAAACAAAGTAAGTAAACCACTTTAAATATAGCTTTTATCATCCCGCAACCACAGTAGCTTATACAAAAAAAAATATATAGAAACGCCATCTAAGGCCAAGTACTACGTATATGTATATAACTGTGCACCTAATACTTGTTCAGTTTGAAAATATATTTAGAGCAGTATAATAAAGGCGTTATTGCTTTTCTTCTCTGTTCAAAAATTCTCTCTGGACTAGAAATCTTTAAATACAGGGGCACAAAAATAAATCAAATTTCCATTAAAAAGTGGAAAAATCTATGACCCAGCTAGTTACAATTTTCAGTCAATGAAACTTTACAAGCACAGATTTTGTCACAAAACCTGAAGTTTAAGAAACCATTTTAACTTGTTTAGAAAACCTTCAATGAACGAGCGTTTGGAAAAAAAAATTCAAGACAAAAAACCAAAACAACTCTTTTACATAAATAACCTTGGCATGGATTCATTAAACTAACATGTACAGCATACCAGAATATGAAAAAGTCGTAAAGAAGGCAAAATACTATACAGATTGTCAATCCATATCATTACCTTCCCCCTACCTTTTCTGAATTTTGTAGTAAGATAACCATTTAAAATTTATTGTACGGAGCTACGACTGATCCAACCTTCTGACTAAACACTCGAATTTTCCTTAAGTTTTAAAAACAATCCAGCATGTTAGTTCTCCAGCAACTAACCATAAAAAACCATGTTAATTACAAAAAGAACAAAAATTAATTTGAAAATAAAAGTTTTCTTTAAAAAAAAAAGCTACATTATGACCTGACATGGTAAGAAATAAATTCATACAATAATTCAAATTTAAAACGAACAGAAGTTAAAATGAATAGTCACATCAAACAAAAAAACCAACAGCTACTCCTATAGAAGAATGGATAACATATACAATAAAAAAAATCAAGGAAATGATAAAGCAAAACGGACAAAAAATACAATAAATATGAGTGGAGTTGTCGCTTCCCTATAATCTCTAAAGGCAAAAGAAACATTTACACTTTACTGAAAAAAGAATATTTCAAACGATTTTTCTTTCATCATTACACAATTGAAAAACATAAAATGACTGATGACACTCTGATCTTTAGTGGCTTTAGGCTCTTGAGAAGTGTGGTAACAAAAATGGTATGGAAGGAGGTCGATTGCCTTGTAATCATGTTGGATTATAAAAATGGGCACTAGAAGCCAAGTTTCAGAAATCATGCAAGCCGTTTGGTGCGTATCAAGCGTCGCGAAAATGTGAAAATGTGACGAAAGCTATGCCAAGCGCAGCGGAAACTAGACGTTAATACAGACTACCCCAAAATATGCCTTCCTTTCATCAACAATCCCTTAAAGTTTCAACTCCATCCCTAAGCCGTTCCCAAGATACTACAAACAGGCTATTTTGATGACCGTGGTGCATATAGTTTTTTTTTTTTATTTACATCTCCCATCCTCCTTCTAGCTCAAAATTTAAAACCAACTTGACCCCACTTCCCCTACAGTACTTTTGACTCTCCTTAGCCAACACAATCCCTTTAGCCATTCCAAAGATACTGCACTTTTTTTTTTAATTCAGGTGCATTACAGGATCTTTTAGTTTACTCGGGTACGCTTGTGCCTTCCAAAGTACATTAGGAGGCTATGGGAAT
Organism: Alatinidae sp. Z8VKAUB7J3; assembly: GCA_010016025.2. NCBI lineage: Eukaryota > Metazoa > Cnidaria > Cubozoa > Carybdeida > Alatinidae > Alatinidae sp. Z8VKAUB7J3. Next base: position 109,047,897 of record JAAAKM020073195.1, on the reverse strand, counting down.
CTTGACCTAGAAAGCAATCCCTAAGAGCTTAATCGCAATACACCTAGTCGAGAACAAGAGTTTTTGGGCCTATCTCAGAGCCTCCTAACCTCCCTCCAACTCCCAACAAAACGTATGATATCATTGGTCCAGAGAACAAATTCTGAAAGATTATAGCTAATCAGATGCCCCCCTTTTCTATTATAAGGGCTATATAAGAAAAATGAGTAACTCGTGTTATTTAAAGCCTTTGATCCAAGACCTTAATAGGGTCACGTAAACCCCCTGCAAGCAAATTTGTTGAAACTTTCGACTGTGTTGAACAAAATGGCTATCTCGAAAATGGCTGTCTCAAATCAATAAAAGCCAGGAACACTTAGAAAATAAAAAAAAAAATTTCTTATTTCCAGCCAAAGAAAATAAGAAATACGCAGTTGTTTCGGCAACATCCAACCGAAGGTTGTCATCAGTTTAAAACTCAAATAAGTTTTAAAATAACGAAAATGGAAGTACGCAAGACTACAAGAAACAAAAAATCGTTACTGGGAAAAAACATAAGAAAATATGAACAAAATAAACTACATTAAACTGTAAAAAAAAAGAGAATTCCAAAGAACAAAAGTTTGAAACTGGAAAGATACAACAAATAAAAAAAAAAAACTATCCTTTTACAATACTGCAATATAAACGAAAATGGTACCAAAATGATCAGAAAAAAATTCTGTACAACATACTAAAAGTCCCCATAAATCCGATTGGGGCGAGTACCCGAAAAACAGGGGAAAATGGGGAAACGCGGGGGAAAATTGAGAAAACTGCCGAACACGCCCAGAAAATAGTTCAAATTGAGTTTTCTGAGGCTTTCCAATACGCTGATCACGAAACTGATACCAAAAATTCAGTATAGAATAAAAGTACTAAGGAAAACGAGGGGAACAGGGGGAAGAGGGGAAAAAATTTAAAAATACAGGGTAGGGGTAGAAAGCACTTTGAAATATGTTTTCTGGGGTATTTTTTTCTACTGATCCCGAAACTGACATCTAAAATGAAATAAAGAAAATCAACACCACCATAACGGGGAAAAAGGGAAAAGAGGGAAAAAAGGGACAATTGAAGTCAGGGTTAGAAATCAGTTTAAAAAGTGTTTTTGGGGTTTTTCTATTTGCTGTTCACGAAACTAACATCTAAAATGAAGTTAAGTAGGTAGGTAGTAGCCTACACTTCTATCCACCTCCGTAAATAAAATCTAAATGAGCTGATATAGTATTCGAAAAACACGTTACCAACTTAATGAAAAGGCATCATCTCGTTACCAAGAAACTTGAGTCTCAACAGAACCAGAAAATATGAGTATGCCCGTCAAAAAGTTCATAAGAAAGTGACGATTGCATAAGTATGAAAGCAGATCTTTCAGGCATCTTTTGGAATCTGATGACTTTTAAAAGTCTGCCCGACTACTGAGCTTTTAAAACAGTCAGTATCAAATTGATTTTCATTTAGTTCAGTTAATAAAAACTTGTAATATTTGGATATTTTTAACAAGAAAAGAAAAATTTCGATAAACAAAAATTTTGTATTGATTGAAGGTGAGATTAAAAATCTTAGCTTGCAATTTGAAACTTAAAAATAGAAACTTTTAAATATATTCCGTCTAACTTCTGGCAGTAAACTGAAAAAAAAAAGTTTTTTTCCTACTAAAAGTAACGAGTAACATAAACACTTAAAACAAACAGATGTTATTGCATATGTGAGGGGAATCACCCCTCCTCAAGGACTCGCTCTGCATGCTGAAGTTCGCTTTATAACTTTTTTTGCTTTACTGAAGTGTTTCTTTATAACTTTTTTGCTTTACTGAAGTTTTTCTTTATATATATTATGAGTTTTATACTTAGTCTGGCAAGTATACCTTATTTTGTCTCACGGCTAAGGAACGAGCTGAAACTTCACGAATTTACTTTTCATCCGGGGGAGGGGGGAAACGATTTCAAATTTTGTGTATAGGAAAGGAGATTCTCTTTTTTAGTAGCCTATACGACCAGTCTAAATTATTAGTCATAAATCACTCATACACAAAGTTCTTTTTCATAGACAAAATATCTCCTGCTTCCGTGGAGGATATACTACCCCTTTTATTGGCTTTGTCCTGCCGAGTCCTGCCCTGCTTGTGTGAATGGATGGGTTCGATTCTACCCAGCATGTCTGTAGTGAAAGAGTGCCTAGTTAGCTGGGGCATCTTTTACAGATGAGCAGACTGCATCCCTAGAATAGTTCTACTAAATTTACGTTAGGCCGAGGTGACATTAAAAAAAAAATTAAGCTCCTTTTACTTGGAAGATGGCCAGAACAGAAGGTTTGAACAGCATGAAAGGGAGGAGCTAACTAACAGGTGTCATAACGCTTTAACAAGCCTATTATAGTAGTATACATTATAGTATAATAGTTATAGTAGCTTATAACAGTGCCTTGTTTTATCTTTTCCAACAGTTCTTTCTTTGCATAAGTAATCTTGTATAAAATCCAATACATAACCAATTTCACTCCAGTCCTAGCTGCAAGACCTGGAAATAAGTCTATCATGTATTTTTGAATTCATTAGGCAATTAGACTTTATCGTCTCGATAAAATACATATAATTAACGATGTTCATCTCGAAAAAGCCATTGGTCCGCGGCAACCAACTGATTGATTGTAATCTATCTACATAACTGCATGTGTCCGTAGCTCTAACGAGAATAATGCGATGGTATACGCCGGGTACCTGAAGCCAGGCGAGTATTTCTCATTATACAGTCAGCGACTTTGATTAAAATAGTAGCTAATTATTTATTAAATAAGCTTACGCTGTTGTTAATCTTTTCTGACGGCTGGGGGATTAAGTTGAAACTTTCAGTAACATTTTTTCTTGGGGGGGGCTTCGAATTGTATGCTGGAGTGAAGGGGGCCACTTTTATTTATTTGTTAGGGCGCCAGTTGCACAGAAACTTACGATGTTTGCTGTAATTTTTCTTATATTTTGATCGTTCATTCCTTTTTTTTTTAGTTTTTGCTTCTTTCCAAAAATACCTCCCACAACAAGATCATGCTCGACCTACGTAGAGAGGAACTCAAAGAATATGATTGTTGTGCAGGTAGCCGCACATGTGCTGTATAAAAATATCAATAGCAAGCAATGTCAATATTTGAATTTAGAAACAAAATCTTAAATTAAATCCATCAAAATCCATATCAAATTAATAGAATTATGAAACAGCAGACTCATATGCCTAGTACACATCAGATCAAACCAATAGGTCGGCATCACCCATACAGTTGCGAGTAATTGCCTTTGGGCGTGTACGTGCTATATACGATTTTCTGTTTCGTTGTGCCACAGATATCACCATTTCTTATAATCTACTGTTTCAATGATAAATGGAAAGAGCATAGACATCGTCATTGCCTAGTGTCAATTTGGCCTCGCTGAGTTCACCGTCTCTCATAAATGGAAAGAAGAATCAATGAAGCTAATTCCCATGTCATATGTATATCCCACACTTCAAAGATATATCATAACAATTTTAAAGTTTCCCTCGTTACTGATGTCAAAGACCTTTTTTCTCAGTGAATACAAACTTTGGTAATTAGGAGATACAATTTTGCAGTTAGGTTTTATAATTTCGTCGACGTCTACATTTTTTTGCAACTTGTATCCTTTTGTATTCCTTGGAAATATATAGTATCGTGTGTATGATTGTATTCATTACAAATGTAGATCGACTGGAGAGAATCGGTGAAAAGCTTTTAGATCAAAATGAGTAGCCTACAGAATAGTGTTTTCAAATTTTGCAATTGTTCAGTGCCAAAGAGACAGAAGTCAGACGAAATGCAAGGTAGTAATACATCACGTGGTTGAGAATTGTTTACCAATATTTACTGGATATCAAAGTTAATCGAGGTTTAAGAACAATTAACAAAATATAGACGACAAACCAGATAAAATTTTTTAAAGTTGATTAAATGCTTCTTATTTTGCAGCCAATTTAACGTACAATCGAGTTTCTTTGATCTTATTGGAATTAGAAGTGCATAAACAAATACTCTTAGGAAAGGGAAGCACAGACAAGTAGCGGCGGCAAGGATTGGAAGGGAGAGCAACATTCAACTAAATTTCTTGCTGCTTCGCTAGAATTGTAAATATAGCCAAATGTGTAGATAACGAAGCAATGGTTTTACAATGTGTTGTGTAATAGTGAAATGACAATATCACTTGCAGTTATTTTAAACGATTTTTGAAAAAGGGAGGAAGCACCCCCTAAAATTTAAGGAATCTTAATGAAAACCAAACGATTAGATTCAGCATACCAGAGAACCATAATGTTTAAGTTTCAAGCTCATGTATACAAAAATGTGGAATTTTGCTGTTTTTGCCAGAAAAAAGATCATGGATCAGAAAAAGAGCAAGGTGAGGGGGGGGGGCAACCCTTCCTATACAGAATGATTTTCGTTCGTTTTAATTTTTAATGTTGCTCGTTACTTGCAGTTAAAAAAAACTTGATTTTTATTTAATTTTAAAAAAGAGCCTCTTTAAAGAAATGTGTTTACACATTTACAGACTGTTTTTATACCTGATACTGAACATTAAAGTAGTGCTGATTGGTCAATAGATTATGCTCTTAGTTTGAATTGCTATCTGCATGTTTCTAAAACTTTGAACTACTAGTTAACTACATTTTGCAGTGCTCTTTTAAGTGGAAGTATACCTAAAAGGGATATACCAGACAGGGAAAGATCATAATTCATGGGCATCCTATTAAATAGTATTAACAAATTCCCAAACCAGGTTTCTGGGTTAAAAGGATTACCATGAAAAATCTGTAGAATTTAAACTTGATTGATTTATACATAAATCTTGATTGAAATTCCTGAATTTATATTACTTTCAAACCTGTTTGACGAAGGTGTAAGAAAATTATTAGTTTATTTGAAAGACATGTTGCTTTGCTTCTTTGGTCATTTTTCCTTTTGTTGTCTGTCTGCAAAGAATTGTTTTTACTCCCTTGCTTAAAGTGGAGGCATGTCGAATAGTGAATTACCAGACAGGGATGGCTTAACAGTGCTGAATATATGAGCCCAACTAGCTACACTCCTATCATTTTCTGTTTCAAATCTTACAGCAAAGAAACATGTCCTCCAGAAGTCATACAAAACAGTAGAATTTGGCAGAATTTAATAGTGAAAAAATGTATCAAAAGCCAACCTATAAAAAGAAACAAACTCTAGGAAGAGCTTCAGGTTGGGCGAGCACAGAAAAAGAGTGATATTGTAATTTGTAGAAGCAAAAACTTCCCAGCAGCTCAACTGAAACTTTAAGTGGGCACCATAACCTTGTAAATAGTTTCTACTACTGTGCATAAATGAATTATAGTTTTCTTAGTGCATATTCAGACAGTAGTTTTTATATTGTAAAATCAGAACAGTTATAACGTTCACCAGGTGGGTCAGGCCGGGAAAGACTCGCCGGCCTGCTGTCCTGATGTTGGAACAAATTCAGCTGACGCTGCGCTTGCGTCCGGGTGCCCGTTGTTCGCCAATCACCGGGCCCCAGTCGGCCATCAGTGCGCGCCGCAATTGGGTCACATGTTCATAACCCAGGCGCATGGCCAGCGCTTGCTCAGCACCACGCAGGGTATCCATGGCTTGATTAATCAAAGCCGCGCCACGTTCGCTGAAGACGATGCGGTTGGCTCGTTTGTCATTCGGGTCCGGCATCTGTGTGACCAGGTCATCTTCTTCCAGGTCATTGATCTGCTGTTGTATCGCTTGACGGCTGACGCCGAGGGCGCGTGCTAGTTCGGCGGCGCGGGTAACGCCGTTGGAGATGTGAATGAGGATCATGGTTTGAGTGCGGGTGCGTGGTTTATAGCCAGCACGCTGCAAACCGTTTTGCAGGCTCTCGTCCATCCAGTAGTAGGCTCTCAGGAGGCCGCGCATGAGTACTTCAGGCGGTTGCTCGTCGGCAGAATTGTTCTCGAAACCGTTCATAATTGTCCCTATAGTCCGTGCGGGGTTTAAGCAGCGCGAAGGCTTCCTGCGTGCTCGGTGCGTATTGTTTAGCAAAAGGGCTGATCAGGCAAGGTGCTTGTCCACTCAATCGCAATAAGTTTGCACTTTTTTACAATGGGTTTTTATACAGTGGACCTTTACACGGTTTAAAGGAGGGGAGATGGATTTATATGAGGTGATGCGCACCACATTTGCGGCGCGGGACTTTCTCGATGAGCCAGTACCCGATGAGGTGCTGGCGAAGATTCTCGACAACGCTCGCTTTGCACCCAGCGGGGGTAACCGTCAAGGTTGGAAAGTGGTGGTCGTGCGTGATCCTGCCCGACAGGCACAATTAGCGCCACTGATTGAACCCACCTTCCAGCGCTACAGCGCCCAGGTGGCGGCCGGTGAAGCGCCCTGGAATACCATACACCCCACAAAACTATCGCTGGAGGATATTGCCGCCACGCCGGTAAGCAGCGCATTTATCGAAAAGATTACCCGGGCGCCGGTTGTGTTACTGGTGTTTGTTGACCTTTCGGTGGTGGCTTCTTTTGACAGTGGCCTCGACCGGATCGGGGTGATTTCCGGCGCCTCGATCTATCCCTTTGTGTGGAATATTTTATTGGGTAAAATTATACCCGTATTGAATTAACCGGAAATGAATCACTGTGATATAAAATGCTACATTTTGTAATCCTGTCGGAGCGTAGCATCCTTGTTAAAATATCTCTCATAATACACACTAGCGCATTGATGTTGCGCTAACTTTCATGTTTACCGAGAAGTCAGAGGGACAAAATGGCGAAGCCCAATAAATCACTCCCTAAGAGGAGCGTTCGCATTAGTTGTTCACGTTGTAAGACCTTACTTTACAAGTATCGAAAGGGTGGTAAAGGGGAGCTAGTGAAATGTTTTGTTGAGCGTATAACCGACGACTTTACAGTCAAACCTTGTCAATGTCCGGAGTGTGGTCAGGTGTTTGCCAGAAAAACAATGATACGGGGAGCACCAGCTTTCAAAATCATCGGTGGCAAAGTACAAATGAAGTAAAAGGAGCAAAATGAGTCACATACCCCAATCTCTAAAACAAAAGTTTGCTCATGTGCAAGAACGTGCGGTAGCTGTCATTTCTCGACATCCACAAGTTGATATGGCTACTGAGTTGAGGCAGTTGTCTCTAAGTGTTTCAAAGGATGATCAAAGGGATAGCTACGGCAACGGTGGCACAATCAATCAATTCGAACAACAACTAAGTGAGCTTTTCGATAAACAAAGTTGTGTGTTCTTACCTACCGGCACATTGGCACAATTGGTAGCAATGAAATGTTATAGCGAAAGTACTGGGCGCAGTTGTATTGGCCTTCATCCAACCTCTCACTTGTTACTGCATGAGCATATGGCTATTGAAACGTTATGGGGACTGAACGCTGTCAGGTACGGTGAAAAAACCCAGGTAGTGTCATTTGAAGATGTTAAGTCCCTCAATCCAAAGATTACCGCAGCTATTATTGTCGAATTACCTATGAGAGAGATTGGCGGTGCATTACCTGATTGGGAACAACTGGTTAAATTTCGGCAGTGGTGTGATATGAACAACGTCAAGCTGCATATGGATGGCGCCAGAATTTGGCAAACAACACCTTATTACCAGCGTTCTTTAGCTGAAATCGCCTCGTTATTCGACAGCCTATATATCAGCTTTTATAAAGATCTCGGTGGGATTTTTGGTGCTGGATTATTAGGCAACAATGAGTTTATACAACAAGCTCGTATTTGGTCGAGACGAGCTGGTGGCAATCCAATTACACAATATCCAGAAGTGCAGGCCCCAGGGGTTGGGCTCGAGCGAGCCGCACGCGCCCACGGGCACGCGCCGATGACCCGAGGTCCCGGCACGCGCCAGGCGCTCGCGACCGCGATGACCGTCCGGACCGTCGCCCCACCACCAAGCGGACGTCGTGCCGGCACGGCACGCGTACTCCCACTGGACCTCGCGCGGCAGGTGGTAGGAGCGCTCGGGATCTTCTGCCGAGAGCCATGCGGCGAACGCCCGGGCCTGGTTCCAGTCGATGCCCGCCGGTACGTCCCGCGATGTCTCCGGGACCTCGCGGTAGCGGCGGCGCGGTATCCGGTGTTTCGGGTCCATGGCGCGAAACTGGCCGAGGGATACCTCCCGGACCTGCATGTAGAAGGCGCGGTCGATCGCGATGGCGTGCTGCACCTCATCGAGGTCCCGGTCGCGCTCGTCCTCCGGAGATCCGATGTTCGCCGTGCCCGCTGGAATCAGGATGAACCGCATGCCCCAGCGGTTCTCGAAGGCCACCGGGATGCCGAGCCGCCTCGCTTCACGGCGCTGCTCGGCGGATGCGTACGCCCAGCGCGGTACACGTGCCGTCTCCTCCATCGAAACACGCGCCGGCCGCCGCGCATCCCCTGACTGCAGACGTGAGCGCGTCCCCACGTCCGAGCTGTACTGCGCGAGGGCAACGCACGCGAGGAGCAAGATCAGGATGGCGACCGGGAGGCGCATGGCACGCCCATCCTCGTCGACGATGCGTGCGAGAGGATGCGTCGCGTGACATCCGGTGTCGCCGCTGGGAGACGGCTGCCGCGGTGAGGGACGGCGGCGAGCGCGGTGCCGTGTGCGCGCGGTGCCGTGTGCGCGAGCTGGCGTGCGCACGCGCGCGTGCGAGCGACGCGGGGGGCGACGAATGGGGCCGTGGGGGGCGGAATGTTGCGGACTCGTGCCTGACACCAGGAGGGATGGTGGGTGTAAGAGGACTTGAACCTCTGACCTCGTCGGTGTGAACGACGCGCTCTAGCCAGCTGAGCTATACACCCGGTCTTCCATCCTGGGGGCGACCCCCAGCGGTCGGGGAGTCTAGCCGGGGGCTCCGCACCCCTCAAGGGAAGGCAGGCCGCCTTCCTGCAGCGGCGAGTACGCTGGTCGCTTCGCCCAGGAAACCCGCCTTCGTGCCCCGACGCGCCCTGCCCGTCCTCGCCCTGCTCGGCCTCCCTAGATCTTCAGATTGTGTTTTCTTTTTTCCTTTTTTTTTGGCAGATTTTTGTTATTCTTTTTCTTAAGATCCTGTCGATTTAGGATACGGTTTTTGAGCGTCAATGATGGGGATATGATAAAGTAACTTACAACATTAATTTATTTTAAGGAATAATTTTTTGAACTACCCCTACCCATTCCCCACTCAGAAAAAAATTCTGAATTTTAGCTTTTTGACTAATTAAATAGCAAATGACCCAATAGGGCTTTCGTGTGATATATCTATCTATCTATTTATTTCAACTGTATAGCTACTTTGGTTGAAATTAGATTAATGAAAGATTTGAAATCATTTAGGCCAGAAAGAGATCCATGGGTTCGGAGGGGGCGACCTCCTCCCGAGAAACTTCTGGCACCCTTATTCCGTTCTTTTTTCTTTTCTTTTTAACCTTTTTCAAAGTAAACTTGTCAATTTGGTGCCCACCGCGAGTCACTATGGCACCCTCTGTCCAGCGCCCCCCGAGATATTTTCTAGATCCGCCCCTAAATTAGAGACAGACATGTGCTTTTCCAAAAGTGTATTGACAACATTTAATTGATGTTATTACATCTAGGGCCAAAAGAAAAGCAAACCATCACCAAATGGGAAAGGTGGATGTCCTAAGGAGAGGTTTAAGGGAATTTGAAACATCTTAGGAGGGAGTAAAGAGGGAGGCTTCAAATAGATTGGGATGGGAGAGGAGAATGCGTTGCTGTGTTGGCCTCATGTGGCGTAGTGCTGCAAGGAGCTGTTAGAAGTAATAGAGATTTCATTGATGTCCGAGTGCTGAAGGTATAATTTTGACTGTACTCTGTCTCGTAAAAGTTTATACGTATAATATATGTTCCTTCCAAAGATTATTGGAAGCTAGTGCCTCGAATAGCCTAAAATTGGGGATCTGAAGATCAGTACAGATTCAGGTAAATATTAAGATAGTTGAAGAGGGAAGTTTTTATTACCAAATGTTTGTGAAGACAAATATGAGCTAAAAATATTATATTTTCTTTTGCCACAGGTAAAAAAAGACGAAGAACACGGAAATGAACTTTAGAATGACTACCGGCGTTGCTGATCTTCTTTCCGTGGTCTTTCATCCAGAAATTACAACGGGAGGGGGGGTTCGGGGTCAGCAGCCCTGTCCATTTGCTTTCACACATACACACACTTCCTTTTCTAAGTTTTTTGATTACCAATAATATTTAGTTTTTAAACAATTTCCGCCATTATCTCCCCAGTCACCTGTTTCCAGTTGGAATAGTAGGAGAGGGTCGAGTGCAGCCCCTCTTTCGTAAAAACAAATATAAAGAATTAAATCTGTTGCCTTATTAGCGGTTTGTACCTAAGCTAATCTAAAAATATCTTTCAGACATTTGGACATGATGATTCCAGCATCCTACAGTGTATATCAAGGTGACATGCAAGCGCAATTGTATTGTTATTCTTGTTAAGAGGATATTTATTAATAAAATACAAGTCTTGAGGTAAAATGTTTAATCATAAAGACAAACCAGAAAACTTCAATTCTTAAACCGTGTTTTGAAAATGTAGTCCCTTTGGCAGGGGAGTTAATTTTTGAGAGAAAATTTAAAATAATGAAATTTTCCTCAGAGACTAGCTTCGATGAAAGCATCATCTTATTACCTGATCTTTCGACTTATTTTACCTTAGGTGCTCTAATCGGTTTTGTCGCATTTTATGGTATGTTATTTGATTGTGGCTATTCATTTGTCCTCTCGGCAGGTTTGAAAAGCCACCAAGGGAAAAAATAAAATTCTTCCTTAAAGTTGTGACTTATCTAGATTATTACTATAGACAGAAAAGTCAATATGCCAGTTTTAAGAAAAACAAAACTATGTAGTCGATTTCGAGGCCAGATCCCTGGCACTGCATCACGAAAGGTTTGTCCTCTAACAAGAGACAATGTGAGTCTCTTCTTGATGTCGTGACGTCACCATAATTTCGATAGAACCACCCTGAGAAAAATTCTTCTTTAAAGTTGCGACCTTCTTATATTGTTTTTGTCGAAAAAAAATGTCAATATCTCGTTTTAAGAACAAAAACTATAAAGCCAATTTCGAGGCCGGGCCTCGAAAATCGGCATACGGTAGTTTTGTGCATAATGGTTCTCGTTGTAAGTAGCAACCTCCAAATAAGCAACTGCATAGTTCTTGGCATCTTAGTAGGATTGCTTTGGGTTTTGTGCCCAAGTTTGTTGGCGTTGAAGATTGAGACGGCGACGTTCTTATAACAAAATATTTCGTGTTTCTTCATTTCTGACTCATTATGATTTTCTTTGCTGCTAGTCCTTCTAGCAGCTCAATTATTTGTTCTTCCCTTCATTTTTGACAGATTCTGATACTCATTTTCTTTTTGTGAACCCACAACAGTTTTAAACGCAAACAGAATGCCAAGTGCCGTCAATGTCTAGATAAATATATTTCTTGGAAACACGATAAACCCTGGTATTTCAAGAGTGGAACAAAATAGAAAGAGCCGTACTGGGGAAATTTGGGACTAAGAGAAATTTGGTGGTTGTTGCAGAAAGGGACGCTGAAGGTTGTTTACCATACTCCGTTCTAGGATAGGTTATGACTTGACTCTTTCTATGTCTCAAAGGAATATAGAAATCAAACAGAACTCCATCCCGGAACCTAAGCCGTGAAATCCTTTTTCTTTGGTTGCCATTGGAGAAATGGGGACCTAACTTGCTCATGGAATTCTATAAGAAACTCTGCACCAACCTTCTGGAGAATCTATTGGGTAACATGTGTTTTCAAGATTGGAGTTTTATTGATGGGGTGCTATGAAGGTTCGCAAACTCATGGGCAATCATCCCGGCAGTTTGAACGCGACCGAATGGTTGATCAGCAAATCGTGGCTCGAGGGGTGAACGACTCGGTGGTCCTTGCCGCTATGCGTTCGGTGCCTCGGCACCGTTTTGCTTTAGAAGGGGATGCAGAAGATGCCTATGGGGACTATCCGCTTTCCATTGGCTATAAACAAACGATTTCCCAGCCCTACATCGTCGCGTTCATGACGGAAGCCCTGCAGCTCCGGTCCCACGATAGAGTCCTGGAAATCGGAACCGGATCTGGTTACCAAGCAGCCGTACTGGCCAAAATTGTTGACCAGGTGTTTACGATAGAAATTGTTGAGCCTTTAGCTGAACGCGCTAAACATATTCTGGAGGATTTAGGATATAACAATGTCTCGATTCGTGCGGGTGATGGATATCAAGGCTGGCCTGAGGAAGCCCCGTTTGATGCCATCATCCTCACGGCTGCCCCAGATCATATACCCCAGCCTTTGAAGGATCAATTGAAAATTGGGGGACGACTTATACTTCCCCTTGAAGGGGATCCGCAAAGCCTGGAGTTGCATCAACGAACAACAGAAGGGTTTACCAGAAAACATCTCCTGTCCGTCTCCTTTGTTCCAATGACAGGCCAAGCTCAAGAAAATCCCTAAAGTAAGGCTTCCTTAATCCACGACTTTGCTTTTACGGTGAAATCGTAAAACGACACTCGGGTCAGGGTGAAGGGGCACTTTGGCTTCACCCTTTCAAAGTCCCCCAAATTGAACTTTTACATCTGATGTTGGAAAACGGCTTTAACCAGTCTTTAAGAGGTTTATGTACTGCACAAAAATGGTGAAGCGAAGTTTGTTAAAATACTGACCTTTTGAGCCCCCAAAGTTTCTTAGCAGTTTCTTGTTCTCTAGTAAGTGTACATGTGCAAAGAAAAGGCCAAATATTTTAAACAAGAGTGCAAAATAAGTCACGCTGCTGTTAGTAAATTCACTTTTCACTTAGGGTACCCTCTGTTCTAGCTTAGCCTATTTATGAAATAACCCGTTATCATCCTCTCTAAACCGCTCTCAGAGATTTTTTAGGCTTCTTAGAGCAGCCCCATCCAGCCCTAGAGTTTCTTAAAGTTTAGGGAGATGGAACCCTGGTTTCTTATAAACTGGTTTCCTATAAAAAAATAACTACACATCATTTTATGAATTTCAGGAGCATTTTACTGTTTATTGTAAGTCCATTGGATATTCACAGGACATCGATTTCGTTGTAACAACACACAATACAATCCCCTCTAATATCTCACGCGATGTGTTCATGCTTCGTGTGAGTGTTTCAAAGTTTTTTGAGCCAAGGACATTTTCACTTTATAGTTACATGACATGGGAAACTCGAGATCATCAGAATGTATGGAATAGTGAAACGGCTTTCTTTCATGTTTTCGTTTTATTTACTATGAACTGATTAAGGTTTTAAATGTCAGGGACGCGGGAACATGGGCTATGACCACCCTCCACTCTATGATTTGCCAGATGTCAAGTTTCCCGTGACCAATTTTGAGCTTTATCAAAATTGAAATTGATTGCGACAGACATTGTGTCACATTCACAGCAAGATATGCATGTCGACACGAAACATCCCTTTCAACACAATGACCAAAGTCACCTTAGTTTTAATGTGAAAAAATGAATTAGAAGCCAGCCTGCTTGCCCCCCCCC
>JAAAKM020073195.1:108951371-109029599 GCA_010016025.2 Alatinidae sp. Z8VKAUB7J3 | reverse complement strand
GCTCTGCCGGTTGAGTGGTTGAGTATTTCTTCCGGGGTAGCTTATGTGGACGCCGAATACGAATCGTTTGAAGGTGGCGCGTGTGTGCGTACTCCCTTTGGCAATGAGCCGGACGCGGGTGAGCCAAACTTCCCCACCGTATGTGACAGCAGTGGCAACATTGTTGGCGGCACGCCGGAATGGACCATCTATGGCTCTGCTCAGGTGCAGCACCGGTTGGCCAGTGGCAGCTTGTTGTACGGCCAGGTTGATGTGAACTGTAAGGACGATAACCCGAGTGGTACTGTGCTACTTTCTCTTAGCTGTAACTAATTGTGAGTTGCCCATGTTCAAGAGTAACATTAAAGATGCTGACTATGTGGTAGTATTCGGTAAGTCTTTTTTCTTAGAAAAGCTAGCAAATTACAAGGAAGACCATCAAAGATAATGCGGAAGAGGACTACTTGGTGACAACGATAGTTACCAGCGGAAGTGAGAAATGGTGATTTATCGAAGAGGTCACCCAAGGCCCTGTGCTTCATCTGCCGAACATTCGGTGGTTCAACGGGACCATCATTCATTTACAGGCGTCCAGACGAGTATCGAGAGGAGCTACTAAATGAACCCCTAGTTGCACAGCTACACGAAGAGTACCCAACAGCGTGTCCAGACGCAGAGTTCCGTGGAGAACGTGCGAGGGGAAAGTGAGCAATCAGTTGCAGGGCCGGTGGAGGATGGTCCAGAGCAATATGCTAGCGATCGGCCAGAGGGGATACAGACGAGCGACACCGGGAGAAGCTGGTTATGGACAAGGTGGGTATCAAGGGGAACATCGAATGGAACATCCGAAGAACATTCAGAGGAACATTCAGAGGAACACCCAAAGGAACATCGAGCGGAACATAAATATGAACATTCATAGGGAAATCCAGAGGAAAACCAAGAGGAAGATTCAGCTCCATCCCCGAGAGAAACATTTGAGGATACAGGACAAGAGTCAGGGGAGGATGTGAAGGAGCATTTATAAGCACATTCGAAAGATCATGGGAGGATTCATGTATAAGAGGTATGTAGAAGATTTCTGGAAGAATTTATGCTGATAGCACAATAGCAGTTAATTGGTAGTTACAGTGTAAGAAAATGGACAAAAACCAAGTGATGTGTAGATAACAACCAAAGGGAAAGGAAGTGGAAAGTAAAGGAATGGTAAGCCAATGTTTTGCTATTTCAAAGCTGATATTTGCATATTCACACCAGTTAAAGTAATGAAGGTTTCTGATGCTGATCGAGTTCAATTGAGAAACCTATAAAATTTTGAATCCCATTAAAGAGAGAAGAGAGGGTCCGTTCTGATTGATGCCTAAACTACCTAAACTTATTCCATTCTATAAAAAAACTCGGCGAAGGTAGATTTCTCTTTTCCGTCACTTTTGAATCGCGGATCAAAGTCAGTATTACTAACAGGTGATGAAATAGCGCCCATGACATAATTGTTTATTTATTTGCAAGCTATTGTGGTAATGCTCCACTCTTTGAGAATTATATATATATATATATATATATATATATATATATAAGAGTAAGATCAATTAATTATCAATGAGTAATATCCGTTACAGTATAAATATTTTTGAGACAACACTGGCAGGCGACTTATCAATTTCGAAAACAGAACTCATACGCTGAAAACAAGTGTAGTGACTTGTCATTACAGAACTGCTCTCAACTTGTCCATATATTTAATAACATTTTCAAACGATTTAAAGTAAAGCATTTCAAATGCGTTACATCTACAAGCCCCTGCCATGATTTCTGCGTTTGACAACTTTAATAAGTATGACTTTAAAGCTGACCTGATTCAAATGCGGGTGATCGAAACAGAAGAGCCCAATGACACCTCCAAATCCGTTTGCTGTTACCGACTATGACATTCAGGAAGCGACGGAACCTTTTCCTCTACTGTACGAAGATATTCCTGAAGACGAAGACATTGACATTATATAATTTTGTATATAAAGTGGGTTGTGATGAAAAATTCTGATCAGTTGAAAATGCGATGTTATTAATAAACGCCCCTTTCAAGTAAACGCCCATACCCGAATAAACGCACAGGGTAAATTCTTAGTTTTTAAATAAACGCCCTGAGTGTTTAATCAGTCAAATGCGGTAAGCGGAAAATGAATTTGGTATAGTCACTCGTCTACAGATCCTTAAGTATTTACAGCAAGTGTGAACTGTCCGAGAAACTTAATTTGTTCAAACAATTGTTTAAATCAACTACGCATCGAGCAACAGCATCGAGCAACAGCAGGCGCGGTATTGTTCCCCAAGGAAATTTGGTAGCGAAAAGTGTAATAGATAAGTGTAATAAAAGATGCCATAGATCGGTAAGCAGTCAAAAAACTTTGCAAAGAAAGCTAAAGATACTCTAATCAATTTCCATCCTTGGTGCCAATTACAAATTGTGTGCACGACCATGAAGATCTGTCATCATTTTCCAAAAATACACACGGCCCACCCTAGGGAACAGCCATGTCATATAGAAATTTGGATTCCAATTTAAGCTCGATATGTAAGCCGTACTTCACAATTTTTGAAATTGAGGCTAAAACAATATGTTCCTGCCGTAGCGCGACGTAATAGGGATGTTGAGGATCGTCAAGCACGTAGTTAGGGAGACAACAGCAAGACAACTATGTTGGAGATCGACAAAGTTCTATCAACTTCGTTGGCCAAGAAGTCCATTCGTGAAGTTTCACTGGCCGATGGTGAACGGTTGTTCTCTCAAGGGGATAAGACGCAAGGCTTCTTCTTTCTTATGTCGGGGCGTGTCGATCTGATGAGGTGGACTGAAGCGGGAACTGCCGTGCCGCTCTATGTTGGTACGCCAGGTCAAACATTTGCCGAGGCGTCGCTGTTTTCCGATCACTATCATTGCGATGGGATATCGGTTGGTGCTTCAAAGGTCCGCCGCTATACGCGGGCCGCAGTCTTGTCGGCGATGGACGATAATCCAAAAATCGCGCGGGCTCTTTGTACCCATCTGGCTGACTCGTTGGTTGAAGCGCGCCGCCTGATTGAAATTCGGGCTATAACGCCGCTCAGCGAACGGCTGTTGTTGCGATTACAAGAGTATGCGGGAGCCGAGGGCAAACTTCCAAACAGCACAACGATCAAATCGATTGCCTCAGAAATCGGCGCTACTTCTGAAGCAACCTACAGAGCGCTTGCGAAGCTTGAGAAATCGGGCCGTGTCGCAAGGGACCGACGACATGGCGTAACACTGCTTGGTTTCAGGTAGGCTGGGCCTATCCATCAAGCTTCACCGTCCGCAGTCGCAAGGCGTTGGTTATTACGGAAACCGACGATAAGCTCATGGCGGCAGCCGCAATGATCGGTGAGAGCAGTACCCCGAAGATCGGGTAAAGAATCCCAGCGGCTATAGGCACGCCGGCTGCGTTGTAAATGAACGCAAAAAACAGGTTCTGGCGAATATTGCCCATAGTGGAGCGGGCCAGTTTGCGGGCCCTAACAACGCCGGTTAAGTCTCCCTTTAGCAGCGTCATTCCTGCGCTTTCCATGGCGACATCCGCGCCAGTGCCCATGGCAATGCCAACATCCGCTTGCGCCAAAGCTGGTGCGTCATTGACCCCATCCCCAGCCATGGCAACCGAATGACCGGCGCGTTGCAGTTTTGAGATCAATCCTTGCTTATCCTCCGGCATCACGCCCGCAAGCACCTCGTCAATTGACAATTGCGTGGCCACTGCCATTGCCGTGACTTCGTTGTCACCCGTCGCCATCACGACCCTCATCCCCAACTTGTGCAGGGACGAAATCGCGTCATTTGTCGTAGGCTTGATGGGGTCGGCAACGGCAATCAGCCCGGCGGCTTATAATAAATGATAAATTAATAATAAATTTACATTATGAATTCGTTTCACTTGGAAGAGATACGTATCTGCCGGACCGACCCCATGCTAAATACGAATAGCTTGTAGAAGAGTGATAATAATTCATTTTACGTACACCCCTTTTTAACACGGGGTGTTTCTGCATGGGCATTACAGCCGCAGTGATGATAAAAATGCCACCACCCTCTACTTTTACAGATAACTACCGATCATAAATGGTACAAAGATTTAACCCCATTTATAAATTATTTAAAATTCGCTAAAAATTAGTAATTTCATATCTTCGTTCAGTTATATACTTTATATACTTTAAATAGCTTTTCATGTTTTGTAACAGAAATTTAAGCATCACACTACATTATGTAATTAGTTACTGAAATTAGTCTAATCACAATGAAATGTATTCCCTACGTGTTTATTTCTCGAACACTTAAAAGCCCTGCCAATTTTTTAAAAACTGCAATTTATTAAAATACGACCAAAGTTGTAGCTTTATAAGAAGATTGGGGAACTAGCCAGCATTTCCTACGTGATAGATAGTTAACGATGAAAACCACAGGATCACGTGGACCCAAACCCTACCCTTCTTTATCGCAATGAAAATAAGCTATTGCCAACGAGAATGAGATATTTCGGATGCCATAATTTGCCTTCAAAAATGTCTACCTATCTATATTCTTATATTGCGCGGTCTTCATGTATAATGCTCGTCCGCGCATCACAGTTAAGAAGCTTAACAATTAAAATAGAATAAAATAAAGTAGTACCGATGGAAATTACGTAGCTAGAATGGTATAAATGCTAAGCCAAGGTTAAGATTTAACTAGTTTACATCCTACTTAATTTAAAAACAATAAAAAAATGTATAAAATTCTGATACAAATTTATCCAAACTTAATATAAAACAATGTTAAAGGGCAAAATAGAATTACAAAAGGTTAAAATACTGTAATATCATTTTCATTCCAGTGTATGTAAGGCTGGAAATAGCTGTTAGTCATGTTTCCCAAGCCCTCACGTATGAAAATGTTTTCACTACGACAAGCTACGCCACCTTAAAGCTCTTTATGACGCATTACTGCATACTGCATATATATATTATCCCATCTTCACGGCAGAGTAAAACGTACAGTTTATAGCACAGCGGTAAGACCAGTAGTGTTAGGGGCTAGTGGCAGTGTAGCAGCTCGCGATCCGAAAAAGAGCTTGCAACATGTGTGCCCTGCAACCTGGAAAATTAACCCCGCAACAGATAGAGCATTACCGCACCGAAGGATATGTGCTGCTGAAAGGACTGATCCCGGCTGCCAACCTCGCGCGGTATAACCAACGATTTCTGCAACTGGTACAGGAACAGGCGCCGCTGGCGGCGGACATGAAGATTATGCAGGACGTCATGGTTGTGAAAGGGGCGGTCAAACCGGCCTCTCAAGTGCACGGCGTGAACAAGTTGTTGTGTCTGGAAAACGATCCACAGTTGTTCGCATATGCCAGTGAGCCCGCACTGGTTGCGGCGCTGCAATCGCTGCTGGGTGCGGAAATATACAGCCTGTCGTCGAACGTTTTTAACAAGCCGCCGGGGGTTGATGGCCGCCATCCCATGCATCAGGACCTGCGCTACTTTCGCTTGCGGCCTGCAGACAAGATTGTAGGTGTGTGGACGGCAATGTTACCCGCCAGCCGTGCTCATGGTTGTCTGTCGGTGATTCCGCGCAGTCATCAGCAGGGTTTGCTGGAACATGCCCATCCCGACTGGGACTACGTCAATCATGGTTTTTACGGTATCGACCAGGTTGATCTTGACAGCCGCGTGCACATGGAAATGGAACCGGGTGATACGCTATTGTTTCACCCCTTGTTGGTGCACGGTTCCGGCACCAACAAAAGTAATGAATTCCGGCGTGCCATATCGGTGCACTACGCCGCGGCTGACGCCGAATCAGACAAGCCAGGCTGGCAATCCCGCGGCTTGACGCGGCAGATCACAGCCATTTGATGGCGCGAATCATCTCGCTGTCGTAACCCTCCTGGTCGTACAGAGTCCTGGCGCGGCTGTTGTTGGCGAACACATGCAGGGTCATCGAGGTGGCGCCGCGTTGGCGGGCGCTGTCTTCAGCATGTGTCAGCAGACGTTTGCCCAGCCCCATGCCGCGTGCGGCAGGCGCAACCACTATGGCTTCCAGGTGGGCGCTTGGTGTATGGCTCAATAGCTCATCACGCATTGTCACCAACGTCACACCCAGCACCAGATCTGCCGCATCTACGGCGACGTGGCAGTAGCTCGACGTCGAGGTGCCGTCGAGCACAGCCTGAACCAGATTGGCATCGCCGGCCCACAAATCCTTGGGGTTGCGCTTAGCGGGTACTTGATTATCCAAGCTTTAAGATCCTGTGCCAAAGATTAAACATCAATTTCTAAGACTAGGCTCAAGCTTCAAATATGCTTCAAATAAAAATCAGCTTCAAATAAAATCAGCAATAAATAAAAGCTTCAAATAAAAATCAGCTTCAAATAAAACTCAAGCTTCAAATAAAAATCAGCATTAAAATATGATTCTTTTGATATAACTTTTTGTATCGAAATTCCGTTTTTCAGAGTTTCAGTTACTATTGAGCTGGGTCTCTCCTTACTACAGTTTGTTACCATGAACTGTTTGATTATCCAAGCTTTAAGATCCTGTGCCA
Source organism: Alatinidae sp. Z8VKAUB7J3 (assembly GCA_010016025.2). Lineage (NCBI taxonomy): Eukaryota > Metazoa > Cnidaria > Cubozoa > Carybdeida > Alatinidae > Alatinidae sp. Z8VKAUB7J3. The sequence continues at coordinate 109,023,021 of JAAAKM020073195.1, read as the reverse complement.
AAGATTAAACATCAATTTCTAAGACTAGGCTCAAGCTTCAAATATGTGACCAAGATTAGGCTCCACTGTTTTTTATCAGCAATTTTGAAAGTGTGAGTATTGTGCATGGTTAAAATATTCAAGCTAATCACATGCGTGTTAAAAAGATTTTGAAACTTGTGATGGTGAAACAATCCCATTTCTAGAAGGTATGACAGATATTTTAAAATGATTTAGCTGTTAAAGAGTGGATTAACTGACAGACTACTGGGTATTTTACCCTATTTTTCCATGAGGTTTAGTTTGAAAGCCTCACCTAACGGGCATTTTTTTACAGCTATCGTTTGCCCACTGAACTGCTGAAATCGGGTCTTTGAACCGATGTGTCCAGCCCTTTACTCCTATATGGAAAATTTAGAATAGGCTATGTGCTTAGCATCTTCTTAGTCTAAAGTTATACAAATAATACGATCAGTCCCTTACAATATATATTAGAAGAAAACACCTCATTTTTCCTAGTTTTTCTATTACGTTCAACATTGGATCTCCTTCCTCTAAAAGAGCACATATAATCGCCAAATCTCTTAGATCTGAAACCATAAAAGAAATCACCAATGCAAGAGCACAAACACAGAAAAAAACACACCACACAACCGAAGATATAAAAAAAACACAAGGAGAAAGGAAAACTGTTTTCTTACCTTAAAAGTTAATATCGGTAAGTACTTGAACAAGGCCTTAACCCTACTTATCCATCCAACACCTCATACCACAAATTGTTTTTGAGTTTGTGATAAAAAAAAATAAATATAGTACATATCTTACAAATATGGACTGAGTTCTGTGTTTTTACCATCGCTTAGTTTTTCCCCCCCCCTTCCCTCTATCACTGGTCCCTTTTTATTTATTTTCAGCATTATGACTAAAAAATATCCTCCAAACATCAAAAATATAACGCTTAATTCACTGTTGATACATGATTCATCTAAAGATGTGATTTTCTTATAATTATTTTGCATATATTCTTATATAAGGTTCTCTATCAAACTTCACATTATTGCACAACATATTTTTTCATTTTTTGCGAAATTTCAACAAATTTTGCATTTGTCACTTATCAGATTTGAGAACACGAAACCGTCGGTACAAATTCAGGGAAGAAAATCTAAACTTAAAGATATAATAATCATGTTTTTCAAAGAAAAGTAACAAAACGGAAAGGTAAAAAAAATTAACATAGGTCAACAAAACGCCAATATCGCAAAATTAAAAAAAATTAAAACATTTATTTATCATAACAATTCTCAGTAAATTTTAGGAAAAGTCACAAAATTTCATGTTAATCCGGCCAGGTTTTGAAAAGTTATGAGCCGAAATGTGAGCCGCGGGCTTACTATCCTCCCCCTCACCCCCATGTAAGATAGGGTTAAAGGTAAAGGCAGGTAACTACAGGGTTAGATTTTAGCAGGCTCTTGAACAGGCACACAGCCTAGGGCGGGTGCAGGGGGGGGAACTCTGTAAAAATTCAAATTCTCCAGCCATTAAGACCGTGGTGGGTTGGCTTGTAAGGAAAAAGGGGAGGCAAGGGGGTCTATTTTTTTTAGTCTCCTTGACGAGTGGGCAAACTGCGCAGTTTGATCTCCCCTTGCACCCGGAGCTGTCTATCTCTTATACCTCCTGAATGAGCTTAGCTCTTACAAGCTTATTTTTCAAGCTCTATCCATTCCGATATGCAACTATCGGCGGCTAACTAAAAAGTTCGTAATGCTCTTCATCGCTAGCCTGTGTGCAGACTATCCACTTCAGCTGAGATAGTCTGCACGCAGGCTAATTCATCGCTTGCTAGAACATGATAATTTTTCCGTAGGGTCTGATGCACCCTATGACGTAGAGCTGGATGGTACGTTAAAACAAGGACGTCATTGTCGTTCGATTGCTTTTCCTGCTTACTTATGAGAAAGTCGTTTCTACTTATATATACAACATGATACAAATACATATATACATATACATATCAGTGGCGAAGTCAGAAGGCAGGCTAGTCAGGCCCAGCCTGACCTAAAAATTACAACCAAAATTTAGTAATAAGGGTATCATCATCATCATCATCATCATCACCATATTCATCATCGTCATCAACATCATCATCATCATCATCATCATCATCATCATCATCAACAAGTGCCCTCTCCGGTCCGAGGTTTTACTTCGTCCAATTACTGATCTCAATATGAAGTTCAGAGGAACATTCTTTGCTTCCAATTCTAAGGATGTCAAACCAAGAGAGTCTTTCACAGGGAAATAACTCTCCAGCAATGAAAGGGTTAAAATGGTATTATTTTGTCATTGATGCCACATAAACTGCATTGATCAAAATTCTGACCATCCTGACATTTACCCTTGCTTTTTAAGATGAAAGAACTTGGAACTAAATGCCAAATAAAAAAAACACAAACAAATACTCCCACAACTTGTTTCATCCAGCCACCTTTAAGGTGAAAGACAACTTCTCTAATGAAGACTTAAAAATTCTGAATTGTCCAAAGTTAATGCGCTGACGGACGTTTACGATGAAATTCTGGCTAACTTTCAATATCACCATAAATTTCTAACAGATTGGCAATCATTTATTTATTATTATTACTATACACACGAACGGTATCTTATACCTAAACAAAAACCAATGTGCTACCAGCCCTACCTGCTAGTTTTGGACGGAATTTAATTGCATTCATGTAACAGTTAGCTGCCTCGTCATACTTCTTCTTATTCTGAAGCAATATTCCTCTACGACAGAAAAGCAATAGTATAATCATTATCATTATCATCATTATCATCATCAACATCATCATCATCATCCTCATCATCATCATCATCATCATCTATCATCACCATTATCATCATCATCATCATCATCATCTATCATCGTCTATCATCATCATCTGTCATCGTCTATCATAATCTTCATCATCACCATCATCATCATCATCATCATCATCATCATCATCATCATCATCATCATAATCATCATCATCATAATCGTCGTCATCGTCGTCATCATCATCATCATCATCATCATCATCATCATCATCATCATCATCATCATCATCATCACTTTCATCATCACTTTCATCACCATCATCAACTTCACCGTCACCATCATCAACTTCACCGTCACCACCAAACAAAACAGAAAACATGTCAGGTACACAGGCGTAATGGCCTAAGGAGCGTCTGCAGTTTAGTAGCGTATCGAAAATATGAAAAATTGCTAGAGAAATTTCACACTAGGCCACCGCGCTTATAACTTCCTGCTGTTCTGCCCTCCTCTATATCCTACAGTTTAGCTCTTACCAATGTATCCTGAAGGTTCCTAGCATTTCGGGGACCAGTCAGTGGCTCTGCGGGGAACACTTTTTTGCCATATACAGACATGCTTAAAAGTGTTGAAACTTGCAAACAATGTCCTGAACTTTATAAAATGCAGGATGCAAACTTAAAACTTGTTGGACCCTTCTACTACTACTCCAGGTGCTACTACTACTACTACTACTACTACTACTAGTAGTAGTAGTAGTAGTAGTACTACTACTACTACTACTACTACTACTACTACTACTACTAATACTACTACTACTACTACTACTTCTACTACTACTACGGTACTACTACTACTACTACTACTACTACTACTACTACTACTACAACTTCTACTACTACCATGGGGGACGAGGTTATGTGATAGGGCAGGTTACACTAGTTTGGTCATCTTCAACACATGGATCAGAATGTCTGGTACTGCAAGATTGAAAGCTTTGTGGTCCCTGGCCCTTATCCCATAGGTCACCCATGGAAGAGACAGATAGACTGTGTCAAAGAAAACCTTAAATGCACCAGTCTATAGCCTCAGCAAGTGATGGGCCATGAATGTAGCTGCGAAAACATACGTCCTGGTGGGCAGCATAACAGGGGAAAAGGGAAAACACAGTCACACACATCCAATTCCTAACTGTTATGGAGAAAAAGCCTGCAAATGGGTCACATGTGGGATCTTCTATGACATTGATCCACTTCAGTGAAAACCTTTTTAGACAAAGTTATGAAAGTTCTGCAATTATGCCTCGAGGTAAACCTACCTCGCTTTGTTGAAAATTACCAAAATTTATCTTCCCCTATTAAGGTGGTACCCCCACTAAACCTCTATTCTTGCACTATCCCAATCAAGACAATAAACACAAACCTGAAATAACATTGAATGAAAAAATGCAGAGGATATATTTAGCCAAGAGAAATTCTATTCTGGACAAAAACTATATATATATATATATATATATATATATATATAAATAAATATATATAAACATTAAAACTGAATTTCGGCTCTATGCGAGCTTTCAGAATCTCTTCCTTTTTCTGGTGTTAGAAGAAGGAAGAGATTCCGAAAGTTTGCATGGAGCCCAAATTCAGTTTTAATGTTTTTATGCACATCCATTGACGAGTGCCTACATCCTAACGAAATGGAACTCATTTGTTGGATTCATGTTTAACTTTTCATTCCTGGCTTACTTATTCTTTGTGATTTCAATGACAATTTTGGTTCTCATGGTGAGAAACGTGTAAGTACACTTTGATGTTAAAGTATTGGTGCTAAAGCTGTTTATTTTATTCTGGTCCTTTTATACATATTTCAAATCCTCAGTGATAGTTCGCTGATCGTATCCATTTAATACACGCCTTGTCAAATACGAGGGGCGTCTTACCTGTAAGCAAGTTGATCGGTTTTCTACTTATTTGTAAGGTGGTCTTCTTTTTGCCGTGCAATCGCAACATAAACAGCATTAGCAATATTGCCCTTTGCGACACACCGCACTCATATGGTACCATGAATGAGGGTTGTCTTCATTACTAGAAGCCCGTGTGTCCGAACAGTGCCCTAGAGTGTTAGACAGTTTGTCAACTGGACGGTTTTCAAATCTATATGGCGACCAAAGAGTTTATCGGTACTTCTGTAGGATATCAGCTTTCGCCAAAGAAGTCCTGAATTGTGCAGTATATATACAGAGCGCTCTTATATTTTTACACCATCAGCCACTAAGTAAATCCATTTAGGATGACCTTTGGGCTAATTTGTACGTGATTTTGGCTACGACATGGATAACCATTCTGGCAATACTGGGATCGAATCCTATTGAGGTTGTCGAACTCGTGACATAAGGAATTCGAGTTCTCCTAGCGATCTCTGCGGTTACTTATTTGGCCCTTTGAGAATTTCACTTGGGTCCTGCCAATACTTGGACATTAACTTGGATCACCAGCCTTTGCCATCTAATAATAATAGAAAATCTTCAAAGAGGTATCGGCTTGAAGATCGTTTATCTTATTTCCAAAACACTAATCATTACGATATTGATGAAAATAGCAGCAAGGAAAAAAGACTTGCCACTTTCTCCAAGCTATTGCTTGTGTTTGAAGACACCCTTTCAATGTACCGCCTGCCAAGCCACATTTATTGTTCTTAATATTTACAGTATACACCGTATGTAACGAGCTTGGTTATAAAAAGTCTCGCTTTTAACGACTGAATATTCTAATAAGGCATATATGACCAAGTTTGCATACACAAGATGCGTACATGCCATGGTGCACAAAGCGTTCAAAATAGGCTAATAAGGCATATGATACAATACTCGAAATTATAGAGTAAGCTAAAGATAGGTCAAAAGGGGTAAACCGAGTGTAATGGGGGGGAGGGGGTAACATACTGTGTGTAAAGGGACCAGGTCACAAAATTATCACAGTATTGTCGTCTCTTTCTGTCTCTAAAAGTTTTGGAATACTAATCCAAAAAGGAGATAGCAATTTGAATCTTAGTCATTGTTTTACGATGTGGTGGGTATTCTTGATGTAATGCTTTGACCAGTGCATTCGCTGCTACTCTAAGATCGTGACTGATTCTTTAAATGGTCGCTTTTTATAGTCTTCTCTAGCTACTCACCATTCCTGCAATAAAAATTAATAGAGATCTTCTCCCCAAGACCTGTAACACATTATGCCGTGTTAGTCGTAACGTTGACGTAGCTCACTGTTTTCCTTCACAGTCTGTCAGATGTTTAACGGAGAGTCATCAAGGAATAAATGTTGTACGCGACCTTCTACGTTATTTTAAATAAATCTTAGGTACTACATTTAGCAGAGATAAGAACCGGCAATTGCCTCCCAAGTAATGTTGATACTACGCAGATCTCAAAGATCCCCCTTATTTCACAATCTGTCAAGTACTGAACGGAAAGTCGTCAGGGAAATAGGAATATGTCAAACAACACTGTACTGTACTACTTTGAATAAATCTTGTACACGAAGGGCGACGTTATTTTAAATGAATCTTAGGTACTACATTTATCAGAGATAAGAGCCCGCAATTGCCTCCCCAGTGATGGCGATACTACGCAGATCTCAAAGATCCCCCGTATTTCATAATCTGTCAGATATTTAACAGAAAGTCATCAGGGAAATAGAAATAGGGCAAACAACACTATACGGTACTACTTTGAATAAATCTTATACAAGACGGGCTACGTGATTGTAAATGACTCTTAGGTGCCACGTTCAAAAGAGGTAAAAGCCCGCAATTGCCTCGCCAGTAATGATGATACTACAGAGATCTCAAAGATCTCCCGTCTGTATATGCGATGTTGTATTGTAACTCACAAAACACCATTGTTAGAAGAGTTGAGTCATATTTCGTGACAGTAGTGACGATCAATCAGATTGAGACTAACGTGTCTAACTCAGTTCAAAGCGTCGAAGAAGTTACCGAAAATTTCTTGCGTACGAGTTATAATAGTGCATCACTAAAGCATTATTGCAGGGCAGAAACTCATAGCATCAGGGTTTGATGGTCCTGATATCAGGAAACTCGTCAACTTTTATAAAATTTGTTAATTCAATGAATGTCTCGGAGTTCCATGTATAAACATCCTTTATTGACATGGTGGAAAACATCTTAGGCAATCGCTGGGCCGAAAACTACTAGAAGGTAGCGGGAAAGTTGTTTAAAGTCTCAGGACATAGGCATTGATATGTGCACTAAGGTTATTATTGACATTGTCATTTGGATAAATTTCCAGAGAATTGTGGAGATGTGAATGATGAGTCAGAAGAACGATTCCATCAGTATATCAAAATGATGGAAGAGCTACCAGGGCTGGTGGGGCAAATGAATGGTAGCTGATTACTGTTCTAGTATGAAAACGAAATTAAATAACATTGAACATAAAGGGCAATCAAAAAAGCTTTTTACCATAGTTCTTACGTTCACAAATGTTTTATTTTTGCTGATAATATATTTAACGATTTGATAAAAATACTCGTTGGACTTACTGTATTCAACTGAGTTATTTAAAGACTTAAGGCCCAATTATTATTGCAAAAGTGTTATTTCTAGGTAACTAAAATACAAATACAAATTCAGAGGTCTTTACTGTTCTACCTCAAGAAATATTGCCATCGGTCAATACTATATGTAAAGAAAATGTACGAAAACTTTGCTTTTTGCCCCCAAATGAGACATTTCTGTGCCACATAAATGGTAGCTAACCAAGAGAAACTAAGTTCATTTTCAGATTCAGCACCCCCGAGTTAGCTAAAAAAGATGTTAAGACTCTCGACACCATTTCAAAATTTTTTGTTGACCAGTGTTATCCACCAGGAAATTTGATTTGTGAACAATTTAATGGGACTATACAAAGAAAAATTTGTTATCTATTAGCTGAATATTCTTCAAAAACCAATAGCATGGATTCGTCATTTGTATACTGCCCAGTTAGATTACTTTCACATTGTTCATACTTCCACCAGTTTTACACCATAAAAGTTACTTTTCAATAGTACTGAAACAAGCAGGTCATGCCAAATACGAACTTTATGTTCAAAAACCATCACCATGGCAACCCTGTATTGGTGATCATGTTCTTGTCAGAGACCCATTACATGAAGGAGTTGTAACCTCGGAATTATCACCTCATGTTGTTGAAATCAAATTTGCAGAAACTGGTCAAAAAGAAAACATCACAGGAACAGGTACAGCATAGCAAAGTACCCTATGTTTTGGAGCAGTGTTAAATAATCGCAAACATTATGTAACTGATAATCCGATATGAAATCCCGCCCAGAACCGTTCAACTGGGGCTGGGAAACGCAAAATGATGGGGAAGAATACTCATAATGTCTTAGTAATTTGCACTTATAGTTCTCATACAGAAAACCGGACTGTAAGTCCGTGCAAGTTCCTTGTGGCCTAGTAATGGCTTTGCCACCGCGACCGGAATTAATCTGATTATGTACGCAAAGTACATGCTTATTTGCAATTGACATTTTCTAATTCTGAGCTCTATTGAATGTGCACATCTCTCTCTCTCTCTCACTCTCTCTCTCAAACCTCTATGTCTGTCTATTTCGCACCTAAAATGATGTTTAAGTCGTGCTAATTAACACAATAGAGACAGAAGAAGAATAGAATAATATTGAGAACTGAAGAATGAGTGAAGGAGAAGAGTAGACAAATAAATAGGCATTTAGAGGGAATTAAAAAAAGACTTCTTATAAGTTTTAATAAATAAATAAATTATGAATGCAGTGATAAAAATTTTGAAGCAAAAATAAACAAAATTTAGAGGAGCGCAAAGAAATATAAGGAAGAGAGGAAAGAGAATGGTAAAATTAAAAAACCGAAAAAGTAAGTGTATCAAAGAGAAAGAAAGGAAAAGAATTTCGCAGGCTTACGGAAGGAAAAAGGAAGGAAAGAGAAAGGAAGGAGAGTGTAAAGAGAGAGGGAAAGAGAGAAACCACGAAAGCAAGTAAGCTAGCGCAAGCCGTATGTACATTACGGTAACAGTATTGATGACGTCTAGTTTGTTCATGTGACTGTCATGTGACTTGGCCTGCCTTTGTATTCCTTCATTATTTTAATTGAAAAAGCATCGAAATCTTTAGTAACGTGGCGATCTATCCCTTAAACTGCTCCACCCTCTTTGCTTGATCTATGGGAGCCTGTAACGCATGTATGACAATGGTACTTTCATGTCAGTGTGGTAAACGTCATCTTTATTATAACTCTCTTTTGACTCGATACCCGTTTATTTAGCATGTTGCACATACACAAAGTTTGGCAAAGGAGCGGGTTTCACAATTTTCTCAGTGATCTTTTCTCTTTATACAGGCTTGTATCGTTTGTTTATTACAATATCCACCCCCTTCGTTATTACTCATTGATGACAGATACTTTCCATAATCCGCGAGATGCAGTCATACTGGGCCATTATTTAGGGTAGTTTCAATGTCAGGCCCACTGCTCATCAGGGGTCTTTGATTGAGAGACTGCCATTGAGTCTGCCTCATGGCTTGCTTCTCTACCCTGTAGCCAAAATTAAGAGGCGCCCTTGGACACCCCAGCTGCCCTTTATTTATTAGTTAGTCTGTTCAGGGTTATTCGATTTCTTGATCAACTGTGGTCTGTTCGGTGTGGTGTTTTTTTTGTTTCTTTAGGGTGGCTTCAATGTCGGACCCACTGTTCATCAGTGGCCTTTGATTGAGAGACTGCTGACATAATCGATGTCGACTTCCCGTAAATCGATGAAGATGTCCAGGGTTAACAATGTCCAGGTTTAAACCGCGGAAAATAATATCCAGAAATTATATTATTTTCAGGGTAAAAAGCTGAAGCAATACCAAAGAATGCATGGCACAAAATATAGAATGATGATTAGTTTTGTACTCTTGGCAGCTTTTGACTTGCCATGACATGTGTGACATGCCACTTGTCATGCGTAACAGTAGAGGAGAACAACTCTACAGGTAGAACGTCAAGAGGGAAACTACAACTATGACAATGTTTCGCCTTTTCTTTAAGACTTCGTCGGGTTCTTGTACACTGGAGGTTACAACGTTAATAAACTCTGGCACAAACACACCAAAAATTGCTTTCACTAAGCGCGAGAAGCATTATAGGAAATAACCATGATGGAATGTTACGCCGAGGAAATTGAAACGAAGCAAATACGACGAAGGTCAAAGTAACTGAGGGCTTAACTAGTACAAATGAGACGGGTGGTAGTCAGGCGAAGAAAGGCAGACAATAAAAACCAAAACAACAAAACAACTAACCCCTGAAATGTCTTATAGACTTCCGAAGCTGTCTTAATGCACGTCTAAATTTCATTGAAAAGAAAGATTTAATTTTATCGGAGACTAGAATGCTTCGTCAGCTCAAAGTACTCCTGAAAATGTACCACTTTTCCTGATATTCAAAGTTTATCTACCGAGAAGAATTGAAAAATGCGAAGGAAACCATACTTCACTGAGGAATCATCTAACACGAGTGGCAAAAACAAAAATCGATGGAAGCGAGTATGCAGTATGGATCTAGATTTACTGTGACTAAAAATATGATACGTGACGTGCATTTGGCCATTGTCTTCACATGGGTGAAAGCTCTTAAAAACAGGAATTGGGTTCTCCCCAAAGTGCAACGTAGGTTCTTTTGCTGAAGGAAAATTGTGATAGGAGATCTTCCTCATTTTTCTTGTCCACAGCATTTGAATTGACCAGGCAGAAATAACAGTCATTAATGTGGTCTTTGGGTTCTCGTCAAACCATGGGAACTCTAAAGGCAGTCTTTTTCTTTTTTCTGTGGTCCAAGTATAAAGCGTTTCTTCACAATTATTATATACAGAATGGAGAGCCCGTTTACTCTCTGGGTAACCAAGGTGAACGCCAAAATAGAATTTATGAGCACGTTTCACAAATAGTGTCATATTGTGCCGCTGACGTATGGCAGCAACAAATGTAGCAAATATATCACGATGATATATTTACACATTTACATTTACTGCAAATAAACAAAGTACCTGAGACGCGGAGGTCAAAACCGGAGGTTAGGAATTACTTTTGGTTCAAAATTATAATCCAGAAATTCGTAGCCTCAAAATTTATTTTAATTCTCCCAGCCATGGCCGAACCATGCCTCGCGCCCGATGCCTCACTAGTATCATATGATAAATGGAATAGAGTGCAAATAATAACAAAAACTTTTAAAATACATAAAATGCAGAGCATGCAGGGAGAAACGTATTTTCAGATATGAAATCAGCGTCGAAAATGTATCTAGAAGCAATTAAAACTTTCATGCAACAAAACTTTCATAAAAATTTGTTCCCCGGTGTTATCTGTATTGTTACCGTGTATCGCCATGATGAGCAATCTTTTTAATAATATCTATTGTTACATTTATAGATCGCAATTTGCGGAAAGTACATATTTCGGTCCATTATCAAAATATGCACATAATTTGATCCTTTTAGAATAATAATGTTCAACAAAGGGGAGGACAGATTCCCTAATAACCATTTTACTTAATGATGTAAAAATGTGGGCTTTATTTGGTTATTCTAGGAGAAAAACGATTAAAATAATCCATTGTGTCACAATCATAAAATTATCAGAGTATGACTAAGATAATAATGAGATAACTGTAGCTAAAATCAACTTTCCCGACGTTAGAATTTAGATATCAAAATATACAGCGAGTTATTTGTACCCATGATGTTTAAGATCTTGCTCCTTTTATTTTGTCAAGTATAATAGATGTATCCAACCTTTAGACTGTCTAGCAATGCTATCCTCTTACGTCCCATTGGCCTGCGACCATCCATCCTGCCTTCAATTACATTCTTCAATAGTCCCTCATGCCTCAGAATATGGCCAATCCAGTTTTCCTGCCTTGGCTGGGTGACATCCAACAGTGTTCTTTGCTCTCGTACAAGCTGTAGCACCTCTTCATTGCTCTTATGTTTCAACCATTTTATTTTTTTCCATCCTTCTCCAGAACCACATCTCACAACTTTCCAAACGTTTGATACCTGCTGTTCTATGGGTCACACGTTTCTGCGCCGTACAACAAAATGGTCCTGAACAAACATTTAACTAACCTTTTCTTCAGGTTTCTACCCAAACTCCTTGTCATTAGTGCTCTGCGCTTTGAGGAGGCTGCCTTCGCCATTGCTATTCTTGCTCTGATATCCGCCTCCCAGTAACCATCTTCAGTTAGAATGCTTCCCAGGTACTTGAATCTTGAAACCTGTTCTCGACATTGCCCATCAATTGAGATGTTCACCTTGCTCCTCTTCCTTCCAATTTTCATCACCTTAATTTTTTTTATATTGATCTTCCACCACATTGTTGAGACGACTGATTATGTTCTGAAGACCCTTTTCAGTACTTGAAACCATGGCTTGATCGTCTGCGAAACGGATTGTCATAACCTGTTGGCCTCGGTACCGTAGCCAGACTATCTCTGTAGGGGATGCTTATTACGTATGAGCATATTTTAGGGCATGCTTCATAAATTTACGGCGTACGAGCCAGCCTGTTCAACAATTAACGTAATTTTTGTGTAACCCCTTCTGGAAAGTCGGCGAACCCTTTTAAAAAGAGGGGGCAGGGGTTAAAGTTATAACCTGGAATCCTAACTTTACAATAAATCATCTTCGAAAATTAAACATAGACATCACTGCATTTTGACAATAAAACAGCACCATAAAAACCATAAATCATGAAAACCAAACAGGACCAAAATCATGAACATGAAGCTCAGCCTGAAGTGCCAGACACACCATATATGATCATGACAACACACAGGAAAAAACATGCGAGATCAATATGATTTGAGAGTTACCGCCAGCACTCGTAGAAACCAGGTGTCTTAGTTAACTGCGCTTCAAAATTTTCAAATTTAGGTGTGCAGATTTGATATCTTGGAAAAGATATATGGAGCAGGGTATTCAACAGGTCTCTGAGCGCAGGCAAGTGATCAACATTCAAGAAAGGAGTGTTTTATACCAACAACATATTTGCATTTTAGATACGAAGTAGTGGGTTAGAGGGATATCAACTCCTTTATTATGACCATATGCAATAAATTGAGTACGAAACGTCATGATGCCTATCGATCTATAGGCTTAAAAGTTCAAACGACCACACGAAGAAAACTAACTAAAAACAGTCTCGTGTAAGTTCCATCAAGTAATAGAATTTCTCTTATGAGAGACTTCAATGCCAAAGTAAGCTTACATCAATACTTGGCCCAACTCCACTAGGCCTAAAAGTCCTCACCCAATTTTTGTTCTGTAATTCTGTTTCCACGTGGACCTATTTTGTCCGCTTGGACCATTTTTTATACAGGCATTAGATAAGTAAAAGATTGAACCTTCTAAAAATAGCATTTTGTTCATCACATCATCAACAGATAATGTCTCAGAAGTAGTGCAGAAGACTCAAGAGTTCGTCGCCGCAGTGCAGGGTACGATAACCTGTCTTCATCTGACTCCTACGTTTGCTAATGTAACACAGACTCATAATCACAAATATCTTTAGAATGCCCCGACGTGGAGGAGTAAGAAAGTTGTAGCGTTACTCTGAAGAGACTATCGCCTCACAGTTGTTACAAAGCAACTCAGAAGAACCTTCAAACAACCTTCAAACTGTTGTACTTAATATCTTAAGGATAATGCGCCGCAGGTAAGACTTCACAGGGACAAGCTGAACAACAATTACTTCACCATAGAAGAAATGTTCGGATGAAAACATCCTTCTCATCTTAGGTTCAAACATTACTGAGAAACCCTCAAAGGTACCACAGAACCCATAACCCATATCAAGAAGGGATAAGAATATTACCGAAACAATACAAAATGAAGCCGAATACAAACTTCAGTTACAGCGAGAAAACCAGCTCTTATCTTTCTTGCTTATTCAGCAAATGACAAACATCTCGTCTAATAAGAGGATACTCTGGTCAGAGAGAAGGAACACCTCTGTAAATTCGACAGTCAGCACTGATCAATGCAGCCGTAACCAACCTCCGCTAAGCTGATGTCATATACGAGCTCCAGCAGGAACAAACTATTACTAAGATTGTAAGGTTCTAACAAGGATTAAACGAGAAAGTTTGCAACAGGCTGTATTCACTTTAATACGGATAAAATAATTTTTAACTGTTCAACTAGACTTTGTGTACGTTGTTAGAACAGTTAATTGCTGGAGAAGAATTGTTTCATTGACAAATTGTTGAGTTGTCCTCTTAATCCTTTCCTTTCTGTGCATATTATGGGTATATTTATATCAATTGTTGGAGGGGATAAGTGCTTTCAGAAATATATGGTTTCTGGACGGTACTAATTGATTAAAATTAATGGACATTTTCTTAAAAACCGGAGAATTAACACTCCCTACGCTGACGTAGGGGAGAGAACCTCTTCAGAATTATCCAGGTTGTCGCCGATATCGTACGAACTGACTACGATTAAACGTACATAAAACAAGTTGTATTTGGAGATATCTTGCGTGTGCAGGACCATGAACGCCTTTACAACGTACATAACATAACCGTTGGGAGCGTTTGTGCGTCCGCAAAGCACGCTGATAGACCCAGACGATATAAGCTAATTTTAGGAAATTTTCTACGGCCTTTTCAATTACTGTGGTCTTGATGAAGCAACGTTACTAAGCCGCAATCCCCTTTCTTACAAACTACAGGATCCAATCTTGTTATATCTTAGTAGAGTCGTCTCAAGTCTACGTTTTTGTTAATATATTTACAATTGCAGCTTATGGCATTTTGCAACAACATACTTGCAGCATATGAGTTACTACAGAAAATTGAAGACATATATGAAGATAGAAACAATACAACAGTAACACACATTCTTGACCTTTAACGTCTGCACATTTCATGCAAGTTAAGATAGTACCATAAAATACTAATCAAGTATTGACAACTATTAGAACACGTTTGCACTACATTGCGTCTTGAAAAGAGCAAATGAAATAAATATAGGAGAAACTTATGCCATGTAATTTTAAGGCAAGCCCATAGTTCACCCCCCAGGTAGATGGGGGAGGAGGGCAAGCATTTTCAAAAAAGTCTGTCTAGGTGGAGGTTTGCTCGAGTTCCATTTACAGGTGGGGGTAGGCCTCCAAGGTGGGGGTTGATATTTGCAGGTGGGGGTTGTAAACCAGTCTAAACTAAATATATTAGTATCCACCTCAAATTAAAAGTTGTGTTAGCCATTCTGGTTCACCTGACTTAAGATTAGTTTTTCTCTCGAGAAGGTGGGCGTTTAGGTGATTTTTCTTCAAGGAAGTGACATTGTGAAACCTTTCAAGTGATGAAATGTTTCAGTGTGATTAGGTTACCACTTTCATATTACATCATTGATTATAATTAGAAATGTAGAAGATATTTAATGACGAGAAATTTTTGTGAAATCAGTAGTTGTTGAGCTCTCTCGCCTTTCAAGCTAGACTTTATATGGAATTGGCTCGAAGAACCTTATGAGTCAATAGTTACGTGTCATCTTTTTTATGTTTTATTTGACATTTATTCGAGATCTCGACTGTCGTTAGGACACCTGGCGCTGCGAGTATATCTATAATTTAACGTCATAGCACAAGATCTTTTGAAATTAAAGTTGGAGGAGCTGATCAGTTTGCATGGTGCTTCTCGTGGAGTGGTTACCAAGACGCTTCATTACCCAATCAAGATTATATTGAAAAGTCCATCTACATTTTAAAGGCACAGCTGTTACGCCTGGAACTTCGGGATGATCTCATCGCAAAAAAAGGGTGGATGCTGACCACTTCGAAGAGGACATGCTTCATGCTACTAAGACCAATGCAGAGGCTTCCTTTACTATATCTTCATTGGAGGAACAGCTTAAACGACCTGTAGCAGCTACACCTGCTTCCTTGGAAACTTCCATCTCCTTTACATCGGACTCATGTCGATTTATAGCAATCGGGATGACGAATATATGAGAAAGAAAATAACACGCCAATGAACAACACATTTTCAGTCACTCGTGCTACTGAAAAACTCCTAAGTTGTAAAAAAATTCCTTTTTATCGACGGTGGATCGGCTTCTTCGCTTTGATTAATGCACGTTTTAAAGGATGAAATGAAGAGCTGATATCTTAAACGTATCGGGGCTTTTTTCCAGACCACTCGGAACTCAAAACTGTACAGTTTGTCTTAAAGAATTTCGTTGAACGGTATCCAATCCCAAATCATAACACATACTTTATTATCTATCATTTGCTCTAGTTCAGCAATTTTTCTAGCTATGCTTTCCATAACTATATTTGGATGACTAAGTTGGTAAGTTGCCCCCCGCCCCGCCCCACTCCGCCTTTGCTCTGGACTTATTGCTGACTCAACATTCTGTGAAAATTTCTGTTGGAATTCTTACCTAGGGTTTATATTGGTTCAAATGGCCTATGTGTAGCTATGATCAGTCCTATTCTTGTTTAAATGAAATAAAAGATTTAAAGAATGAGCTCTGGTTAGGCCCTCTGCGTTAGTAATAGAGTTGTTTGTCAAGTTGCTCTCACTGATATTGTTGTGTCTCAGTATTTGACAGGAGTTCTACGCGCCATTGATGGTAAATGTAGATGTACAGAAGCTGCATTCGGATAACAGATAATAAGAAATGTAGACTAGTTTGGGTACAACTAGACCATGTTCCGTTAAAGATCTGTAAAATTTGTATCTTAACTGCAGCACACTCCAGTTCGCTGTTCAGAAATTCAAGCCAAATCCAGTAGATCATAAACACGTACAGCTGGAAACACGTCTTCTGGGACTTTTCTTTTTATGTACTACTGATTACCCAGTAGTGAAAGACGTTACATGGAAATTGCTTACCTCCTTTTTTAAGTATTAACGTCTTGTCGTTGTTAAAAGCCCAATTACTTTGTGAAAACGTTTTGTCTAAAACGCCCGCTGACAATTTGAAAACGTTTTGTCCGACGCAAGCCAAGTAAAGTCAAGTTCACTTTAAGTTGTCAGAGACTGTCTCCGAATACTTTACCTCCTTGTCTGGTAGCCAATTGGCTGGAGCACTTAACAAGCTTTCAGAAGAAGTCTTGAACATATGAATTGAATCCATATAAAATAAACTGTTAAACTATTTACTTTTCACTGGCATCCCTTTACTGGAATTTTGGACGAAGAAAATCGTCGGAATTTGCACCTTTTTTCCCCCTTATTCATCCTTCGGAATGTATTTCTACGAAAGGGCACCATTTACACGTACCTCATAGTCAGAAGTGTGTTTGATACGCAGGTACCTGTTAATGTAAAGTGAATCACCTTTCCCCATCATGTTAGGAGTATACTTATTTTCGAACTGTGATGTCCAAAATGAAGTAGAAAATCCTAATAAATGTTATCCTAATAAATGTTATTGTACGTTGTTGTGGTGTACAGAATTTGGTACCTAGGGTTACCAGTTCAACTTATTACATTATCTACATGTTTTCCAATCGGCCTATTTTAGTAATAGTGTCTATCTTCGATTGCAGTGGGTTGTTTAAGGACTGGTGTGCTTTCAAGTCACTTTTAAAGGTTTAACATTATACATTGCGACATATTTAGCACTCGATA
This sequence comes from Alatinidae sp. Z8VKAUB7J3, assembly GCA_010016025.2. Lineage (NCBI taxonomy): Eukaryota > Metazoa > Cnidaria > Cubozoa > Carybdeida > Alatinidae > Alatinidae sp. Z8VKAUB7J3. The sequence goes on along the minus strand of JAAAKM020073195.1, from coordinate 109,005,545 downwards.
ACACCGTAACATTTCTCACAGTGAATATTTTTTGTTTGTGGTACAAAATATCCATATTGCACGAAATAGCGAAAACATTGTTTACTTAAAAGCTTTTTTCGTCTGACACTCCTCAGAGTACTAACGTCAGTCATTGTACTGTTTTCATTAGTTCGACATTTAGTGTTTATTAATGAAGTCTGTACTTGGGCCACCCTTTTTGAAATGTTTATTGTATACTGAAAATTTTCCACTTTACACTGCAAAAATTTTGTCAGGTATTTAATAAATATTACAAGCATTGACATATATCATCCTGTGGCTTCCTTGTGAGTCTGTAATTTTGAAAAAAGAAACTTTTGTGGCGTATATGTTTATTGTGACGTCGTCTTTATGTGTTATAGTAAGACAGCGATAATTACACAAAAGTCCATTTAGGTTGATTAATGATTTGGTCTTTCAAAACTTTCTCTTTCAGTGTTTTCGTATTACTTCTAATATTACTCAACATGCTGGTGATAATTGTGTTTCTGATGAACATCCTAATTGCACAGCTGAGTTATCGTTATGATCAAGCCATGAACGATGGCAAAGTACAGTATGACGTCGACAAGATTGCCTTAGTAACAAGGATTGAAAATAGCAGGTTCAGACGATTTGTAAGTAAATGATAACTGATGACTAACTTCGTGGTATGGTGTACAAAATATTTTTCCACAGTCCCTTCTGTAGTCACATATGTTTGTAGTTCGTTGTATAGATAACGGAGCAGTGCCTCGACATATAGATTTCATAAACGCATGATTCACGTGAACGTAATACTGTAAACAAAGGCTTGACTGGATGTTCCACTGCCCAATCTTTTTTAAAGTACAGTTTTCATATTGGTGGGTAAGGTCAACTATATGGCTGCTTAAATAATTCCCAGTCATTGGGGGTAGGAAGAGGTATTCAGTTTTGTTTCGCCTTTTTGCAAGTAGCCTCTTTTACCTTTTACAACAGCCCCATCGTAAAAACGAGGCATAATTATTTCAGGGGGTGTCCCTCCTTTTGGTCATTTGATCTTCAAATTTAAACTTAACTGCTTCGTTGGTTTGCCATTTGTTGTAATTTATTTATTAAAAGGGACACGGTTCTCTCTCGATAGTTGTACGAATAGTGTTTTACCTTAAAAGCAATGTCATATTATAATAGCTATGCCTCAGCAAAGGAGATGTAGTTACCCCTCTGCTGCTACGCTGGTTTCCTTCATGGCGAATGGTTTTGATAGGCCTTTGAGGCATTTTTATAACATTCCACCCACAATAGTTTTCATCAGTTTTCACCATGTGTGCGATTTTGCATAAGACTTTTGTCGTGTTGAATTTCTTGTAAGCTCTTCAGTTCCCTTGCAGCACTCAGTTTTGAAGACGAAGAAGAACCAGGTATGGTGACGATGCGTGCACGACCATCTAACTTATCATTCCCTGGCCCTCGAAAGTATTTCGTTATGTCCATTCTAGAACTATTTTTCTCTCTTCTCTCGTTCTCTCCCTTCTTTGCAGTAAACAAAATGCAAGGAGAATGAACGCACAGATACTCGATTTTTCGAATCCACAATATTCGCAAGCACTAGAAAGTCTTCACCTTTGAACGATAAATGTTGTGATTGAACGCCAGGAAACTAAGATTATCTGTTTCATTAAAAATTGACATGAATTCGTTTACAGCAGAAGTTGGTAGTAGGTGATACCATGTCTACAGAGAAACACCCTGGAAAAATATTTCCTTGCACTAGCAAGTAAATATCTTGAAAGAAGCAAATGACTTATGGATCGATATCGACCCGTATTGATGCAAAATTACGATGAAAAGAGTTGACAGAATAGGCGATGTCACGGTTGGTCACATACCCAGAGAGTTATCAAGATTTGCTTTCTATTTCATAGGATCAGTTACTGGTACCGTTGCAGGTTTTACGCCAAGACCGTCACCAATTCCAGAAGGAGGGCTAGAGATATCCACATTATAATGCATTTTGTTCATGAGAACAAAGTCACTCTATAAAAAATGAAGACTTCTGTCGACGATCAAGTATTCTTGGGTGCCTAATAGACGCCCCCCCTCTTATTAATTTTTCAAAAATTTTCCACCCAGGAAATTCTTATTCCAGCCCCCCCCCCCCGCTTATTAATTTTTACGCAATCTCCCGTCCATGACAATTTTTTGAGGGGGTACATTGGCGGGCAAGTAGAAAATCTCTATATTATAATATCAATATCATATATTAAAAGATGACGGTGGCCTTTTACGAGGCTCGAAGCAGTGTGAAGACTCACATTACACATGTTAGCTGTAATACTGTTCTTGAGCAGGAGGACGAGGGGAACATTTTAAAAATCTTGAAAGCCATGTAGGAGACTGCCATGGCTTCGAATGACTGGCTATTGTTTATGTTATATTACCTTACGTTTAGAAAGTTGCAGTTGATTCTAAACTTTGCTTCTTGACTACCTTCTTGGTCATCTCCCCCCCCCCCGTCTATTGCAACCCGCCGTTTATCTGTGTATTTGTTTGCATTTCGTGCCCTTTTTACCTTCTTATTTCCTTTTTGTCTGCGTTTGAGATCTTAAATGACTAATCCTCACTTTTAAGCCGTTTGTTAAGATTTGTTATTCACCAAGTGTTTCCAACAAACACGATGAGCGATATTTAATAGCCTACGAATGTGGGTGAATTCAAACTTTGACTATTAAGGGTTGGTTGAGAATATAAAATTGTCCGTGCTTAGTCCACTATATCACTTTGGCATGTGTGGAGCGTTGAATTTCACTTTTCGCCTCTCCTTATGCTAAATATTGTATTTAGGACCTTCTACCTACCTGTCCGTTTCGGCCACACTGCACCTGGATTACACCCCCGATTGCATCCATAGAATTTGCACATTCCTTAGCTACCAGGTTTATGTTGTAAATCTTTGAATAATTACTGATATACCCTAGTCCCGTCTTCTTGTGAAGGAGGTTAATATACGGTAGTTGTTGCCTCTAACATGTTGCTTATCCGTTTGCGCTCTCTAAGATTAGTTTGCTTGCGACCAGGGTTGGGTCCCTCAAGCTATTCCCCTTTCATGTTTTTTAGCAGCTGCTGATTTTCTCTAATACTCCTGATAGGGCTCCGTGAAGTTCTACATTCTGCATACGGTCAAACCAATTTGCATTGGATGCCCTGCGTACATTGCCCTGCCCTGCCCAGCTTTCGCTTACATGTCAGACAATCGTTGTTCCAGTTTATCGGTAACACACTCCGGATATCACGTAACATATCTTGGTAAATCTGCCAGTTGATCATCAAGAACTCATATATTGTGTTTAGTATTCTTACAGTTGCTACCAGTATAATAACTATGTTACCGCTAGACCAATAAATAGAATTTCTGCATCAGAATAAAAGAGGCGCCAGCAATTCGAGTGGGGGTTTGGAAACCAACAGAGAAAACTCCTTGGAAAAGAACAAAATTTTTGTTACTTTTCGACGACTTTTGCTTTGGCGTGTGTCAATCAAATTTTAACGTCTACGGCCAAGTAGTAGTGTTCGCATGCAAGTAAACCTGCCTTTAACATGCCAGACGGTTGTCTAGCGACGGGTTTCACTTGCGTGTGAGCCAGGCTTCGTCAGAAGTAAAGTAGAAGGATCTCCTTGCTTGCTTTTCGTTTGAGACCTAGCGACGGATTTTACTTGCATGTGAACCAGGCTTTCGCGAATTCTCCTCCAGTCAGTGGGTACGGGGAAATTAATTAATTAATATATATGGTGCTATCTAGAGCCACCTTTCCTTCCTCGGTCGAGCACATATTGTAGAGTTCATTACAACATCCTTATATACAATCTGGAGTTTGTATTGGCATTGTGACTCTGCGTTTCTTTGTTAATGGCTTACAAAGTGGTCCTGTATCAATCTTGGGTTCCTGATACTGACAGCAATAAAAACAATCGTTATAACTCATGTCCTATCTATTGCATACTAGGACCTTAATTGGAGCAAAGTCTTCCAAGTTCACATTCAATTTAACCGTATCCAAGCAAAACTGTTAACATTAATATTCCATTATTCTGTTGTGTATAATCATTCTAGCATGTGTTGATTGACTAATATTATTCGTTTATTGCACAATTATCACTTGATGATGACATCGGATACCGTCGAAACGTTGCAAATGTTTGGTGTTTGTGTTTATCATAGTTTAATATCTTGAACCAAACTGAAAAGAGGCTATTGTAGGTAGAAAATAGATTCGCTATCCTCGTTACAACAGTTAAGGCTGAAAATACCATGAAGATCACGTGAGCGCGTGCACCTTATGATAAACATGGCTTTCTACTTACTATTTGAGTATTAGCTTGAATTCATTCTTGTGGAAACCAAAATTCTTTCGAAATTTATACTCCTATTTTCCTTTAGCCAGCAACTAAGCTTTGTTGACACTCGCCCATGTTTCGTTGCTATTAGACCAACGTCTTTCCGTGTTACGGATCGTCTATCTTCGTACCCACCTTCCCGAGGCCAAAAGAAGAAACATGATATTTTTGAGATTTGGCTAAAAGCAAAAACATTTCCCTCTTGTAATAATACGATCACCATTTTGGCAATTGTGAAAAAGTCACACTGTCTTGTTTACTAATATGAACAAAAGCAGAAACTATATAATCAAGATGTTTATTATTATAGTTTTAAACAAAAAATTTTGTAACGTGTTTTTAAGGCTTAGTAGGTTACCTTCAAACATTTATGTCGAATTTTCCTGAAGAAAAAATCTACCTGATCTTTAAAAGATGGTATAGAACTATGGAACAATGGAAGTTTGAAAGTGAGATTTCTACTGATAATTTTAGAATTGTCGAAGAGACCATAATAAGGATAATTATTCATAAAATAATGCATACACTTAAACAGGTTTTGTGTCTGTCATAGCATTTGGGATTCTCAGATTTTGAACCAGTCTTTTGTATTGAGGTATTTCCTTTTACCTAATTTTGCACCATTAAAATGGCTTCATGAACTTCATGAGCAAAAGTGGCTGCCAAAATGCTGCTGTTAACTCCCAAACTGTCGGTAATTTATAGCCACTATTTTTTTGTGGCAATTGCCTTGGCTGAAGATTAGCTAACTCAGAACTTCAGATTAATTTTTCCATTTCAAACTGAAAGCTGTCTTTGAAGTGATTTCACAATGGCAAATCTACACTAAATCATGATTCCAAAACTTAAAACAAACATCAACCCTTGCATTTCCACTTCAGGCACTACACATGTTCAACTCATTTGTTGATATCAAGTATTTAAAGATCCCTGGTACTACAAAATTTGTAGATAATATTTGATAACAGAATCATTAGTCAAATGCCATTGACCGGTTTTGTTGCACCCTCATCAGAATGGCTCATGCAAAGAACGAGTTGTTCAAACATCTAAATTCATAAATAACATTACTATTTTCTTTGGTTGGTATGACATCTTTGTAGACTTAAGGCAACATGCGTTGTGCCGTGAACACAACCCTAGTCTGACTACCCCCAAAACAGCGACCAATGGCTTTACGAATCTGGGGCTCAAACTTGCTAGACACTTGCCCTATATACAGTAACCTTAAATAGACTGGGCACTTCTTAGGTCCATAGGGCTTGTCAACTGACTAAGTTGAAAGTTTATTGCTGGTGCAACGGTTTACAATATAATCAGGATGTCCATTATGCCAAAACAAATCCCTCAGTTTTGATAGTTCCTGTTCTATGTAGCATGGTGAGCAAATCATAAGAGCTCTATGAACAAGATTGTAGATGAGATTAGTCTTGTATTTGGTAAAGCTAAAAGATTCCCAATGAACATATTGCCCAGTGAGGGTGCAACAGAACCAGTTAATAGCAATTCACTAATGATTCTGTTAGTAAATATTATCTATAAATCAACTATTTAATTAAAAGACAAGGTCTCTGTGTTTGAAGCAGGTTGACAGAGTCCACGATTTGCACTCACAGTTGTTACGAAAAAATACAATGTACATCAAATGCTATTTCCTCTGCTTTTCCCTGTACAACACAGCCAATGCAATCACCTTCCTATCTGCTTGCCTACACCAACTGAACTTTTACCTTGGAACCGAAACACATACTGAAAGTGACTCTGAAAATCCAGAAGCTTGTGATGGTGACACTAACTTAAGATCACCTGATAGGGAAAGGAGACGAAGCCCAGAGCGCGAACTAAACACGAATTTAGAGAGTACCAACGAGCGATCAATAGGAGTCTTTAAAGAAGATGGAACTGCTGGACTCATAGTTGTAGATTCGGACATTCTTACTTCTTCGGAAGGTGACATTAACTCAGAGTGCGAACTTGTTTATAGGAAGGACATCCTTGGCTCCGTGATTACAACAGAGGATGAAACTACCCTGTGATAGCCTCCAAGAAAGAAGCAATAGTGCTTAGGTAATAATACACAAACCATGCCAAAAGATTCATTAAAAATGTGCCAGTCTGCCCATCGCTATCTTAATTAGAAAATCGTTAACCCGAGGAGTACATGGGATTTAGTATGGTTTTGAAGCTGTCCTGGCATGCTTGTGGGTGTTGGGTGGCGTACTCTTTGGTGCCTAATAGAAAGTGGGTTGGAATTAACGGGAGGGGGGAGTAGAATAGCTTGGGGGTTGGAAAATGACCAAAATGTAACAAACGGGGACAAAAAGTGTAAAAAATGAAGTCAAGAGCGAGTATCTAGAATCAACTGCAACTTCCTAAACGTAGGGTAATACAACACAAACAATAGCCAGTTATTCGAAGTCATGACAGGCTCCTACATACCTTCCAAGATTTTAAAAATGTTCCTCTCATTCTCCTGCTCAATGACAGTAGCGTCTTTACACTTCTTTGAGCCTCGTAAAAGGCCACCTTCATCTTTTAATGTGTTTTTTTCATATGTTGATAGTGATAAAGATGAAAGTGAAAACGACGTTAATTAGTGAGGTTTAGTGCCTCTCATTGCGCCAGGAGCGGCTCCAGGGAAATGTTAACGTTTGAGTCTAAATGCAAATCTCTAAAACAGTGATAACGTTTGTAAATAATTGATTTATGACTTGAAATTATCGTTGTCGATCTCTCCTCTTTTGTCTTTTTACAATAATAGTCGTGAGAACAAAATATGAAAATTTCGAAAAATTTTGGATGTAGGTTATATGGATGATGACGTCATCATTAGATTGCGTGACTATAATTTTCGTAATGATAATAAAATAGAATTTAATTAAAATAAAGGATGAGAAGTTGTAAATATACATCTTTAAACGTTTCGTTTGGAAGTTTACACCTTTTTATCAAAGACTCGTATAATCTTTTGATGACAGATTTGAAATTTTTGCGCATTGCTCATGATGTCTTTAAAAGATTATTACTGTTACTGATGTTAGGTACAGATCTTTTTCTCATTGCATCTTCTTAACTTGGTTTACTCATCTGTAGCACATGCATTTACATTTACTCACGAATTTGGTAACGACTTACATATCGGCTAACGGCTTTAAAACATCTATCTTAGAAAACTATCACTTAACTTTCTTCTTACTTATCAGTAGAGAAACAATGTGTTTTCCATCTGCTGGGCCAATATCATGATTTTAAGTAATTTAAAAAGGTCATTTTTTACAGTTTTGTTCCTAAATAGTTTTTGAGATAAAGTTTAACCGTATGAAATACATCTGTCAGCATTTCTTGAAAATGTGTGATATACCAGACATTAAAATTACTGTCTTTAAATACTATAGCATTAGCTTTTAAGGGAAGTTTAATGATGAATATTATTTTTTCCTAACTTTACATTTCAATGCAGGTAAAATGCAGTATCATCAGGTCTTGTCAAACAACTGTTGAGCAAAGCACACTACTTTTCAAAAGTAGACCCCGCGAATGCTGTATTTGGCAAAGTCTCGCACGCAAAGCGAGGCTTACGTTTTAACATTATAGTTTTTGTAATTAGAGATTCAGTCCTTAAGCAACGGTGTTGTGATTGAAGTTATAATTGCCTTTTCTCGATCGGACGCAAACAAATCTAGTTACAGCAGAGTAAATGTAAAAATTCTATGACATAAAATTTTATATATTAGCTGATACATCATGAGTTCAAAAAAAATACACATATTGGCAGAGCCATTCGGAAGTAACTACTTATACAAACGAATCGTTCAATCCAGCATCTTGATATAGCCTACTGTCATGTGACAAGTGCTGTGCCAATATACTCTCTGCAAGAGACAGTGTCTAATATGAAATCATCAAGAAACCATCATGAAATCATCGTCGAAAGACTTTTTTCTTCTATCCCTATAATGGTTTGCGAGTTATCATAAATGATACTTAAATGTTTGAACAATTCGTTCTTTGCACGAGCCATTCTGATGAGGGTGCAACGAAATCGGTTGATGGCATTTCACTAATGATTCCGTTATTAAATATTATCTACATATTTTCTAGTACCAGGACTCTTTTCCATTCCCCGGAAGTACTATCGGGCTCAGACCATGACGATGCAGTAAAGTCACTAACACCACTTTTCGAATCCGATACGGTAGAACCTTTTCCAACTGCAAAATCGCAAGTGTCTTTCTTCTTAGTACCTAAGAGGGATTTACAAATATAAATACGAGCATTAGCACGAAGTTTTTATATCGGAAAGAGAAGTCATTACTAGAAGATCACTGAAAAATGAGTACTGGCTAGCTTGCAGTGGAGACGTCTTCACGACAGGGGCCGCCTTTATCACCTTGATTACGTCATAAATGTCTTAATGGTGAGATAGAGAGTTATCATGAGTTTTGTACAGGTTCTTCAGTACATAGGTCCATAGACACAGGTGCGACCAAAGACATAAACATTCAAACTTTTAAAGTATACCAACGTTTAAAGTTACCAAGGGCCACCGTAGCCCATCCCACTTTTGACTGAAGAATGGAATTAACTCCAGGTAGATGTAAGAAGTTGTACTACACTTGGAGTCTTCAGATAATCTGTTTTAAATTGTATGCAGTTTTCCACTGCCAACATAGCTTTAACTTGTGCTAGTAATGCTTCGTAATTCATGTCAACTTTCAGAGTAAACAGGTCTCTCCTGAAAACCACCTGCACGTGATGGAGTTTACTATATTTATTATTATTTTATTATAAATAAAGCTTAGAGCTACAGTAGGTAGCATCTTTTTACTACATCTAAACCATAATATATAACTAAAACGATTTAAGAAACAGCTTTCTTCACTCCTACTTCATATATCACAAGCGTCTTTGTAAAACTTTTCTCGGGTACTTTTAACTCTGTTGGCACGCTGTGCTATACTTTAAAATATTTCTACCACGCCTTCACGCCAGCCAATGAGCAGTAAAAGTATTCACCTCTGCGAATTTTTTGTTCTAAGTGATACGTCAGCCAGAAACAAACGATCTTGTAGGGGCCGTTCGTACCTCAATACCTCAATCTACACTCATACCTAGTCTAGAGATGTCTGTCAGCTATCATTGACCGACAAAGCACCAAAACATTTCATGAAGCATTAAAAGTTTTATAGTCTCTTATTCAACCAATCAATCGACCGATGACTGATTAATTGATCAAATAATGAAGAAAAGGCAACCAGGACTTCGTAAAGGTTACGGAGGTATTGAGCACATTTCCACTCTGTGTTACCTAACCTGTTTGGTTAAATAGATTCGTGCTCCTGACGCTGAGTGTAGTAAACGAAGTGTCGTCGATTATTCCAGTCTGTGCCGAGCACCCCTGCCGCAAGCCACCCCTTACAATAAGGTAAGGCAATCCTTTTAATTAGGTTTTTTATGCACATCTAATGGGGATAGTAGAACATGTGGCATAGTTTTCTTTGATATACTGGAAACAACATAAGTTATTTTGATTACCTCAATTAGTGGGTCAAGAATGATATATCGTTCTAACAACTTGAGACATAAAACTGTGTGTTGCAAATGACGGTACATATGTTGAAAATGAGAAGATAGTTTGTTTGGGGTACCAAACAAGAATATTGCATGAAATAGCGAAAACGTTATATAACTTAAAAAGCTTTTTCCGTCTGACACTCCTCAGAGTAGTTTTACGTACATAATGTGTTCGCTATTTCGTGGAAAATGATAACACTAAACGGTCTCAGGAAAGCTATTGGACGGAAAATATATTTACTACGTCTGAAGATATCTTTTTTTAAAACAATGATACATGGGAGTTCTTATATTTAATTCGATTAAAACATGCTTCTAACTGCATAGAAATGTCAATTTGACGACAATAACAGCAATAGGTACACCTCATTAGTGTTAATTACCAATTAATTGGCATATGACTGACATAAATTTTAGATAATCTTGCCAATTGGTGTCCAAATTTCTCGAGTTATAACCGTTTATAAGTTTTCAACATACAAGGTTCATAGTCTACTTGTTTATAATGGGAAAGTAACCCTTCCATGACCACAGGCTTGGTAGTAAGCCAATACCCCTCTGACAAGTAGGGTTTAAAATTTTTACAATTTGTAAGTAGCAATTAAATATAAAGAAAATATGTAAGACAGCCTGCTTACCGTTATGTGAATTTAAGGTTTAATACTTATCAAACTTTATCTGAGAAAATTCACAATATCCCGCCGGATAAGACGTAAGGGTGAATTAAAAGAACTTGATTCTGTCAATTGGTAGATTTACCCTCTCCACATTAATGGTTTCGCGTTTCCATGTAATTTTTGTGTTCTGTTCTACACCGACCTTATTTGTTTATTTGTGAATTATATATATATATATCAATATATATATATATATATATATATATATATATTCTCAGCAGACACATTGCAATTATATATAATTCTCAAAGAGTGGACAATGGCATTTCACTAATGATTCCGTTATTAAATATTATCTACAAATTTTGTAGTACCAGGAATCTTTTCCGATATTACAAAATGCATAACTATATGCAGATGGACGACATGTCGTCTGGTAGGTGTCTCAAACGGAGAAAACAAATATTTTCATTATTATACCCACCAAATTTTAGTTACCAGTGATGCGCTTTGCTAAAGCATGCATTCTAGGTAACGCCTTTTAGTGTAGAGTGAAGCTAACTTTACATTCCTGTAGGGAGGAGCAGGGGTTATATGCCCCACATTTTAGTAAGTAGTCACACGAAAGATATTCAAATTGTTATGCAATCTATAATAATAAAAGGAATGCTTAAGAATAAAATTAAAGAACAACTCTTTTATAATGAATCATAAAATTATGTTAAAACAAATTTAAAATTGTAAGGTTACTCCTGAAGTTTGATCTTTCTATTAACTTGCTTGTTTATGTTTAGCAAAAGTTTGTTACTTTTTAATCGTGGCATTGGCGTCAAGACATATCTCTGCTTAAGACTTCATTAAGTTAAAATCAATCTACTTTGGGTCCTACATTAAACTGTGTTGAATAGAAACTTTAGGCAAATTTTGACGGTTAATTATCCTAATTTGATATGTAGGATATGCTACTTGCTACACACTTTGTATACACCTTTTACATGCAGATACAATTATATATGCAATAAGGCATTTTATAGTCAACGCTGCTGCATTGATGCACACTTTAACCATCGAAGTAGTTCCGGCTTCAAGCGAAGTGCAGGATGACTGTGAGAGATCTCATCTAAGTATCTGTTGATTTAGTCAAGCATGAGTTTTAAACAAACGAAGTGAGAGTGTGAGACGTAATTACGATTACGCCAATCTGCTATAGTGAAAAAAGGCCACCATCGACATCAGGTTATACTGAACTCGTGTCCATGTAGTGAAAGCGACAAGCACTTAAGCTGGCATTGTAGTACTTTAATTTATGATGACCGAGTCTTATACCTAATTTCCAGAGGACATATTGCTTTAAACAGACTGACTTTTACTTTCATTACCAATGATGTTGTAGTTGTTACATTTTGAAGTCAGTATTTACATTTAAAATTATATTTTTTCATTGTTTCAGCTCTAATTGCCCTTGATTTTTCTGGAACGCTTGAATTATCACTCATTATGATTGGAATGTGGTAGAGAATGAGGATCAGTTTTCATTTGAAATGGCATCTAGCAGCGGCAAGGGGGAACGGTTTATCATTTCAGTGAAGAGTCAGTTATTGCTATTTTACACAAAGAGTGGTGAATAGAATCATCAAAAAAATTAAAAGAAATGAACGAGATAGTCGATAAGACTTCGGAATCCTATCATTCTTTTACACATTAAGTTGGTTGCTGATATCAATTTGTTGCTGTAGTCTGAACCCGCCGATAAACAGAAATCATGTCAGTACTAGGTAATTGAAACATGCATACACGGTGACAACAGGTATTCAGTTTGAGATGACAAGAGCAGTAAATATGTTACCAAATTTCTGTGTTACGTTGATTGCATAGTAGTTTGATTAAAAAATTTACCAATTCCCTTTGCAATTCAATGATTAACTTCAGTCGATTTGTCAGCGATTTAAGTCAATCACCTTCACATGAATTCCTCGATTCTTTAAAGTCCTCAGTGTTTTCAATGCAATGACTGTGGTCAAAGCTTGTGCTGAAAGTACCAGAATTTGGAAACTTGTATTTATATCCCTAGAAGCCAATACAATGTCCATGTAAAATCAAAGCTAACTTCAAGCCAACACAAGTCAACCCCGCTTCTATCAAAGCTATTCATGGTCGCAAGTTGATCTTTCTAGGGTGTTACACAAATTCATCATGCATGACCATTTGACACATGGTGATGCACTGCCTTGTGACCCGCTGCTCGATGGTGCCTCTAGTGTGAGTTCAGGTTACTTTCAAGAACTAAGACTTTTACAATTAGATCACATGTGTTAGTTTGTTTAACAGGTGAATGATTATGACTTATTGGAACCATATATGTGCCAGATTAAAGATCTTTTAAACATTCTCTTGATTTGAAACATGAAACATAAATCAAGTGATAGACGATATCATTTTGCAACACTAGAATTACATTAATTTGCACGGGCTGGATTTAGATGAAATATTTAATTCTGTGAGCTTATGTGATGAGCCTGCCATATTTCCAGTTTCTAAAATAGAGTATATATATTTTTTTTCACTCCTTAGATGACGATTTTGAAGATCTACCAGAAACATCTTGTATGGTATGCGTAAGTGAAGACAGCGTAAGTTCTTAGTGTTTTGTAAATTTCATAAAATTATAGTAATCAGATAAGCAATCAGAGATTGTTTTTGAGTATTTTTTAGAAAACCTAATCGATACTACAGAAATAATCAGCCAAGCTCATAAGTAATGTAAAATTTCATTATAGTTACAACGTAGATAATCCATTTCTATTAAATGAAAATGAAGGTTGACTTTCTTATTTCTCTATAGACACTGCTCCCAACAGTGGCAAATTGCAAACTAACGCGACTGGTTTTCCTCCTTGTTTTGTAGTCTTGAGCAATGTTATTTCATGCAAAACCAAAAAATGATGAAAAATGACATATTCCCACCTTGATGTTTCTAGAACAATTCCTTTTAAACGCAGTTTTGGTAACCTCTTTCTTGGACTTTAAATCTGTGCAAACAGTTCTTCGATTGCTCTAGTATTACGTGGTTTGCGCTAGAATTGTTTTGTATCGATTAACCTATACACAGTTATGAAGCATGCTTTTGAAATGCATCGTAAAGATTTGCATGTTGTTGAATCCCTGATAGGTAACCAAAGTAAAATATACTACTGACATATACGTTTTGTTCGTTTAATTTGATGCTACTTCCTTGATATTATCATTTACACGCATACTAGATGCAGACCCTATCAGTCATGTAATACGTTTATTCTAAAGGGACTCGATCAGGAACCTCTTAGTGCAAGAATGCTGGATGACAAAACAAATTTATAACATCCCTGAAAACCCTTTGTTTCAATCTTGGCCTTGATCCCTCGCTAGTAAACGGCACTTGTCTATCAACACCCATTGCCGGTAAAAATAGCGTAGTAATCAACTCTTTATCAGGCCTGCGAGTCAAGAACCATCCATCGAAACCTTTATGTCTTTTGTAAAATAGATCAATCTGAGCTTGATGCAGAGTATCTAAAGGTAATAAATTGCTTTCTTTGTATGGCACGATTGAAAGTATAGGTATAGATGCGAGTCAGTCAGTTTGGTATACAAGTCAGTGATAGGTATACCATTGCTAAGTTCTAATTTGACGTCAAGAATACCGACACTTGTTGACGATTAGCTCTGTATGAATGCTCGGAAGAATAGCATTTAGGAGGAACATGCAATGGGAAAGTTTAGCTTTACCATGAATCCAAATTATAAATCACGGATGTAAAATCTGTTGGCAAAGAATTACGAAACCACAAGACATGTCAATGCGACATTAATGTTGCATTATTAAAAGAATACTTTTAATCAAACTAACTGAAACTGGTCGATAATATAAAATAATGATACTTACAATAATGGAATAATTATTTTTTTATATTTTTTTAACTTCAGTAAGCTATTTCTTTTATATAGAATAATAAAAATCATCATAATAGTAATAATGATTTTTTAATATTTCTTTAACTTTATTAATCTATTTCTTTCCTATAAAATAATCATGATATAGTAGTAATGATAGATTTATTTATTTCCAATACAATAATAATATAATAGTAATAATAATAGTAATAGAACTATTTTTAACTTCAGTAATCTATCTCTTTCTTATAAAATAATAATAATAAAAATAACAGTAATAAAAGGATAAAAAATGGTTGAACCTGGTACCCGGGTCGTTAAAAGAACTCACAGTTTGTTTGTAGATGACCACAAAGTGTATCAAGAAAGCCATAAAGCATTGAAAATTGTGAATGAGATCATTGTACAAGCTAGCTACGGTACAGGAGCTTGCTATGGTGTATCAAAAAACAGCAACAAAGTATCGCAGCAAAACCGTTAGAAAAATTGTCCAAGTACAGGCAACTCGCCTTGAAGAAAGAGACGTGTGGGCTACAACGTTATGGTTGTGCCCTTGATAATCGGCGCCCTCGGTGGTGGAATGAGTCAAATTACGAAAGATATGGGAAGGATTGTCAAGAATAATGAGACGGGACGGAGAAGTATCGGTGAAATGCAGAAAACCATCCTAATGGACACTGGGACCACGGTCAGAAAAGCACAATCTGGTCTCATTCACGAAACTCGAGGAATGATTTGCGTCTAATAGCGGCTGTCCACGGTGTGAATTTGTTTCCAATTATCACTAACAAATTTTGGGAGTTACATATTTTAGGGCTATTTTATTGTAGCAGCTTTATGTAATGTTTAAAGAAGGATACCGAGATCAATCACGCACGTTGTCCATTTACCAAATCTATTCTTATAATACAATCATGCCTATTTACAGGGTGGCAGATGTACCGGATATCACATGACGTGATTGGATGTTATTAGACATCACACTTTATCAAATAATAATAATAATAATAATAATTTTTTTAACTTTAGTTATCTCTTTCTTTCCTATAAAAGTAATAAAAGGTTAAGAACATCTTAAGAATGGAAAGGGTTAACTTGGACTAATACTAAGAACATTCTAAAGATTGTAGTGATGAAAATACTACGTTCACAGGATGGAAATGGCGTGCACTTACTTACCCGTTGACGGCTCTGATGAAGACAAAATACAATGTGTTAAGAAAAATAAACCGTGGGAAAAGGGTGTGCAACGCCTCAAGGAGCAAATCGGCACACTGAACGAGCCTTCTCTTGGAAATAAATTTGTAACCACAGAAACGGAAAGCGAAATGTTGGCTTCTGAACATTTACGTATTGACAATGACTAGGGCTCAGTTATCGAGGTCTGTTGAATTTCCACTGAATTTATACGAACGGTTTTTCGTTTTGGCTGCAATTCAGTGATGAAAAGGTATTGGTGTAAACTATAAATGTAATGATGACAAGTATATATGTACTTTTGTAGTTTTTTGAAACTCTACATGCTCTTTTTATGAAAACTTTGTTCTTGAAATTAAAGACCCCCTCTAATTATAGACCCACTCTAATTACAGACCCCCTCTAATATAGACCCCCTCTAATTATAGACCCCATCTAATTATAGACCCCCTCTTATTAAAGACCTCTTTTTTGCTGCCTTCAATTAATTATAGACGGGTCTATAATTAGAGGAAATACGGTATATGCCTGCTCAAAATTCATACGTTTAGTGTCTTGAAGGGAATTTATTTGTGGTTGATATATGTCCGACACACATCAATTGTCATAAATGCTTTCACAAAAAGTGAAATAGACCTATTTTCTCTCACGTTGATACAAGTTACATGTGTACTGGTAAAGGCTTACGAAACTCTTCATTATACCAAAGTTTAATTCATGAAAAGCACGGATGCTCGTCATTAGGTAATCAGTGATACAAAGTCGGAAATTTCTTACAATGAAAACAACGAAGTGTTTAGTTCTAACCTGCAGTATGACACTTTTCATATTAGCGAAACAAGATTACTTAATAGGAGTTCTCGTCCAAACGTCACTTTTTACAAGAAAAAAATGATAAGCTCTGCTCACGAATTGTTTACGAACTCGCACTTTAATATGCAAATAAATTTTTACTGCCCTAGGTTGGCCTACCTTTAAAATATTTTCAGTGCGATATAGCTATTATTGATTAAAAATATTCGCACCTTTAAAGAACAGCACTTTAAACTGCATCATTCAAATGGTGTAAAATACTTTTGGTGTAAAATAAACCAATGATAATATGTTTTCGAATGTCAACAGCTTGCTGTTTTCCTTTTTGGTTAAGTTGCTGACATTCAATATGGTTTTAGGGTGCACTCCAATTATTTTAGAAGCAATGCCCGGTAGGTTTTAAGCGTAATGCTTTTCCAAAGTGCCTTATTTTATACAAGGTGCCAGGGATAATACTCGTTAGAGAAGCCTACTAAATTTGGTAGATATTATTTTACATTTCTTTACATTTTCTTTACATTTCTTTACATTACAACCCTCGGGATGATCTTTAAAAAACATTGAAAACTTGATGATATCATATTTCATTCTTAATGTTTCACTTAGCCACAACTACAATTACATAGTACCTAGCTTTGATTTTCGTCATAAGCTGTTGATGGTTTTCTTTAAATGCTGGTAATAAGGTACCTACAGGAACTTTGATTAGCACGTGCATGTGAGCTTACTCTAATTACATTTTTCCTAGTGAAACCAATGAAAGGCAGGGTCTTGCTCCGTTACTGTAGAATAAATTAGAAGCTGATGTGAGTTATGACCACTAACGTTTTGTCCATCTAAGTGTGTGTACATATTTTAGCGAAATATAAACGTACAGTTACAAGATTTAAGAATAATAAATGTTGATCTACAATACTACATAATGACGTACGGTGATGAAAAGATCATGTAATTCAGATATTGTTTACGTCAGCATAAATGCTATACTTTTAGAGCAACGTAAAGGAGTGGGTTTTATATAGGTTGTCTTTGGTATTTGCATTTGCAATCGATGGACACACGTGTCCAGTGTTTGGATAGGGAAATTCTTTTTTATATGAAAAGGTTTCATAGAGAGTATACGCCTATGAGACTATTTCTTTCATGGACGTCTGGGTTTGATTGTATATGATTTCAAACATCGGAGAACGTAATTGAAAAGACGCTTTAGAATGAGTACAATGCTGTTTGTTTTTTTACTGAGAGATTCGTTTTTAATATGTCATTTCTTTCACACTAAGTAGCAATTTGATAAGATTACTTAGTTAGTGGTTATTGTTGTTTGTTTTCATGCGTGATTTATTATACTGTTTTTTTTATCACTGTTGTTGTGAAATTTATAGCACTGTTGGACTTCATTGTTTAAGAGAGGAATTATGCGTACACGTCTAAAGGTTCGTTTTCTTGCAGTAGATGAAGAGAATCGAAGCACAAGAATTTCATATCTTTTATGCCATTGATAGCATGTTCAGTTATCACTTTCGTTAAGCAAGTGTCGCTTCAAGGAGTACAGGAACGGCAAGTCAGCTCGAGAGGAAGTCAGCTCGAGATGAAAAAAAGGACGAGATTTCATCTCGAGTCATGTAAATGCGAAATGAAACTCATCTCGAGCCAAGATTTCGTCTCGGGCTCATGTAAACAGGGCCTAAGCCTTCAAACTTTCTATATTTCTATATTTCCAGTACCCCCTTATTTTAAATACGTTGTTTGATGTGTGGTTCATTCAATGGATCAGTAAGTTTCTGTTGTTATGTAGAAATTTGAAAACGTAGTGCTACAGTAAAGCTTTATAATCACACGTTGTATTGTTATTACGACGAAAACTTTGTTACTATCTGTCTAGCAATTTCGTCAATGTTCAAAAAAACCGACTTTCCGACTCGCTACTATTAGGTTTGACTTGTAACGGAACGATTGGCTGTATGAAAACGCCTCTACCATTATTCTGTGTCGTTGATGGATTTTCGATTACAATATCAGTTAAGCGTGGCAGTATTGTATCTCGAAGATCGAGGAAGCAACCCCTATCAGACACGACTACAACAACATCGAGAGAGACAGAGAAATTTATTTCCCTGGAGTGTAAATATCTATCCTAATCAATAGAAAATGCCTAAAGAAGACCTCGTTAAAAGCAAGTTTACAACATGAAATATTTGGATCCAAAATCTATTCACAACAGCCAATCAGGAACGAAAAGAAAAAAGGTGGTACAGATTTCGTTCGAATATCATCAAAACAAGAATAGCGGTTGATTTATTAAATTTTAGCAAACGATGACAGTAGTATAAACAAGCTCTTAGACTGTGAGAGTACATTAAGAAAATCCTTTTAGCCATTATATCAATAATTTGTAAGCTGTAATAGTTGATACATACTAAATAATAAAACTGAAAATTTAGTAAAGATTCGTCTAAGATTTGAGATAATAGCTCTGACATAGGAGAAAATTACTGCATTTCTAATTTTCTTTCTAGCAGATAAAAATCTCATCTAAACAGTAGACTTTCTTGATTTTGAGGATTCGTTTGATGTCACCATTTGCAAAAGAGGCCATTATTATACAATAATAATTACCTGGGTGCAGGGTATCCGTAGAAAAATGGTCGCTGTAATATTCCAGCTGGTATCACAATTTCATTTTTGGTCACGACGTAAAAAGCATTAGCCATGTGAGGAACACTAACCCATCTGGAAACAAGATACTACTACTACTACTACTACTACTACTACTACTACTACTACTACTACTACTACTACTACTACTAGTACTACTACTAGTGCTACTACTACTACTACTACTACTACTACTAATAGTAGTACTACTAGTACTACTAGTACTACTAGTACTATTACTACTATTACTACTGCTACTACTACTATTACAACTATTGCTACTACTGCTACTACTACTACTTCTACTACTTCTACTACTACTACTACTACTACTACTACTACCACAACTACTACAACCACTACGTAAAGTTTCTCCATATCCTACACGAATTTGAAAAAAGACATTTTTGATAACCAAGCAATGTCATGCGACATTTATTTTATTCTTTATTTGTTCTCTCTGTCAAAGAAATCATTATTTGACAGAAGATTCGGGCCGAAGGCTCCCAACTCCCTAGTGCTACTCTTACTATTAATATTTTATATTCTATTACTTCCATTGATGTACTTACCGGTATCTTAATTCAAGTTATTTAAGAATATCTACCAGAATAATATTCTGTCTTGCTCATCTTAGAGAAAATCAGACTTTCCCAAGATTATGCATTCTTACTTCTGTTTCATTTGTTGCTTTATAATTATGCATGTACATTTTATGTATTAGGTTGTGTTTACAGTTCATCGTCGATTATCTGGAAGGTCGAAACAAAACAGCCGAAAAATGTTCCGGAAAATCGAAAAATCCGGATAATCAAAAAAATACAACTCATTGGTCATTAAGTATTTTTTGCAACATGGGCTGGTCAGTTCACAGATGAAGTTTGAAAGAAACTGAGTCCAAGTTATGTTATGCGTGATTCGGCTTTGCTCCAGCGACACCTCGGCCCTTCTACCACAACATCCCGCCACCGTAAGCAAGTTGCCATACTTACTGGGTCTGCCAGGGCCTTCATGTCGAAAATAGTCGAGGAACCTGTCAATGTAGCGATATGAACAGCGGAATCTGACAATATTTCAAAACTTCTCCAAAGCAATCTTTGTAAATTTGCTGACGAGCAAGCAAACATTAAAAATTTTTACGACATCCGGAGAATCGATATTCGGATGATCGACGATGCACTGTATTAATAGGCAAAATAAAGTACGACAATAAATAAATATAAAATATAATAAAGCATTGATTCAAAACCAAGAATGTGTGCGTTCGATTTCCACCTCCAGTCAGTCGTGCTGATGTAGTAAATGTGTACCGATAGCCGAATCACAATCTATCAGACTCACATTTGCTTTACACTTTCGGTCGGGTTGTTGACGCTCACGAACAGCCTTCATATTTCCCAACGCGGGTGGAATACGTTGCGAGATACGATCTGTAAGTCTTTGAGACGACCTTTCAACATCACACTGCCTTCTAAATTCACATATAACATTACTATTTAGTTTGGTTGGAATGACATCCTTGTAGACTTTAGGCGACATGCGTTGTGCTGTGAACACAACCCTGGTCTGACTGCTCCAAAAACAACGACCAGCAGCTTTACTAATCTGGGACTCGAATTTTCTAGACACTTGCCCTAGAAACGGTAAACTTAAATAAAAAGACTGGGCACTTCTTAGGTCCATAGGGCTAGTCAGCTGACCAAGTTGAAAGTTTACTGTTGATGCAACGGTTTACAATATGATCGGGATATCCAGTACGCCGAAACAAATCCCTCAAGTTTGATAGTTCCTGTTCTATATAGCGTGGTGAGCAAATTATAAGAGCTCTATGAACAAGATGGTAGATGAGATTAATCTTGTATTTGGTAGTGCTAAAAGATTTCCAGCAGACATATTGCCCTGTGAAAGTCGGTTTAGGATAAACTTTCGTAAGAAATCCCTCAGGAGATTTTTCTACTAGTACATCAAGAAAAGGAAAACTAGCATTTTCTTCACATTCAATAGAGAACCTTAGGGAAGAATGTAACCGATTCAGATGATAAAGGAATAGATCACAGTCCTCCTTGTCTCTAAACAAAGAAAACGTATCGTCAACATACCGGACGTAGCAGAGAGTAGCATTTTGAACTTACTTAACAAATTCGCTTCAAAATGACCAACAAATATGTTGACTAATACACACACCAACGGTCAACCCATGGCTACACCATCTGTCTGTTTACACATAATATTGTTGAAACTAAATTCAACTGAGCGAGTGGCGAGATTCATAAGTTCAACAAAAACTTCTCTCTTCATTTTGGGTCTGAAATTGTCAGGTTGTTGGTATGAAGCATCTGCACAAATGTTTATGGTCTCATTCAAAGGAACATTTGTAAAGAGACTGCTGATGTCAACGGAACACATAAATGCATCTGCATCCTGCTGTGCCAGGCCTGGCACTAGTTTACTAAAAGTAAACAAATCCTTCACACAATATACTCTTCTGTCTATAATTGTTTGTGCGACTTACTTTAAAAAAAACTAAAGCCCCTTCCCCTTATTTCCAACAAAAAAAGCAGTGCACATCATCTGCTGATTGCAAAGGAATGGAGGTTTTCGTTTGATATTTGAACGCAAAGCTTAGTAACGGAAAGTAATCACTTTAAGAGCAGTTCTTTATTTTCAATAATAACAAAGACCTTGTATTTTAGCTTTGGAGAAAGTGCTTAAAATTTCTATAACAATTATTCACGTTTTTCGTATTTGCATATTTCCGTATTTTCGTTCATCTGTTTGCAGTGTAATTCTATTATTAAAACATTAATGGCTGATGAGTTTTAATATAAGCATTTTGTGAGTAACTAATAAAATCGTTGTTAGTTCCCGAAATATCCCTTCTTCCCATAATATTTACGACATTCCAAAATAAATTGAAGATGTGATCTCCAGTAGTTTGCAGACAGGGTCAATCACACTGTTAATTGTGGACGAGTACAAAAGAGTACTGCTTCACCAAGCCTTATTACTTGAAAGGAAAGTTCATTCTCGAGAGCTTTAAAATATACCAAAATATTCGATTAATCAGTTGCATTTTTAGCTTCCATTTAGATGGTTTGCAGTAACAAATATCAAACACATGATAGTGTACAGTGTTCATTGATAGTGTCTTTTCTTTTGACAACCCCTTTGCAAGCAAATGCGCATGTGCGTACTATTGACGAACATGCAAACGGAAGCACCCTATCTATACATAGTGCTAGCGAGCACAGACGTCATGTCTTTAAATAAAGATCATAGAAACGCACATAGGTTTGTTTATATCTTGCATAGATATATGTAAAAGTGGTAGAAAGGTCGCGCAAACTTGATCACAGATTTACTGTGACTATAAAAAATACCCGTTTTCCAAATTTGTTCGAGATTAGCCGGCTGGAATGATGCTACTCCATCTCTAAAGAAGTTTAATTGGCACAAATTGGCTTTTTAGAATTGTTCAGCTCTTAGCCATACCTTTATACACCATTGCATCAAAACGTTTACCGCTATACAGAAATCATGGGGAAAAGTTCAATTTTACTGACACTTTAAATGATAGGAAATGTCTTTCATCAACAGGTTGAGAACAGCCACTTTATGTTGCCATGGGCTCTTAATACGTAGGCCTCCTCCGTGACTTTGCCTTGCCATGCGATCCAAACCGAATTTAACAAAACCAATTATCATACGGCAGCCAAACCACCTTCAATAGACTATGACAGTAATTATACCAGGGCAAGGAAAACGATTTTAATTCAATACTGAAAAGGCACCAATATTGCAAAA
The DNA here is from genome assembly GCA_010016025.2 of Alatinidae sp. Z8VKAUB7J3. Taxonomy (NCBI): domain Eukaryota; kingdom Metazoa; phylum Cnidaria; class Cubozoa; order Carybdeida; family Alatinidae; species Alatinidae sp. Z8VKAUB7J3. The sequence continues at coordinate 108,982,578 of JAAAKM020073195.1, read as the reverse complement.
CCCTCTAAGCAAGACAGACCGAGATGCTTTGACAGTGGTTGCAATGTTACATTTAAGTCACATAGCATGCAGAAGGCTAGTAGAAATTACCAAGTAGATCACCAGTAATATAAAACAGAATCTAGCCTAGGGAAGACATGAAAGTTCTTTCTAATATATTCTCTAGAGATACCTAACTTCACCAAAAATGAGGGGACCATGGAGACGTGCTTCAAGAACTTAAATCATTATGCAGCAAATATTGTAAACCTGTCAATTAGTGTCAGTCTCTCAATCATAGACCCCTGGTGGGCATCAGGCTTGACATTGAAACTACCCGAAATAAACGGAATAACTACCAAACAGGTTAAATAATAAATAATGGGCAGCTGGGGCGTCTAAGGGCAACGCCCCTCAACTTAGGCTACCATGCAGACAAGCAAGCCATGAAGCGGGCTTAAGCGCCCAATAGGACCGCCTCTCACGGAATATGAAAAGAACCGGCCACCAATGTGTCATTAATGAGAACAGATACAACACATGATCCTAGCCAAATGACCGAGGAGCAACTTAAAGAATTCAAAGTGACGTCTTTCACTCGATGTTCGCGTCGATATTTTTCATTGCTTCATCAGTCCTCGAAGGGGTATATACACGTTGCAATGTCCGATGTCGACTGAACTTCAGTAAAGTTTACTGTGGGGTCCGCTGGAATTTGCTGACATTTGGTTTGATGGATACTCTGGCCACCCAGTGCATCTAAACCATGAGTAAAGACAACAACGGGAGTGAATTTGTGAATCCAAATGTTGATTCTGCTCAACAGAAACATTTGCACAAAGATACTATTTTTTTGTGAGTCGGTTTTGGGAGGTCATTCAGAAATTTACGCCCTATCAATGTATAATGCACTCTCCCATTTTTATAATACAATCAACCACCAAAGTGTAGAAAGTGTGGACAAACCATTTGCACTTCGTGTCAAATTAACATACAGGATAACATTATAACGTTATCGCCTTTAAGTATCCAGAATATTACAAGGCCGTGCAAGATTCTGAAATGGAATAAGAGCTCACTTTCTTGCGCCTCATCAAGCAAACACTTGATAATATTGTTAGTGATTTTATAAACCTGCGCTAAGAATTCCAGGTAGAAACATGAACTATTGCAAATCTTGAATACTATACCCCCGAGGGTCCTGCCAAGTACTTTATAGATACTGATAGTGGTACTACTAGTTTAACTTTGCGTTAATAGAGTAAAGAAACGGTTTCATTGCTTAATATGGCCATCTCCTCTTACCATTTAAACATGATTGTTTTGCAAGCAATTTACAAGTAGTCCGACCTGCCATGATGAGGGGAGTATAAAGTGATTAAAAATTAAGCAAGGGGACAAAAAAAGGCACATGTGGCTCTTGTCATGAAGTTTTTGCATTTTATCCGACAGTTTTAACTAAGAAGCCAACCAGGCGGTATGTTATATGTTAATCAAACCAGGGTGCGAAGATTCTTAAATCAATGTTTGTATGAAAAGAGTTCATAAGAAAGATGAAAAAATACAACTTGACGCGATTCACCATCGTTTAAGGTGAGGATTACTTTGATATTATCAAAACAATTCTCGCTTCCCAGTTCGGATCAATATGATAATGATAGTAGAATAATCCAGCTTAAGTAAATGTTCTGTGTCTGTAACTAATTGTGATAAATTCAACATTGGTAATCAGAGTTAATAATTCTGAAGAATACTTGTCAATTTAATTTGGGTTTTTAATGTAAAGGTAAATACCGCATAGGTTCCGTCGGTGAAACGTAGCAATAAAACATTATATAATGAGCTTCGAATGTTTTCGATCGCCATCCTCGGATCATTAAATTACATCTCGCAATTTAAACTTAAACTTAAATTATTCTTTATTGTGGTTATTTCTCTGGTTCAAATTAAGACTTCAGATTAAGATTAAATCCGTGTCAGTTTTTTGTGTCTGGAGAGTGTGTTTTTAACAATTCTCGTACGTTGAGTTAACAATTGGTGAGTTGGGTCGAGTGCGGGATTTCTATTTATCACTACTAGAGTACATATTTTGGAAATTACCATGTTGCAATCAGCAGTCTAGTTTTTTCTGCTTCGTTAGGTATAACGTAAACCATTCAATGCATAATCATATGATGAATAAATTAAATTTGGCAAAAAGTGTAATACTAAAGAGAATTACAAGAAGTTTTGCAGTCATTTTTATCTCAATATTTCGTATCTTCACTAAGATACATATTTTGGAAGTGCCCGTAAGGGTTTTTCGGGGGGGGGGGGCAAACGTGGGCAAGTTTTACCTATTGGGCGGGCACTGCCCCCCGCGTTCCCAATTGGCTGCGTGCCTGGTAACCACCAAAGTATTTCAAAAATATTTATCATCAAACTATCACAATGATTTACATAACCATTAAAGTATGATTTTTTCTCTTCAATATTAGGATTTCAGGATTTTGGTATTCAAATGAATACATAGGAAACGATGGTCACATCAATCGTCAAAAAGAAATCAGGTATGGACATTTCAGAATTATAACTTCATATATTACAAACGACAAATCACCTTAAGACTGTAAATAGGCACTGGCCTATTGTGGGCATCGTGCCCCAATTCACACCTTCCATGATGAAGAATTATTAGTTTCGCGGTCCTAAAGTAACCCTGACGTCATCCAGTTTGCAATGCAGTGTCATCTGTCCAACGAGAAACTTGCTGTGTTGGTATAAATAATTATTGGTGTAGGATAAGTATATGGCGTCAAACAAATTCAATTAATCATAGGTGAAACCGCTATTGCATGGAGATGTTGTCATATGTGTCTGAATTGCCATGGTAACAACAGAAGATTCATGAAACATACCCATTTGCTATTTCGCATCGCCAGCAGTTTATCTGGTTTTTCTTCACTTAAGTTTCTTACTGAACAACTCTTCAAATTAAACAATTATCTTGCGGTCTCCTTTCTAACTGCAAAAGCAAATTATACAGTGTAGTATCTTACTCTACTTTGTTCGTCATGGTAGATCCTGTTCATTCGAAACAAACCAGACTTAGAAGACTGAACTAACTTCATGACATGTTTTAATTGATAGATCAGAGTATGACGTCATCCATAGAATCCATATATTTCTTGATGACGCTTTATAAAGTAGATCAGGAGTTGACGATGGAACGACATGAAATGCATGCAGACAATGGTCATATGTTCTCGCATTACGCAAAGAGGTTAGTCTTCAAATGACATTGAGCTGGATTCCCATGTCCATCGGTTGATAGTTGGGCGCTAATGTGTTTATCAACATCGGGGTGAACCTAACTCAGTTGGTGCAGCATAGTCCGCGAGTGCATGAGTCATGGGCTGGAATGGCATTGGCTTCATATTGTATATTGGTCTAGGGTCAATTCGAAAACTGATCATTTCAAGACATTTCTTCTCGTCCCCTAAGGAAAACGGAGTATGTGAAAGAGCAAACTCGTCAATCATGCAGACGGCTCGGTCTATGCTTTTTCAGGCAAAGCTACCCTTACCGTTTTGGGCCGAAGCAGTGAACACTGCAGTGTATTTGCGTAATAAAGGCCCCACAGTAGCTTTGGAAGCCAAGACTCCGTACGAAGTGTGGTACAATAGGCGACCCAACGTTAATAAGCTTAGAGTATTTGGTTGTCACGCAGTCGTTCACGTGCCAGATGTTGAACGCCACAAATTGGATAGGAAGTCTAGAAGATGTATCTTCATAGACTACCCCATGAACAGCAAATCCTTTATATTTTATGACCCAGGGACTAGACGCATGCGTAAGAGTCGTGACGCACAGTTTCTTGAAGATCCTTTTGGTTGTTCTCAGTTCAATTCTATAGTCATGGATCAGATAAAAGAATTGTCAGAAATTGTTCCCGATCTATGTACGTTCGCGTGCGAAGATGAGAGCATACCTGACCAGCAGGAAGTAATCGCTAATGAGCAAGTAGACGAAGGTCCACATGAAGAACTGTTAGTAGCACCACCATTAAATGAGCAGTCCGTAAGACGCTCACAAGGTATGAGGAGTATGCCTGAACGACCAGGTGTTATTACAGTTAACTGGTGGGAACAAGAGGAACTCGACTATGCGTCACTTTCTTTAGTAAGTGAAGGAGAAGAACCAGGGAGTACAAAGGAAGCTTTTAGTTGTAGGCAAGCTAAGAAATGGAAAGAAGCCACTGACAGCGAGTATGCTTCCTTAATTTAGAACAACACGTGGGATTTAGTTGAATTGCCCCAAGATAAGAACTTGATAGGATGCAAATGGGTGTTTAAGGTCAAGCGCAACAGCGATGGTTCTGTTGATAAATACAAGGCAAGGCTTATAGCGCAACAAGAAGGTATAGACTACGAAGAGGTATTTGCACCCGTCGCTACGTATTATTCCTTAAGGTCAGTATTAGCTGTTGCCAATAGTCTCGATTTACATTTACATCAAATGGATGTAAAAACCGCGTTTTAACACGGTGAGATAGATGCAGACATTTACATGAAGCAGCCTGAAGGTTATGTCGATGAAGGCAGACCAGACTTAGTTTGTAAGCTTAAGAGGAGCCTCTATGGGTTAAAGCAGTCAGCTAGATGCTGGAACATGTGCATGAATGAATTTCAAGATAAGTTCTACTTGTTAAGGGATTTACACTGAGAAACGTTGGCTTACACTTTAAAGAAAATTGGCGCCGGATTTTAGTACGTCTGCTTTGTGTTGCCATCTCCAGTCCTGAGCCAAAATAAAAGCACCTGCGCAAGCCAGTGTAAAGGAGACAATATACAGCCAAGGGCTTAAATTATATCGATGAAATTTCAAACGCCCGTTTCCTTACAGTCCACCTTTACTGTTCTCAGAAGGTCAGAATAGTACGCTTTTCCAGACCTTTTTTTGACGTACGTCCAATATAATGTGGTTTGTCGTATGCACAAAATTGCAAACAAGCTATTACTTCACAAAATAAAGTAACAGGTATCGTTCTTTCTTGTAAGCTAGTTTAAAGAACTCTCCTACAACATCACAAGTTTAAAGCAAGTTTTCTTATGACCATATGTATATGTACAACATGGATACCAATTTCTGACTGCAAAAATTGACAGTTTTACATCTTATAATCAGGCTTTTACAACAAAGATTCTTCCTTTGCTACAAATCTTACGCCTTATTAAAAATAAAATATTGTAATTTATAACTCCTTTATAACTATAGGCATTTATGGCCTTGAACTAGAAGCTGATCTATTGAGGATGTATAGGGTGATATCTCTAGTTATTGTTGATAGCATTTTATTGTTTTGCTAGTGTAGTATAACTACTTTTAATATGTAGTAAATCTGCGAGAAATGCTTTCACACAAAACGATGTATGAATTTTAAACTGTTACCTCGCTCTGTACTAAAATTCCAAAGCACTCGTGTCAATAATCTTGTTGTTCTCTAAGCACACTACGCCGTCTAATCTACCACTACATATTGTATGTTTATTTAACTTAGATAATTTCAGTTGATTTAATGTGAGCACCATTTTTCGTGACTAATGTAATGAGCAATTTTTTTAAAACTTAATTTGAACATTTAACCCTACCTTACATGGGCTTTCTGGCTCTTCTCATAGCTACCTAGTAGGCCCGCGGCACTTTGACACACTATAACTCTATATCGGCTAATACTATTACAAAGATGTTTGGCACATTTATAGTTTAACTCTTTTCCAACAAATTGCAAAAAAAATATTTTAATTTATAGATAATATTTAATAACGGAATCATTAGTGAAATGCCATTGACCGGTTTCGTTGCACCCTCATCAGAATGGCTCGGATTTCGACCATCTTGCGCCATTCGCATTCCATTTTTTCATTCTTCTTGGTCAATCGTCATCGCTGCCTTCTCAAGTTAGCAAACAGTCCCATCTCTTTTCAATCTATGCTCTTTATTTCAAGATATCTATAAATACTCTATATTTACTCGTTAATGCTTTTTAATGATCTACAGATATTACTTATAAGCTTAAATTACGGCCTTTACTAATCGCATGATAGTTATGCCATCCGGTGTACCTTTATATTTTTGAAAATGAATCGGACGTTGCCCAAACAGTTTCTTGGTTTTATTGTCTAACCTTGTGTATAGAATGCAAAGTATAAATATTAAGCGTGTTCTATCAGGTTGATATTTCAATAATTTTTACATCTTATCTTATTGTTATTTTCTTTCAATGAATTCGAGTTCCGCGAGAAATGTGTCGTTTGACCACTTATCTCTCTCTTAGATCATTTGGAAAAACGCCACAATTTATTCCTTGCCGGTAACATCAAATGCTTCCCTTATTTTGCTAAGTGTAACGTGCTTCATTGCCGAGTGAGAACTAAGCTTGTATCTCTACTGACACTCTTTTTTTGTTCATGCGCTTGTTTCCATTCTTTTCAACCCTTTTGATTTTAAGTGCTCTAAATTTCGGAGTATATTGTTATGCTTAATGACGACTTGCTAAACCTTCCCGTTTACTCCACCCGAAGTTCTTGGTTTTTGTGCCTTTTTTTGCTATCAATTTTTATGAAAAAAGAAAAGAAAAACAAAATAAAAGATGCATTTGTGATTTTTTTTTGTTGCCTGATACACTGCGATGTAAAATAAGACAAATTTTGATTTGCTGCCCTGTGTTATGATTAGAATTATTGGACAAAGCCTGGTTTAAAGTCTTGAGAACATTATTAGTTAGCCTCTGTTTCAGAATCGACCTTTATTTAATTATTCCCATGTAAATCCAGATAGTTCTATGTTGAAGCTTATGACACACGTCTACTCTTTGCCTCCAAATCTTAATGAATCGAGCATAACATGGTGTCAGACGGGATTTAAACCTCTCCAGACGGACAGCAGATAAGTTTTGACTTTATTTATTGTTGTATTTTGTATTTTTTCAATCATGGACAAGCTCCCACCACCAAAGCCGTTAAACTTCGACTCTGCCAATCTTGCACAGGCCTGGCGTACCTGGAGACAAGAATTTGATTATGGGCAACGTGTAATTGAAAATCAATCTGCTCTCCTTGAACAAAAGCTATCCGGTAACGCGTGACAGAGGCCCAAGGTCACCATTCCGTTTGTGAAAATTAGTACTCGTTTAACATATTAAAGGATGTTGTTGAATCTCATTCACATGGTCCTGGAAGTTGTATTTTGTTCTGTATATTGATAGGAAATTCCGGTGGGATATCTAGTTAGTTCTAGAATTATTCAGACTGGTCATTGGTTCATATACCAGTTAAACTGGATCAACCTCAAAATTGTCTTAACTTACACTAGATAGGAATTTTGATACCTTGATCTCTGGATATCTGCTGTAATTCAGACAATCTGTCGTACAGTTCTTTGGATATAGGATTTCAGTAAGAAAACTTGCCACAACTCCTCCTGTAAAGACTCTACTTTTGCAGTTTAGCTGATCCATTTCAGTAACGTGTTTTGTCTATGAATCAGGAGCCACACCTCAAAACCCTGACTATATCCATGTTTAGATAGATTGGGACACTTGCACAATGTATTAGCATACCCATCGTCATGGGGCGTAGAAACAACATCTTTTTAAAGAAAGTTTCGTCTTTTCGACAAAACTGTTGATGTCTTAAAACTAAGGGATTGTCTGCAATGTTAGAGTTTGATGGCTGTCCCCTTCTCCTTTAAATGCAATCCATTCCCTGATTCTAGCGTTACTAGCTGGCTCCGGACCTGCGTGTAAGACACAAAGCTAACTCTTCTTTAACTGGTGCCCTCAAGTGTTATCAAGGTATATCTTACAGTATCTTGGTCATTAAATTTCCAAGATATTTCCTTAAAAACAGGCTTCCATTGCACCACAATCTCGAACAAAACAACAAACTTCAGATTAGCTTCCTATACTGGTGGGTAGCAATGTGTCCCTAATAATGTCCATAACAAAATATAGCCATACATCAACAGAGAAGAAGATGGCATACTCTAGAACCCACTGTCTTTTCCGTCAAATAAGTTCAACTAGATAGACTCCTATTCCAATGAAGATGTGAATGAAACAGGTACACTCCTCATTGACTTTTTGCTCCTCAAACAGAAAACTTTCTCCTCTGATAAGTATGGTCGAAGGCTCACCTAATCTTCCACCAGAGATTTATTAGTTGAGTGGTAAAGGGCCACACCTAAGAGGAACAGGCATCATGTGCTTGGTACCCTCTCACTCTACTGCCTGCAACTTTGCCCGTCAAAGATGCCCTGTACTAAAGCGACCCACAACTGGTGCGGTTTACTTATTGTCTGTCCTTAAAATCAGACATATTCTTGTTTTCCTGTAGCCCAAGTTGATCATACTCACAAAAATAAAGCACATCCCAAGCCGCCGACTATTTCGTCAAGTTTTCCGGAGAAGTCTTGGAAGCATCATCACGACAACGGCTTCGTGGCAACTGATCCGCTAATGAAAGTATCCATCCACTCTCTGGATAAGATCATTGAAGTGAATGAAAACAGCGATGGGAATAGCGCTCCCGAAGTAACCTCCATTCCATCGATTAAAACATCGAAACGAGGCAGGAAGAAAGTTAATCTGGGTAACTCTGCTGTCGCGATGAAGTCGCCAGCCTTGTTTCAAGTCGACAAGAATGCCATCTATCCGTCGAACTTTAAGCCTTTCCCACGACGTAACCCGCACTTAAAGAGTAAGTTACTGGTGACAGGAAAATTATAGTAGTGTTAAATTTACATCAGATTGTGTCTATTTTGTAAACACGCATATACAATGTCGTACGATTTGGGGATTCAAATCTTGAATAGCTATGAGTGCACAGACAGGAAAACGCCGTCGTGATTGTTAGACATTCTCTCTGTTGTCTATTTACTATCCTTCGCATATTGAATCAATCCACGTGATGTACTACCGTATGCCTGTAACTGGTGTTTAAGATGCATGACGTTTAGTAGTCATAGAAGTGGAGCCACTGAATTTGTTGCGACAGGGCAGGGACGGGGAAACAGGGGGCAGAGGGAGCATGGCCCACCCAGAGATTTGCCAAATCTAATTTTTTTCGGTGACCAAATGTGAAATTGATTGCAATAAATATTGTGTCACATTCACAGCAAGATATGCATATCGACACGAAATACCCCTTTCCACACAATGATCAAAGGCACCTTAGTGGAATGTAAATTTGAACCCAGCCTACTTGGCCCCCGAATCCGCGTTACCTTCCCCCGTCTCTGCAGGGTAGTTTTGTTGTATGAAATGGAGCAGGGCACAATTTCAAATAGTTTTACAATGTGTCGTAAGAATTTTTCTCATCTTGAAAAGTGTAGTTGTATGGGATATGAACTTTGTCAACGCCACTGCCGCAGACGTCTCTCCATGTACTATTAGTCATGCTTTTGTAAAGATGATGGACACGACTAACAGATTAAAGTTTGATGAAATTTATATGGACTTAAGTTAAAGGCTTGTTAGTGCCACTGCAAATCGCTTACGCGGATTTATTCTTGTTGAGATGAAACAGTGAAGGCCGAAAACACCTAAGGCAGAGGCGACTAACAAGGTCCTCATAATAGCAGTTCTAGTTGAAGTCTCATTGCAAGTAGCAACAGTTATTTATCCCTTTACACGATTACACGATCAAGTACATTACACTATAGAGTAAAATCATTACAGCTCCTTGGCAATCAGCAATGGCTTAACGGCTCCTGCGTAATCATAAGCAGTTATGCTGCCTCCTGTAAAATAAGTAACTTTCTTCGAGGGCGCTACCTAAAGCATCAATGGGTTTGGGGGCTCCTTTACAATTAGCAATAGTGATGGAGGATTCCGGCTAATCACAAACAGCCTTCTATTCTCTAAGTAATCATCTTGGAAGCTCCTGAGAAAGCCGTCTTCGAGGCTTTAGTCCAGACCATCAACAAATGATGCAGCTCCTTTGCAATCAGCAACATACATTGCAGCTCTTTTGCAATCAGCAACGGTCTTCAAAGCTTTAGTCCAAATCATTAGCAGATGTTGCAGCACTTTTGCAATCAGCAAAAGTCTTCACGGCTTTGGTTTAAATCATCAACGGACGTTGCAGCACCTTTGCAATCAGCAACAGTCTTCAAGGCTTTGGTTCAAAGCCACAACAAACGTTGCAGCTTCTTTGTAATCAGCAACAGTCTTCAAGGCTTTGGTTCAAAATCATCAACGGACGTTGCAGCACCTTTGCAATCACAAACAGTCTTCAAAGGCTTTGGTTTCAATCATCAACAAATGTTGCAGCTCCTTTATAATCAGCAACAGTCTTCAAGGCTTTGGTTCAAAGCCACAACAAACATTGCAGCTCCTTTGTTATCAGCAAGAGTCTTCAAGGCTTTGGTTCAAATCATCAACGGACGTTGCAGCACCTTTGCAATCACAAACAGTCTTCAAAGGCTTTGGTTTAAAACATCAACAAATGTTGCAGCTCCTTTGTAATCAGCAACAGTCTTCAAGGCTTTGGTTCAAAGCCACAACAAACATTGCAGCTCCTTTGTAATCAGCAAGAGTCTTCAAGGCTTTGGTTCAAATCATCAACGGACGTTGCAGCACCTTTGCAATCACAAACAGTCTTCTCAACAAAGCAACGACCGAATCGGTGAACTACTCGACGGTCTTGATTGCGGATCAACAGGTACCATTATCAAACTGACTGTCTGAGATCTCCGACCAAAATCATCCATTATGTGAAGCATGGCACTTCGTACGTCCTTATTTTTATGTCTTTCTTATTTTTTGGTTTATTTTAGTTGGTTTCTTAGTTGGTTCTTTGATAGGAGCCCCAGTAGTTGCTTACATGGGACCCAACAGCACTGATTTAAGAATGATTTAATGATAATGATAATAATTCTTATATGTTACATGATAATAATTCTTATATGTAACTGTATCAATTTTATTGTATTTTTCAATTCTATTCTCCTGCTATTTATGTGTTAGACGTTGTGTTCAAGACGTACAGGGGATAGATAGAAATAAGAGCGGTAACAATGTAGTGACTAACGATAATTTTATGACGTGTTAATCATGGATTCAAACCGAGGAAATATTTCCATTGATTGTATGGTTCAATACGGAAGGGAAGAGTCATCAGCAAAGCTAAATCGTGTTGTTAAGGTATTCAATATTACACTAATCGAGTTCAGGGATCTATCTTTCGTTACAAAATTTACGAATATGGTAGTATAGCAACCGTTTTGCTCCTCTTTATTTTTTATACAGATAGTTTTCAACGCGACATTAGTTCAGGGCCTGGGAACTAGCGCTGTTGGAGCTGACCTCCATTCGCTACAATTCAAGAACCAAACAGCGGAATTTGAAGAGGACGAATCACTCACGCGAGTTTTGCTCTCAGCAATTATCAAATGTTTCCAATTTTTCATTGGACCAATTATATTTATTCACGAATAATTTCGTCGTCTAACGGTGAACTGTCTGAATTTGCATTATGTAGTACCGAATATGGTTTATAGATTCATTCTTTCTTTGGTAGTTAGTTATTTTTGCTACGCACTAAGTTTAACTTAGAGTTCACTCCAGGTCGACTATCACGTAGTTATTTTAAGGCTAGCCAAGACGACGATCATCATTACATCATTACAGACGACTGCTTAGCAATAGTAATGATATCGTAAAGATCCCAGCCTCCCTGCAGTGTCAGATTCAACTATCTATCTTGTCAGTGTCGATAAAATGATTTCCAGCAATGGGGCGAAAGGATGCAAGCCTTGACGAGGGAAAGTAGTAGCATCCACTCTCATTATGAAGGCTCTCTAAATTTATCTAGCTTATACTTGGTAGGCGGTTTTGTAAATATATCCGCTACCATATCGGCTGACTGAACATAATAGAAATCGATCTTCCCTTTACTGTACTTATTCTTACTGAAATGGTACTTGATGTCAATATGTTTTGAACGTTGGTGGTATACATGGTTTTGCACTAAGGCAACCGCACCCTGATTGTCCTCGTATACGGTGGCTGGATCATAATCCCGCTCATTGTCGATATCATTAAGAAGCGGCATTACATGCAAGCCCCACTGCTTATCAGGGGGCTAAACTGAGAGATTGGCATTACATACAAGCTCTCCTGGGTAGCTGCAGCTAAGGCCATGTACTCAGCCTCACATGATGACAAAGCAACGGTAGACTGCTTCTTGCTTTTCCAAGAAATGAGTGGTCCGTCATCACTCAAGCTAAAACAATAACCAGTGGTGCTTTTGCGATCATTGGGTGATCATTGGGTGGACCCCAATTAGCTTAGCAATCGCAATCCTTCTCTACACTTCCTAAAGGACAACACATAATCTAAGGTGCCCCTAATGTACCGTAAAACATGCTTCAGAGTAATCCAGTCATCATGAGTTGGGTTAGCTAAATGTTGTGACAACTTTGTCACAACCCAACACAAATCGGGGCGTGTACAACGCATAGCATATATCAAGGTACCAACTATCTCACGATACTCCTTAGCATTACTGATTTCACCATAAGAAGTGAAGAATAACTTCTGTTCGCAAGGTGTCGACCTTGGCTTACATTTAGCCATACCATACTTATTTAACAACTTCGATAAGTACTGACTTCGACTCAGTGATAATATCACCTTCATGTGTAAACTTGATGCCTAAAACCCAAAACATCTCACCTAAATCCTTCATCTTAAATTTTGCCTTTAAGAGGCCTTTAACATTTGACAGTAAAGACAAGTTGCTCGCAGCAATAATAATATCATCTACCCATATCAGCAACTTCACAAAACCTTCTTTACATTCTTTGTGGTAGACGCACATGTCTACTCCAGATTGCGTAAAGCCATTAATAATAAAGAATGTATGTAACATGGTATTCCAATTGCTACCACTCTGCTTCAAACCATACAGAGATTTATTGTACGAAATAGCGAAAACATTGTGTACTTAAAAACCTTTTGCGTCTGACACTCCTCAGAGTACTAACGTCAGGTGCGTTGTACTCGCATGTGTGCTCTTGAGTTAGGTGCGCTGCATCAGGTTTCCTATGTAAGGCGGTTCTTACATCCCCCAAGGAAAATTTGTTCCAGACCCATGGGTAGAAGACATGGTTGTACTCGTGACAGTTACATAACATTTTAAACAAATGACAACTGGTCCTTCTTTAGTTATGTAAGAATTATCGTTTGGCCTCTATCAACCCAAGGACTATCTTATATATGCTTTATGCGTCACCCACAAATAAACTTTTACTGCAGGGTACGAAAGCCACTATCAACATATTTATTAATCAAGCCTTAGCCATATGTTACTAACAATAGAAAATGGGCAAAATTGCCAAAACCCGTGATCGAGTCTAAATATATCAGTGAATGCAATGAAACAAAGAATTTCAAGATTGAATGATAGGATACATATCACGATCATCAAACTCAGTAAATGAAACCGTTATTGTTTACCTATTTCATAGGAATGGGACCAAGTGGCCCTTTTACTCAACTGCATAGATGATAATTTTCAGAGAAGATGAAAGGAGAATTTTGAATATTGAATTCATCTCTTTCAAAACTTGAAGACGAGTTCCCATGAAAGGGATGGCGTTACAATTTGACTTTTTTATCTCTTCATTTTCGAAACTTTTTTTTATCAAAATAAATTAGATAGAAATATTCTTATTGTTTGCAAGGAAAACCTATTTTCCTTTTAGATGGTCTTGTTCCATAGCAAATAAATGAAACTCAACCATAGCCCTAACCATAATAAGGAAGCAAGTATCCGTATGGATTTGAGTACTCTGGATGTTGAAGCAAATGATAGAGTTATAATGTTTAACAATGCGCAGTGAACCCTCGGCAGTTAAACACCTTTGGACGCAACTAAAGTGGCCTACATAGTAGGGTTGCCCAGATATCATAAGTAACCCCAAAAGCCTCAGCCACCTGAAAACACACAAATGGCACTGCCATTAAAATGCAATCTCCGTCAGTTTGCATATACTGGATATGTACTGCAGAATGACAAAACTGGTCTTGAATTGAATTAATTTGTTAATTAATTCCTAGTGACCTCCTTCAAAGAAACATGAGCATGATCACAATGAATCTACTTTTACATGCTCAGGTATGTATTAGTATTTATTATTATATATTGTATAATGCTAATAGTTTATAATACAGCAGAATATCTATTGATGACATTTACAAAGGCATTCCAAACATGACTGGAATAGCTGATGACCTAATTATCTTTGGAGCAACTCAGGATGAGCATGACAAAGCCTTCATTCAGATGCTAGAAATAAGTAGAAGAGGAAACATAAGCCTAACCTCTGACAAACTACAGTTCAAGAAAAGCTAAGTCAACTTCTATGGGCACACCCTAACAACCCAAGGAATCACGCCAGCTGAGGACAAGCTAAAAGCCACATTACCAAATTATGTTGATGAACGTTAATCTGTAAAGTAACCATGCTGTTGCTATGGGACATTTTGTTGGATACTTCTTTTGGTTTTTCATATTTTGTAATATGTTGTAATTATACTACAAATGTAGCCTTAGACTGTATGGATATATTTTTTTGTTGATATACATATATATAATGGTTTGTACAAGAAAAAAATGCAACTTAAATATTTAGTCAAGTTCATACCTTCCATTCGACATATAATAGTGTTTTCAGATCAACCATCTTGACATTTTTGAATATTATTTGATCCTTATTAAAGTCTATACTCCAGTCCTGCTCCTCCTAAAGCACTGTTAGGTAGTATTCTACTATAGGAGTCTCTTGATATACCGGCATTTTCTTAATTTGATAGGTCTAAAGCACATTATTTTTAGTTTCAAAACATGTGGTAAAGCAGCAAAATGCTATGGAAATGAAAATTTTCCAGAATATGATAATTGATTCATTCAAAAGTGCCTTATCTTTGGTGATAATGAAATATTGCACAATTTGGAATTTAGGTATAATAAGTATATACATAACCTGTGCACTCCTGCAAAACAACTTTTTTGTACTTTTATGCTGTTCTGCTATAAATATCATAAGATTATTTAGATTTATGAGAGATTTCCTGTTCTTACTTGCCACTATTTTAGGTCATGTGATCACTTTGCCAGCCATCTTGGATATTTTCTATACAATATATAAGACACCATTATTTAATTAACATACAGTGAAAGATTCAAAGCAATATGATAAGTAGTTAAAGCGCTATGAATATTTTAAGTTAGCTTATCGACATAACAAAAAAGAGCCATTAAAAGGCCTATTTAAGCACCAGTAAGGAAAGGGTTAATAATATCTGCAGTACATACAAGACAGGGTTATCTGGGTAAGATGTTGATAAGTTACTGTCCTTAACATGGCATATTCTACACCAATAATGTTATTTAAAAGTGTATTGTTAAAAACTAATTTTATTATAATTTTATTTTTAAAAGTTAATTTATTATAATTTTAGTTTTAAAAATACACTTTTCAATTTTAACCGTAAATACTTTTAATCATTTATACGCCCCTTTAGACGTTTAGGTCTTATATGTGTATATATGTGTGTGAATTAAGTTTCTATAATTATTGTTTTGTTACTGCTCTTATCACATTGTCTAAAAGTCGTTCAATCTGCATATCTGAACGCTCTCGCTTTGTCATCTTTGTAACACATATTCTCCGATGTGTAAAAGTTATTCCTTCAAAAATAAGACTATGTTTTATTATTCTGTTGTTGCAGTTATTATTATCTTAAAATGTTATCGCAATCACGATGGACCTGCGTCAACAGCTGAAGAATTTCTGATGAAGATTTTATTGTAACGTTAAGACAAAGTTTGTTTATTTTGTGACAGTCTATTTTACTTTGATAAACATTGAAGAGTGAGCTGCTAATAGATTTATAAATAGCTAAATATGCATGTTAATATTTTTGAAAGTATTGCTCATCGTGGTGATATACAGTAACAATAGAGATATACATACTCTAATAGTCCGTGATTGGTGCATCTTCGATCCTTGTATTTTGGCGGAAAGCCGTTTTCATGGACGTCCGCCCCAACATCGGTCTCTTTTTGTGATTCCTAATTGTTGGCATTCATGCCCTAGCAAATTCTATGCTCTTGTCCGTGTTGATGTTATTAGGATGAAATCTCATTTTAATAGCCTTCTCGACTCTGCGGGTGCATCAGTTCTGTTACCGACCTGTAAGCTTAATTTCACTCCAAATCTAGCAGTGACCAGTTTCATACGCATGTTCCGAAACAGCAGACGTTTGTGTATCAGCATAAATGGCAACACTCAAAAAGTTGACATATCGCCTGACGATGACTAGCAGCATGCATTTGAAACGCCGCGTTCCTGAATGATAGTGACATTATCGTGAGACAAATGATTATCTGTATTACTACTATATATATATATATATATATTCTCAGCAGACACATTGCAATTATATATAATTCGCAAAGAGTGGAGCGTTACCACAATAGCTTGCAATTAAATGGCGCTGACCGGATTCGAACCGCGATCTCATGATTACTAAACCAACGCCTTAACCATTGAGCCATCGAGGCTCAAAATTCACTTACTGAGTTAACCTTATGAACGCTTGTGTCAAGCCTAGTTATAGCATTTATTGGTAGCTGCTTAAATGTTTAGCCTAGACATAAATCAATTAGAATGATAATAGATATAATTAAGAGATATCAAGCAGTAGATTTTTATTATTTGATAATAGTCGACGTGCATTATTCATGAAATACCTGGAATTAAAAGAAATAAGAGGTCAGATTTGACAAAAACATTTATTATTCAAGTGGCAAAATTGCATTGTTGTTTCCACAAGTCTATCGTTAAAAAGTCCGGTAAAACGTCTCAGTTAAATGCTTTTATTAAATATTTGATAGCAGACTTAGTTTAATGTCATTGCCATAAAAACACAATTGACTGTGGGTAGTCTTGTGAGGTAGTCCATGGATTATGTCCAGTTGATCCTTTGGCAGGGGTAGGCCTATTAATTTCTCCGCTATAGCGAAGAAGTCAGTCAATGCACTCTGCCGATCTGTTCTCTGGTATCTGATAATTTTCTAGAGCAGACCTAAGATGATCAGCAGCCTCCTCTCTCTGTGAGACGTTTCCTCACGTTGTTGAAGTAATGTAAAAATATAAGACGAGTTTTTCCGTAAATGTAAAGAAAAGAAGGAATGATGAAGGCTGATGCTGGATCATAGTATCATGGCAGTGTTTTACACTAAGCTCTCGTATATTATATCGTTTGTTTCTGACAAAATGCTCTGAAGAAGCAAAGTTCTGCCAGCATTCTTGTGAGATACTTCTAAGAGAACATACTGACCTATGTAACCTTGTGGCCTCCAATTTTAATTATGTAAGATAAGCTTGCGGGGTTTCTACAGAAAGAAGTAATAAAAGAAATCCAGGACTTTCCAGGAACATCCATCTGGGCTATTTTTTCAGAATATTTGCCGGTTCCAGGGCTTTCCCACAATTGAAAGAGGAGTAAATTACAGGACTTTTCTTAAGGGGCTACGAGCATTGACTTGGAGCCAAAAACAATATTAAGCTCCAGGCAAACGTACTTTCAGTATTATCAAAGATGGACACTATTGGAATCTTCTGACAAACAGATTTTGAAAGATTATCAGAAAAGCAACAGTGCATTGTGTAAAATTCCAGAATTTCACGAATTTTTTAAAAATAAATCCGATTTTTAAATCAAACCCAAACGGGCTTTCAAGGGCACTTTTCAAATTCCAGCGAATAAATCTGTTGCTCTGACTTCTCTTATTCTTAGGAGGTGTATTCGGATTCGACATCCCGCGCTTTCAAACGTATTTGAGTGGCCATGGTAGTGTAGAGTTTGAGCTGGAGTGCTTTTCAGTAATGCCAATGTACAGACAGTGCATCCGTAAGTATTAGATCTAGACTGTTCTTTAGGTATGCCTATGTTAAGACCATTTACCAGGTTTTCATTCTGCCAAGGTACTTTGCTATATTATCGTTATGTGAGGCATTGTTGTTTATTCTGACAGTTTGGTGGAATGTAAACGCTAATACCTTTTACTTTCCGTTAAACATTGAAATCCCCCTCGTCGTATTACTTCTTCTGCACAAAGCTGTCTCTTTCTGTTTTTCGTCCTTTTGTTGTTTTGAAAAGGCTGCCATTGCCTAGTATATGCCTAGGTTTTTATGCTTCTCTTGTTGGTTCCATCAATCCCAAACAATGGGTGTCCTTTCAATATATGTATTGCTTCCTTATTTTGTTACCTTTTCTAGCAATGTCAGTTTAAGCAGTTTGTTCAAAACTGCATTTCATTCCCTATAACTGTTAAATATCGACTGTTAGAATAGTCATGTTTCATCACCGTGAAGCAATATTTTTTGAATAGATCCCTGCAGAGGAACAAAGTGCCATAGTTAAATGTGCTTTTCTCTTGCTTAATGCTGCTTTTGCCGTAGTTTGTTCGTAGTTCCTTTCAGCATCTTTAAATCTTTTTCAATTGTGTTGCCTAGATATCTTAATTGTTGAAGTTGTTTAAGTTGCTCCCCATTGTGTTGGTTTCTTCATTTTGTTTCTGCCAATTCGATGTAACACAAGTGTGTAACTGTTTGATATTAATGCCCTATGGCTATTCATTGAAGTCCAAACCTAACATATTCTTCTGTAACACTCGCGAGGAGTGCTTCCGTCTTTACTAAGAAGTTAGATTGCTTGTAAGTCCTTCTCTTAGATCGTTCTCTAAGACATTAAGCTGATTTTACCTATATAACCATTGCAAAGGAACTATGACCGAGTGTGTAGATACGTTATAAGAGAATGCTGGTTTGAAGCCATGTCGTACACCTTGTCTTAGAATAGCTTAAAGTGTGTCATCATTACATCGTTTCACTCGAACTTGATCTTTCATACGTAAAAATGACATTATTTCGCTTCTAGTGCCTACAGTGCCTCTATATTGTACAAGAAGGTATCACCACATAGCCTTAAACAGTTTAATGGTATCAAACAACGAAAACAATTGGGAAGTAAGTCCTAGCCGAAAACAGTCATAACCCTTGGGGCACACACCGTAAATTCTACAGTACATAAATAGAAATTTTACTAAAACTAAAACTTCGCAAAATATTCTCGATAGGAAATATTCCAATGTTTTGAGGTGAACAAACTTTAAACAGTTATGATGAAGTGATGAAGTTTTAACTTTTTTGGATTATCAAATCCCTTCTTTCTTAAGAAACTTGTTATGATAAAAAATGTTGCTAGCAATACTCGTGACACACTGCTACGGCTATCCTTTAAAGGAATAAGTACACCTCTTTTCAGGGTAAGTAACTTATTTGAAAGGGACGCCTACAACGATCGTCAAGCTTTTGAGCTTACAAAAGAATCCAGTTTAGAAAGACGTTGAGCAGAAACGCGCGGCTTCTAAGAAAATCTATGTCATCAAGTAAAAATCTACTATGACAATAAAATCACTGCAAACAACGTTCTCTTTGCCGTAATGGATATGAGGCTAAGATAATTTTTGATAACGGAATCATCAGTGAATTACCATTGACCGGTTTCGTTGCACCCTCATCAGAATGGCTCGTGCAAAGAGTTTTTCAAACATAAAAGCATCATTTATTATAACTTACAAACATTATACTATCGCAAATATTATCTACAAATTTTGTAATACCAGGAATCTTTTCCGATATGAGACTAACCTCTCGCCCATTTTCTTGTGCCTTTTGATACACATCTTTTAAGTCCTGGAGATACTTGTCAGCCACGTCCCCACCCTGCTCGTATCTGTGCTTCCCTCTGTAGGTGTCTGGGCAAGGGCATACATGTATATAATCCTGTTTTCCACCACCTCCTGGTAGATCGAATTTATATGGGCTCATGTCATATACAGCCACTGAGTGGCCGTGATACGCCCTATAACAAGACGAATTAACGATATTAATGAAAATGTACATTATTTAAAAATTGCTTAGTTGTAAAAGAAAATTGAATATTACGTTCAAGGTTGGCGCATGTTAAGAAACATGAACACATAACATTTTCGGTCATTACGCTCTGAGCATAACGATAACAATCACTTCGCTATTTCGTGCAGCGTTTATTTCGATACTCAAAGGTGATAGATATGGATACTCAAATTACTAGTTCTGTCACGGTAGGTGTGCACGCCCGGGTTGTCATGACACGAGCTACACATTTCTTGTTTGGCGACTTTGTGAGAAAGCGGTGAAACGGGGTTATCAGGGAAATTCACCAACTGTCTTCCACGCAGTAGACCACCGGAACGATGGGATAACACGGGGGATTACTCGGGACACCAGCCAGTTTCTGAAAATTGCTCACATCAGTGCGTTGAAACACACATAAGGAAAATAAATCAGTGGCTATGAAGGCCCTGACAGGCCTGTGAGTCTAGGTAAGTAACCAAACATACAAGACCGACTATTCGTACGGAGAGAGTGGATGCAAAGTAAGAGAATTAAATAGGAATATGAAATAAAGTGTCTAATTGCCTATCATACGCACGCGGTATCAAGGTTGTTATGCCTTGGTAGACTTGTGCAGAAAAGTTAAGAACGATGCTCAATACGGTGCTAAACCACAAGCTAGAACGGCTTTGGTTACGGGGTAGCAACGACATGCTCAGCACAGTATTTCTACTTGCTGCATATGATATTCTTGAATATTTACAGTTCTTACCTGTAAGATCTGCTCTTACATCAGGTTGTTTCCACAACAACAACAACAACTGTTACTTTCTGACTGCCATCTTAACTCTAGTTCTTATGCGAGCAACCTTTAATACATGAACTACTACATGACCTTTTTTATTCTCCGTGTCGCGCTACTATACGTGACAGAGTACCTGCGCCTACTAGAAACCTACTTGCAAACGGAAAAAATAACTTATATCTAAATTAGATCGCAATTACTACTGCTGCTCGTGTCCTACAAATAATTTAAATATCCAGCACGTACTGCCTTCGAATGTGATGTGAATTAACTAAGTGACTTCGATTGTCACGTCCTATTACCTAAGTGAGTATAGAACTCCGAATTCTACATTACCGATAAAAGGATTCTCTTTACCAGTTATACTTGAAAATCAAATCAGTCTACCAAAAATCATAAAACGTCTTGCCTGATACTTCCTATACTATAGAAATTTTTGCATCCGCATGAAGAGAACACTATATTAAGACGGTCGTTATGGCCTCGCGAGCGTTTCCGGCTTAGTCGCGTATACCACAGAATGTGGTTGAGACCCCTCAGCACTTGTATTTTAGTTGACTTTTTGATTTTCACTTAATGCTTTATCATCATCAACCATAGAGTGAGTGAGTCAGTGAGTGAGTCAGTGAGTCAGTGAGTGAGTCAGTGAGTGAGTCAGTGAGTCAGTGAGTCAGTGAGTGAGTCAGTGAGTCAGTGAGTCAGTGAGTGAGTCAGTGAGTTACTAAGTAAATAAGTAAATAACTGAGAGTTCTGGTGTAGGTTTTCATACATCTACACTTAAGAACTGTCTAGTAAGTGAACACTTATAAAACATACCTGATGTGCATCCAAATCAATAATCATAGCAGTTTTCACGCGATCGGGCATCTCTGTCATCAAAAGCTGAAAGAAAAAAAAGAAAAGAAATTGGTATCTAACATACAATGCACACCAACACACTAAAGTAATTCTTGTAAATCTTCTTCTTGTATTCTTTAAAGCAATTGAGTAACCTGTTATTTAGGTGTGATCCTGTTAATTGGTGATCTAAGTTGGTAAGATAAGTTACACAAACAGATCAAACCCAGCAAATTCAGAGGGAAATACTTCTAATCCGCAAGCTGATACAGATGACTTTGGTCACAACCCTTTGCTCTGATGGTGGTCTTTGAAGCACTTTTTTGTTCTCCAGTTTTAGAGATGGCTTTTAGGGGATAAATTATCAAAAAACTTAATAGTGTTCAGGGTTTGGTACATGGCACTCACCTTAATTGCCAGTGAAATGTCAGCATATGCACAGAATCCTCCACCTTCATCCCCAGAACAATGATGGAATCCACCACCAACATTGATAGCCCATCCTTGATCGATAGCAACTCTAGCAGCCTACACAATATAAACATAATTCGTCATACAAGAACAAGAACAAAGAAGTAAACAATCTGATACTGATATAAAATGATTCTCAGCTGGATGCAAGAACAAAGGCTGATGATAACTAAAAAAATTAGAGTGGGTTTGATGAGGAGAAAAGTTGGTGATTGCATATTGGTTTCTATACAAGCCAAAAGTCAGGTTTAGCCTCATATATAAATAAGGCGCTGCCAAACTAAGTCTCAAGCTATGCTCAGCATATATATACATATAACTAGATTTGAGTCTACAGAAAATTATCCAAGATTTTTAAGTTACTTTAAGTTTCACAATTACTGCAATCTTCAGGCAGAATAAGTAGGCAATCCGAAAAAGTAGGCAATCCAAAAGCCTGGAACAAAGACAGAAGAGTCACCTACATCTCTTTGTCATGGGGTTACTTTAGTGAAAAGGAAAAATGCCTGTAAAACAGCACCTTCTACAGATGCCAAAGTGGAAGGCCACTGTTACAACTTGTTTGAGAAATAGGTAAGAAGACGTTCCATTAGTTTTCATTTGTTTCTTGTCTTACTCTGAATGCCCAATAATAGTGGGGTCTTAATGAATCGGAGGCGCTAGTAGTCCCACAAATTTTCTTAATAAAGAAAGAAGGCATAATTAAATGAAATGTGCAATGGAATTTTCCAGAAAACGGAATAAACACCCCACCTCCCTTCACACTTACACTTACACTTACACACACACGCACACGCACATGCACAATTAGACAACGGAGAGTATTTTCTCTCATTTTGAAAAGCTGGTAATATTGATCTTTGGTTGCTATTAAATAGTTCCATGTTTTATTAATTGATTAAAAGTTGACCATGACTTAAAAGTTTATCTTCTCCCTTACCCCCTAACGATATATTCGGTGGGAGTCGCACGTTTCACCATGAATTAAAATTTAAACAGTGAGACAAGCTTTCATTTCTTACTCTTTTGAAAATATTTTGGTAAAAAAGCAGCTTGATTGTAACCTACAGGAGAGAAATCACAAACTTAATCCTTGCTCTTGCTAGCAGGGAATAAGAAACAAATAAACACCTTGTCTTTGCAGTATTTGCATTTTCACATATATTGCTAACGCATTAGATATCTAAAGTATTTACATATCTGCAAGAGCTTTAAGGTTAACATTTATTCTAAAAATGAAGCTTATTTGAAATTTTGGATCGACAAAGATCTAAACGTTCTTTCTTCGGGCAGATTGTTGTCTGATGATGTGTGAAATACACCAAAATATTCGCAAATGCAATTGTTAGTCTCCTATCCGTCATTTTTAAAAATTACGACAAAAACATTTTTAAAAACTTTGCCACTGGGTTCTCAAGCAAGTGCTGCCCTATGGCAGACTGTGCCAAAGTGTACACGGATGATTGCTTCTGTATTATAGGAGAGGCCAGGTCTGCATTTCATTTGGCCGTTCTGGAGTCAGTCCACATAAAAACAAGGAAACCTTTGCTATACAGACAGAAAGAATTCGGTTTTTTTGCTAGGCCCATTTAATTACTCTTGTGTAA
This sequence comes from Alatinidae sp. Z8VKAUB7J3, assembly GCA_010016025.2. Classification (NCBI taxonomy): domain Eukaryota; kingdom Metazoa; phylum Cnidaria; class Cubozoa; order Carybdeida; family Alatinidae; species Alatinidae sp. Z8VKAUB7J3. The sequence goes on along the minus strand of JAAAKM020073195.1, from coordinate 108,958,884 downwards.
TGGACGCTGATTGGTCCAAAAACACAAGCCATTCAGGCATTCCAATTTCTGATTGGCTCCTTCAAAATACAGTTAGCTTAATAATATTCTTGACATTCAGTCAATTCAGGTCATAAAATGTACATATTTTGCTGAAGTTGTTTGTTGCAGCAAAAGTCTTTAATTGTGTAATTTATAATAGTGTGTAATCAAATTATCGATGTTGCATTTTTTATATACAATAGGACAGATACAGTACAAACATGTTTCCAGGTACAATAGTAGTTTGGAAGGGGGTCTGGACCACCACCTAAAAAAATCAACCCCACCTACAAAGACAACCCCCACCTAGAACTCTAAAGTGTAACCCCCGCCTTGAAGAAATTTTTTGGCATAAATTCAAATCACTGCTTGCAACCAATAATGTAAAAAGAAACAGAACACTAATTTAGAGTTCTCCCATTGAAACATTTCATCACTTTGCACAATGCCAGTTCCTTGGAGAAAAAGCTACCCAAACGCCCACCTTCTTGAGAAAAAAATCTTTCCTTAAGTTAGGTGTTATACATTTCAAGATCACGTGATTTAGTGTTCATTGTAATTAAGTTGTAACTTGTACCAGTCTTTTTCGTAAATATAAATAGTTGTGTTCAATTGTTTTAGGGAGTTGACGTTTGGAGGTGATAAGATAACAGTGATTGAAAAGTATAAGGATATTCATATTTCCTTTCGTCTTGGAACGTGATCGCTCATCACGACATTAGGTATACCAGAATCACTATTACAACTTTTAATTTGAAGTGGATACCACCAGGCACAAAATTTAATTTAGACTATGGTTGACCACCCCCACCTTAGAGGCCAACCCTCGCCTGTAAATGGGATTCAAGTTAACCCCCACTTAGACAAATGTGTTAAAAAATGCTGGACCCCCACCTGCCCGGGGTGACGAATGACCACTACCACTACAACTACCACTACAACTACCATCACGAAATGCCAATCACCAGTAGCTTTGGGAGGCGTGTTCTGAGGTATGCGTTTCCAACTTTTCAAATGTGTTTCTCATGGAAATATATCAAGTTTACAGAAGTTGGCATTAAATATAAATATAATTATTTGGAATACAATGTTGAACTAACTTTTCAAACGCCAACATAATTAAATATAATAATTTATAGTTATAACTGTAATTAAAAGAATTAATTGAGAGCCCAAATTTAATCAGAACGAATACAAGAAATTTAAATTAAGAATAAAAGTTGAATGTAACATCACATGCATCCTCCACTTAATGCGTGAAAGTATTATCATATGGTATTGAAAGGCCCCAGCGATGTTTTTCATAGTGATCAAACTCTGCAAAGGAAATATTACTATTAAATGCGAATTTTACCCCACCCATCAGAAAGATGACCCGAATGAGCAACCTTCAGACAGCTAAGATACAGCTGATGAAAATTTTATGTACCATACATTGTTCTTTCCGGATTTTTCATATGTGTACCAGAAACCAAATATGACCTGCTAATATAGCGTCAAAGTCGTAAAATAATGATTTTTTAAATAAAAAATGGAAATAATTCTGTTATGAATACCATGTGAAGTATCTGAATCATCACAAAAACATCACAAGAAATGCTTCTGTTGCGAGTTAATAGGGCCTATGACTTAAGTGAAAATAAATTAGGCATAATAGCTCTTAACACGCGAAAAACGTGCACCCAATCGTGCCCAGTGTCCCATATATGGGACGTTCACAATTTTGAAAACCATGCCTCAAAATTGAAAAACATGGAGGAACCAATGTTCGTAACGTTACTTACTAACGACAATAGTTATAAGAAAGAGCTTTGAGGTGAAATTTCAGACATGGTCATGAATGGGTTAAATAAACAGAAAAACTACCAAACAGGCTATCTGATAAATAAAGGGCAGCTGGGGCGCTCAAGGGCTACACCCCTCATTTTATACTACGGGGCAGAGAACCAAGCCATGGGGCAGGCTCAACTACCCAGTAGGACCGCCTCTCGCAGATTATGGAAAACATCTGTCATCAGTGAGAACAGATACTACATCCATTCCTTGCCAAGAGGCCGAGAAGCGTACTATAACTTTACTGGCACCACCCGTATGTGAACGAATATCCTCACTTTGGCGCAAAAAGTGCCATTTTCCGTTTACACTGTTTTGCGCCAATATTGATCCATAGCCTTCTCCAGAATATTGTCTGTATGATGGACAAGGGGACCATTCTCCGCAATAACGCAATTAATCAAATCAAACAGGATCAATGTTTGTTGAGCAATTTAGACAACATGAATGCTGAAAGATCTGGCAACAGATTTATATCTTCACAGTCATATTGCATTCTCAATTCTTTGCGTTATGACCACTGAACTATAAATAAAAAGTCTGGAAGGATAACTCTATTGTTCTGCACGCGTAACCAAAAATGGCCGTCACTTTGCACGTATAACACGAATACGTCAAGGCGGACATTCGCACTGGAGAAATATTGTTGTCTCTGTCCCGTGTCTGTGCAACCACAAGCACAGCCTTGAAGGAAGGAAATCATGTAACATTTACTAATATTTATTAAGCAAAAACAAGTTTGCGTTGCACTATTCACACTATATTTAACAGTAGTCATTCGTACTCTACATTTCAAAACGGTTTACATTGTATTCACGTATTGTGAAATGCTGTTGTGCTACAATCTGTTACTATGCTACAATACATCACAGCGGTCTTTTCTGGAACGCTCTGCACTATCATTACATATTTTAAATTGTGCTGTGTAACGGATTCGCCGGACACTGGTCACAGGAATTGTCAGTAGTGAAGGTAGAAAACTCTTGCGGAAGAATTTATAAGATAGCAAAGGACTGAAACTTATCATGGAAACAGCACGATTTTTGTCACCAGTGTCATTGAAAACGCGTAAGGTGTAAGCAATAGTAAAGAATTTTACGCAATTTTAAACCAACTTTTCAAATATTACAAATTTTTTAACATTTCGGCGCCCAATATTGTTAGACGTACCTTCATGATACTTCCTGTATAAAAGGTAGTTAATTTATTTTAATATACACTGAGTAAAAAATGAAGTAGTATAATGCATCGGAGTGTACATTCCTGCATTACGCTCCACTTCATTATAGGCAATGCATGTTTAATGACTCAAATCTCCATCATAGCTCATTTACAGTCTGTCAATCAAAGACCCCTGATGAGCAGTGGGTCCGACATTGAAACTACCCTAAATAAACAGAAAAACCACTAAAGAGGCTAACTAATAAATAAAGGGCAGCTGGGGTGTCCAAGGGCAACGCTCCTCAATTTAGGTTACCGGCAGAGAAGCAAGCCATAAAGCAGGCTCAACTGCCCAGTAGGACCGCCTCTCGCGGGTTATGGAAAGCATCTGCCATCAATGAGAACAGATACTACATCCATTCCTTGCAAAAAGGCTCATTACACCATTTTACAGCATTCACGCCTGTCCGTTCAATGCCGTAGACAGCGAAAAACTATCGTCCTCATATTATCATTCACTCCACAGCGCGAAACTTCGCGCAAGTCTTCAGTACGTTGCTCCACTTTTTGATAACGCACTAGGCGGAATAATTTTGCACTGATCTCTTTTCCATTATACTCCCCTTTGCTATATTCCTCTTCATGCGGATTTGGAGGGCAAGTAGGCTGGGTTCAAATTTACTTTTTCACATTCCACTAAGGTGCCTTGGGTCATTGTGGGAAAAGGGGCGTTTTGTGTCAATGCATTACTTCCTGTAATCAATCAATCAATCAATCAATCAATCAATTTTAATAAAGCTGAAAAGTAGTAACGGTAAAAATTGAGATTCGGCAAATCTTTGGGGGCCATTGCCTCCTCTCCCCCCTGTCCTCCCCGTCCCTGACATAAACGAATTATGCAACAGAAATTCAAAAACGTCTAAAATTGAAGTTTATGAATTATACGTGATTTAAATACGTAAATACATTGATAACATAATTTTTTACAAAATCTCACTCGATTTGTTACTTTATAAACAGAGGCCGGAATTTATGTGGTCAAAAAAGTCAAAAATATGTATTATTGCCTAAATATGTAGTTTTATGTGCTAAAAATTGTCAAAATAATATATCGCGCAAAAATTTGACAAGAATTTGCTAACATAATACACTTTTATTTGCGAATTAATTTATACCCATAGTTAAGTATACGAAACGTCAAGAAAGAAAACACAGGCCAGAGCCAATTTAGTAACAATTAAAAGTCTCCACTGCAGTGCAAAACAATGTACTTCCGCACGTTCTCCGGGGTGAATCCTTCCTTGTTTTTCTCAGGAGGTTTTTGTACCGGGTCAAGGACCGTTCGAAGTCATCGACGCGAACCGATATGCTGCAAGTGCAGGAGGCGAATAGTTCTCCAAGCTGAAGGCAGCCGGTTCGAAGTTTTTGGGAACTGGACATGCTGGCGTTATTGATTGAAGAATCGGGATCAGTTACTTCAATCACTTTTTCCCTTCCACAATCGCGAAAAACTTTGAAGATAGGGCAAAGTCATCTGCTATTTTTCCCCGCACGTTCAGAAAGATGTGCAAGGCCTCAACGCCTCTTACACTTCGGCCCTGCAGCTTGTCAATAGCCGCCGGCAAAAATTCGAAGTTAGATTTGATGTAGGCTAGTAGCGGATTATAAAGTGAAGACCTGATGATCGATGAATGACATGTGGCGGAAAGTTTAGTTGAACCCCGAGAAACAACCAGAAATATCGTTCAAACTTTACTCCTTTTGCGGCAATATGTGTTTCATGTCAATTTTACCAAAATACTAGGTACTTTTATGTAGTTATTTCCTGAAAACATGTAACGCGAAAGCGTGGGTCACGGGTTCGATCCCCGGTGGTGACATATTTTCTATTTCTCTAGTGTTCTTTTCAAAACTAAATGTTTTTTTCATCTAAAGGCTCCCAATGGTATCCAATCTATTCTGGGTTTGTAGAGCGACTAGAAACAATGGAAAAATATTGATCTGTACATATCAAAGATATATTCGAAGCAAAGAAAATATGCTAATACAACCCATTGAAATCCGTGCACATACCGGTCTTGTTATTTACAGTATAGAAATGACATTAGAGAAATAGAAAATATGTCAACGCCTTGGATTAAAGCCCTGACCCTTACTATCAGGGCATGTGCTCTACCAAATGAGCTAAGGTGACGTCCGATGTTATCACACTCTATACATTAGCTCTCAATCATCCAATGGTGGGCACCGACATCCAGCTTAACGCTATACACCAATCAAACCTGACAAACAAACAACGTCCAATGGGCCAACCACATTGCGAGCGAAGGAATTGTCGCACAAAATTTATTATGACGGACTTTTGATTGTTGTCAAGCATAACCAATTATGGGAGGAAACGCAGGCATAATCTGGATCATTGTATTTGAGATCAGCATCTCTGTGTCATGTATCTTGACCAAGGAAGGACTAGTATCCGGCCCATCTATCTGTCAAAAGCCCATTAAAAGTTAGAATGTATCACTGACATATTTTTTATTTCTCTAGTGTCTTTTCCATACCGGAAACGCTCATTAGTCCATAACGACCTTGGTTACGTGGTAGTAACGACATTTTAAGTAGAGTTTTCTTAATGCCACTGTAAAAATGTCTATACTATTGGAGGTATCACGCAAGATATGTTCAAGATTTTTGATCAATCAAATGAACTTACAAGTATATTTGGTCGAAGGAGTTCTTTTTAGGTTATAAGCCTAAATCTGTTGAAGTTTTTTTCAGCATCTCGTAGAAAATACTGTGCACGGCATCTTGTTGCCACCGCGTAACCAAGGCCGTCCTAGCATGTGGTTTACTGGCGTATACTGACATTTCAAACCCTCTCTTCTGAATATCACTTTCTTGTTTTAGTCTGTCAGTTTAGTTATCAGGCCTTCACAAAACTGTGATCTCTTACTTACAGGAGAGCAATGAGGAGGAAATACAGTTTTCTTTCCTTATTTAATACCTTCGTTTTTATTCATTATCCTCTTTTAAGCTCAATATTATTATTATGACAAGAATGTTGGTAGTTATTTCCAAAATTAGCCACCTAAGAAAAGCCTTACCAAATGGGATGATCCAGTACAGTATTCAGCAAGATCGCACTCTGTCATCTCCGGCCGGCACAATGTACCACGTGATTTGAACTAAATAAAAAGAAGTCAAAAACTCACTCATTTTGATGAAAGATCAGACAAAAGACGGAGTAAATACGTCAAGCCTTGGGCAAGATAAGTAAGGGAGACAGTCTAAATTTTCCCATCGAGTACGAGTGTTCAGATTCGCTTCCTCGAGTTCAATTGTTGGTACTAAATCAAAAAACTACGTCTCCTTACTATAAAGATTCCAACACATATTTGTATCCAACCTCTGTACAAATCAATACGTCTACGCCTTGGGAATTAAAGAGTAATAACATTTAGATCATTGTATCACAAGACTGCTATTTCATGATGGTATACCTTGCAATCTGAACAGCAGGGTCCAACAGCACATTGAGCACTCGAGTGTAGTTTGCAAGTTTTATGATCGCAACATTTATCTCCACCAGAGGCTTTGCATTCCTAACAAAAAACAATTGAAGATTCAAATGTGTGACCAATATATGAAAATGGTATAAGACATTTTTCTGCTATAATTATCATTAGAGAAGTGTGCTTGAACTGCTGCATGACATATAGCCATTGAGAAACCATTTTTATCATGAAGAGTAGATTTGAAACGTCGTTTTTGAGAAGAACACCAGAGAATTAGAATATAAGTCACCATCGGGGATCGCACTCGTACCTCGAGGGCACTTTCAATTTTTCTCAAAGGGCTTTGGACAGTATGAAGGCTGGGTGGCAGTCCCTCCTTGGTCCAGTCACATGGGGCAAAGAGACTGGTCTCCAATTGCGTTGAGTTGGTTGTCGATGTCCAGCGGTGGATGACTGGAAGCTTAAGTGGCGACTAGAGAGATAAAGTATGTTAACCTCGGAAGACACCTAGCTCAGTTGCTAGAGCCCACGCCACGAAAGCGAGGGCCACGGGTTCGATCACCGGGGTTGACATATTTTCCATTTCTCTAGTGTTCTTTTCAAATCGTTTTTACTCAAAACGGAATGACGAGCAAGAAATCAATCAATCAATCAATCATGTTCCTGTCGCGTCCAAGTGGATGCATAGGGCCTCAACGAACTTTCGCCACCTTAAAGATATTTTCTACTTGCCCGTCAAAGTACCTCCTCTACTTAAAAAGTTAATAGGCAGGAGGGGGTGGAATAAGGATGTCCTGGGTATAAAATTTTTGGAAAATTAATTAGCGGGGGGGGACTTTTAGGCACCCAAGGGTATTCTAACCTTTTTCTTTAAGGCACCCAAGGGTATTCTAACCAGTTCCATAGCAGTTATCCAAAAAGGGAGAGGGGGGGGGGGCGAAAAAAGAAGTTTTTTGATTGACCATTTTCAAGCGTTTCCAAAT
>JAAAKM020073195.1:108930428-108951361 GCA_010016025.2 Alatinidae sp. Z8VKAUB7J3 | reverse complement strand
TCTTTTTTTTTTGAAAGCAACAAAGAGTTATTCAAAGTAAAAAAAAAAAGAAAAAGAAGGGGGGGGGGGGGGGGGGCGCGAAGTTTTTTGATTGACCAGTTTCAAGCGTTTCCAAATCACATAATATGATACAGACGCGTAGGTTGGACCCCTAGAGTTTTTTATGTAATATATAAAAGAGAAAGCTTTCCTGAAATGAAAGCAAGGTTAAGCAAGGTACTGAGCACATTAAAAATAACAAAGTTGGGACTGTAAGTCAGTAACGAGCCTTTGCTTAGTTCTTTCATGCAGCAAAATGTGCTGATAAAACGTAGATAAAACGTAATGATGGCCTAGGGGTGGGGGGTGGGGGCGATTTGACATTAATTTTTAACTATATAACACAAATTTGGAAACAAATCTCTTCAAAAATTGCGGGGGGTGCCCTGCTCCCCTCATCTTCTATCGTCCTGATTAAATGGGCAACAAAGAATATATGAAGATGAATTACCTGTTGCAAGGTATCGTAGCGTTACTGCTAGTCTCTCTCCAGCAGGTATGGCATCACGCATATGGGTGTCTTTTCTTGTTATCATTGGAGCCACCCTCTGCAGTAGGTCGTCAAATGATGCAGCATCCATCCTTAAATAATTTCTGTACGATGGTACATCCTCGTCTGCTAATTCTCTTAGAAGGGAATGATAAGCGCCTAACACGTTACGCCTAGCGATCCACTGTTTCACCCACAGTCTCTTTTTCTTTTGCCTTCTTCTTTGCCGTCGTTTGTATAGCAAAAGAAGTAGCACTGATGCAGCTACACAGCCTGTATCTTCTTCCATTTTGTTTTTCTTCCCACGAGTTCTTCAGGATTCCCGCCAAAAGTACCGCGACTTCCTGCAATTTGTTGCAGCCAGATCATGCAGGGGTTGCATTGATTAGTCTTATCAACTTCATCCTTGCATCTATTACAATCCTATCAATGTTATTATTATGTTGCGCATGCTTCTTTGATAATAACAATGTTTGCATTCAATGCCTATGCCTGCCACTTTACAGTTGCGTTTGTATTGTCTGAAGTCTTATCAACTGGATTCTTCCCTCTGTTATCACTCTATCTATGTTATTAATATGTTGCGCATACAACTTTGATAATAACAATGTTTACAGTCAATGCCTATGCCTGCCACTATACAGTTGTGTTTGTTGTGTCTAAAGTCTTATCATCTTTATTCTTCCCTCTGTTATCACTTCATCTATGTTATTATGATGTTGCCCATACCTCTTTGATAATAACAATGTCTACAGTCAATGCCTTTGCCTGCTTCTTTACAGTCGGGTTTGGTGTGTTGTTAGTGTTATCAACTATATTCTTCCATTTATTATCATTCTATCTATGTTATTATAATGTTGCGTATGCTTCTTTGATAACAACAATGTTTACCTTCAATGCCTATGCCTGTCACTTTTCAGTCGGGTCTGTTGTGTTGTTAGTCTTATCAACTATATTCTTAAATTTATTATCATTCTATCTATGTTATTATGATGTTGCGCATACCTCTTTGATAATAACAATGTCTACATTCAATGCCTTTGCCTGCCACTTTTCAGTCGGGTCTGTTGTGTTGTTAGTCTTATCAACTATATTCTTCCATTTATTATCATTCTATCTATGTTATTATGATGTTGCGCATGCTTCTTTGATAAAAACAATGTTTACATTCAATGCCTATGCCTGACACTTTTCAGTCGGGTCTGTTGTGTTGTTAGTCTTATCAACTGTATTCTTCCATCTATCATTATTCTATCTATGTTATTATGATATTGCACATGCCTCTTTGATAATAACAATGTCTACAGTCAATGCCTATGCCTGCCACTATACAGTTGTGTTTGTATTGTCTGAAGTCTTATCAACTGTATTCTTCCATCTGTTATCATCCTATCTATGTTATCATTATGTTGCGCATATTTCTTTGATAACAACAACGTTTACATTCGATGCCTATGCCTGCAACTATACAGTTGTGTCTCTTGTGTTGGAAGTCTCATCATCTTTATTCTTGCATCTGTTATCATTCTTTCTATGTTTTTATTATGTTGCGCATCCTTCTTTGATAATAACAATGTTTACAAATTCTATTTCTCAGTACTACTACTTGAATGCTACTTCGCGTTGTACGCAATACAGACCATTTCGTAAATGTTAAATCGGACGCAGAAGACATCGAGGGCCACATGCAAGATAAACAGAAGTCGAAAATCGATTGTAAACGGCGCGAAGACCTAAAACATAAGAGCTGTTATTTATCAGTGGAAACAGACGGTAGCAGATAGTATGCTGGGAAACTTCACGCAGAAGAGGATTCTAACTATTCTGCTCCTAAACGGACAACGCCTTTTTCCTTACAGAATCCAACTGAGGTCCAGTGGGAAATGGCAACACCAAGAAGTCAATCACGTTGGCTGCAAACTGTTCTCGACATTGAATCAGTAGAGATTTTTAATGTATTTGCAGCTGGTTTTGTATACATGCTACTAGTAGTTGTGTAATAGTTGTTGTTTGACTTATTTGTTAGAAATAAACAGGGATCAATGTCATACGTCCATCAACACTTAACCTGTCTGCAGACGAACGTAGATTTATTGCAGTATACCACATAAAGCATTTTATATAGGGATCAAGAACTACATCCATAAACTAGACAGATATGAATGGGATTAAGCATTCAGGAAATGAATTCCCCAGAATGAGGAAAAGACCAGGAAGAAAATATGAAACAAACGTTAACAAGCGTAATCGTTTCTTTTTCATTAATAGGACCAGGAAAGAACCAGGAAGAAAGTATGAAACAAGTGTGAGGAAAAAGACATTTAGTTTGGATGAAGCAAAGCTGGAGGAGCTGAGAAACTGCAAGAACGGCGAGGCGGGGCTGATAATCGAAAACCCTTTGGCGGGAATGTAAGTTACTGCTTTATGTAAGATGTTTTATATTGGTAGTTAAAACGTATGAGATTAGTAGGAGAAAGGTCGCTGCTGATGGATCAATTGCCAGCGTAGGAATTTGCTAGCACCTAAAAAATATCTTAGATGATCTATACTTTCAGTCACAAGTTCTCGTGGTCCCCGTAAGCTGAGCTGATACGGCGTTTTGAGTAGAGTTTTCCTTATCGATGATCCGACCGAAGCAAGCAATTTTGCTCGTCAAAATTTAGTGGCCGAGCCAGTTTTATATGAAAACTGGTTTTATTGCATGAACATCACTTTCTCAGCCTTTTTTCTCGGAGTGTGTGTTACTTAAATTACACCGACAAAAAATTTCAGGGTTCTAAGTATCAAGTATCAGATTTAAGTGTCAAAGTATATCAGACACTGTAGTTGTTACACTTGAGCATTTCAAGTTCAAATGGATAAAGAAAGTAAGCTAACAAATATTATAGTAGGCCTATGTTTCGGAGCTTCTCTAAAAATATATAGTAAACAGAGTAGTTGCCTTACATGAAAGTGTAAAATACACGATCCTCTCAAAAGTATTTGAATCATAGCAGAAAAGGAAGTTGGGAGATGTGAACATGTTCAAATCAACATCCGGAGTGATTGCACAATAGTTATTCGATCAGACGATTCGTTTCATTTAAGGCTTATGGGATTAAAAAGAGGAATTTTGAAGACTTATCTTCCTTATGCAAATTATGGCTTCACTTTTCCCCTCTCTTTTATAAATTTCCGCAAACACTTGCTCGCTATCAAAATCGGGAGTTTTAATGAAGCGAGGAGAAAGAAAGGTTGTTTCAAATTTTATTAACATGTCAAATCCACATCATAGGATTTTAAGATCGTTTCAGGAGCAGTATCAACATTATTTGTAACATAGAGTAAGCCAGAATATGATTCGAATGAGAGTGTAGTGTGATACTGTAGTTGAACTCTGAAGTTTGTATATGAGCAATTATTCATCTTTATTGACATTATTAAGGAAAGGTTGTTTGTGCACTGCTTCTAATTGCCGTTTGGAGGCAACAAAGTTTGTTGATATATAGGAGGGGGAATTGATAAACAAAATGAGACACATTGACGTTACATTATGTTATGAACGCTGTCTCTGAGAATATAGTAAAGGCTGTAGAGTTGTACGTGAAAATGTTAATATTTTTTAGCTTGTTATTGTTGAGGTAAATTATCAAGTGTAGTTTAAAGTAAGGAGCATAGGATTTTAAGTTTGTTGTTTTATTATTAGTGAAGATTGAAGTGTGTATTTGAACAATGATCAAACCTTATAAACAACTCAGACAAGCCCCTCTGTTAGGGTGCTTTCTCACTGCAGGCGTGCAGACGCCTAGCACACTCAATGGATTCTCCCACAGGAAATCTCGTTATTGTTCACGTTGCACACATTTTTAGGTGCACAGAGGCGTAGCGTACAGAAACGTAGCTCATGGAATAGAGTATGTTTCATTTTTCTGCTTCTGTATGCTCTAAATTGCAGACAAAGTAGCTGCAAGCTGATCAAGGTTTGATTTACCATACTAGAAATATAACAAGTACTAATAGAGTTGTAGTAGCAGAAGGAAACTTGCATCAGAAATAGAAGAATAGAAGAAGTATAAACTACTGTAGCATTTAAGATTTTGGAGATCTGTAATGAATAGTTAATGTGTCTACTAGAAATGTGAAAGGTGGTGATTAAGTGATAGTAGTAGTAGAAATAGAAAGAAATTTGATGTGGAGATACAATCTAGAAGACCAGAGTATCAACTGCTACAGCATAAAAGAATGGTACAATAAATAGTTTGGTAATCGTGAGGTCATGGGTTTGAATCCCTCCATCAATGTTGGAACTTATTGTGGTAATGCTCCACTCTTATATGAATTATATGTTATTTAAATGTGTCTGCTGAGAATATATATAAATAGATATAAATTGTAGAGTTCAGTAACTTATGGATGCCACGCCCACCACAAACGAAACCTATATTACAAAATGCACTATTGTTACTCTTGAAATTAATGTTGTCACTTCTATAAATGTTCTTGTAAGTATCAGATGTCAAGTTAAGAGTACCTACAATTATATCTAGACATATCTTACCTCGTATGAACTCTTACACGGTGCGTGTCACTCACTAGATAGGCCTAAGTTATTCGTAATTGCAGTTATGAAAGAGAACTCTCGATATAAATATTGGCGATGAGTTTCGTTTGAATCCACAATGGCCGTTTATGGCAGTGTTGGAACATTTACTCTTCACCTGCTAAGCTTTAGAGGCTACTCCGTTCGATTGCTGATCAAAATAAGGATTTCTGGCTGACGAACTCACTCCACAGACCAACAAAACTAACATGAGAGACTTTTCTGTTGTCCATATCAGACGGCAGCAGTCCATTGCTCATTAACAAAAGCCATGTCGATGTTGTGGTAATACCAGCCAGCATGCAACAGACTGGATGTTAAAGGATGGTATACACAAAGACATCTTATGATGAAATCCTATTGACAATTCTGTTTTCATCTTCCTTGATGAGTGCTGTATGTCATGGATAGAAAAAATTGTAATATTTTCAAAAAGTGTGCCCTGTTGATTCTGCCTCTTTTAATGAATAGAAGGAAGGGATCTCCACGGAGTCGAGGCCATATAAACTACGGGAATCCCCAATCGACCATGTGCACTGAAGAGTTCTCAATGTGAGTTAAAGATGGAGGATGGAATTGGCGAGAAAGCCTCTTCCCCTGTTTGTAGTGAGCAGCACTGCTCGTAAATAGGCCTGCTCAGCCACCCAAGGAGAATACGAACGGCTTATCTGTCTCAGGTATTAACCGAACGACCATCACCCGTGGGCCGCCTACGTGCAGAGTCGTTGTTAAGAACCCCCAGTAGCATCATCTACCTGTCCTCGTCACCGCTATCCATCACCGTAGGGTTTGATGTGATTGAGACGACTTGCACATAAGTAAGTGAAAATTATTTGTGCGGAGCAATATCCACCCTTTCAAGATCCAGCCAATCCACCAGGAAACCCAATCCACCGGAGCTAAAGATAGTCACACGGCAGTGGGATTCCTGACAGCTGGTCTTATTTCGGAGTATCCTTCTCCCAGACGTGTTGCTGAATAGCTGAGAGCCTCCTCTACCCCTTATTGGGTATGGTTGTTTCCTCTATGGAGTTTGCTCGGCCCACCACTGAAACTGTTGACCTCATTGTGGTTCGTCAGCTTACTCTGCCATTCTAGACTTCATGGACTCGGGGAAGCATCCACGCAGCAACCTGGCAGCAAGCCGCCAGTTTCCCTCACTTAGTTTAGCACCACTGTCAATTGCAGGTCCCATGGTATGGCCACTGGCGTTCACAACCTGCTTGGAGCCATAAGTGAGAGTTGAGTGAAGTGTTGTGGACCAGTGATCCCATCCGTGCCCGATTAACGCCTGTATAATCCTCCCTGTGGGATATGTTGGGATATAAACCGACGACGTCAGCTGTGCATAAAATAGCCCCCCTCCCCCCACCCTCTGGAAAATCCCTAAATTTCTGCAGACGTCAAAGAAAATTATCAGTGTCTTGTATAAAAAGACTGTTAACCCGGACTATGGGGTTAAACTGGAAGTCGAGAAATTCAGGTAGGTTCTCTGTAGCAGCTCCACAGTTGGAAATGACCGTTTTGACTACGACATTGGTAAGCCACATTTGAGCTTTAGGTAACAAATAAAATCCTGTGATTTATGTATATATATGTATATATCGACATATAAAAAGAAAACCGCTGTTTCGGACAATTGCTTCCGTATCATAGGAAAGGCCAGGTCTGCATTTCATTTGGCCGTTCTGGAGTCAGTCCACATGAAAGCAAGAAAACCTTTACTATGCAGACAAAAAGAGTTCGTTTTCTCGCTTGGCCTATTCAATTAACCTTGTTGTAACTTTCATAGTGAGCCACTTGCAACGCTTCCAGATGACGTTGAGTATCCACTGGAAACATCCAAATACCATCAAAAGTAGGGTGAAATCTACTAATGACTGATTTGTTTTGCGGAGAGAAGTTCGTCAATGACTTTTGGTCAACTGTCATGAGGGGAGACGTTTCCTCTACTGCACTGTTGCTTTCTTTCCCTAGAAAAGAACGAAATATATTTATTGTTACAAAATACAAGCAGTTACTGACATGAAGTGAATGATAAAGCATTCTGAAGGTGATAATCCATGAGATTGTAGTTAAGGGATAAAGTGCATTTTTACATGCTTTCAATTTCTTTCAAGATCAATATTGGTTAAGGGCATGCACCGGGTATTAAGGGGACACATCACCTCTGTTAAAATGTTCCCCATTTAACATATTGCTAAAGACCTTTGTGCATTTCATCGTCAGTTAATGTCTTGATGATTTTGGTTATTATAGTTTAATTTTGTGATGTTAATGTTCTCTTACCTTACACGTGACCCACAACAACAAAGATCACCGGTGTCGTCTAATTAGATCTTTCAATTTTCATCAAGTAATAAATTGCCACTACAAGCCCTTTACCCTCTTACCCCCTTAAAGTTATAGCTGGCAACTATCCTTGGTAAGGAAGAGTTAACTTATCCATTTGATAGCTACCTTTGAAAAGAATGATCCATTGCTAAACAAAACTGACCACATGAAATATATGACTGCAACTAACGTATGAAAATTTCAACAAACGTAACTCTCGTACGAGAATATCCTACCTGAAGTCAACGAATCTTCATTCTTCAATTCTGTTGTTATTCTTGATACTGTCAGGTTTCTAAAAGCAACGTTCCCAGCTTCATTGCTGTAAGGTAGTTGTTTCTCCTCCTCTTTGACTTGATCCTTCTCTACTTCCATCCCAAAGTCACAGTTGTCATTCTGCTGCTTTGCATCGACTTCAAGGTATCTACCACATTTTATTGATGGCTTCCTTCTTGATAGCTTCCCTCTAATGTTGGTTACACTGCCGGTCTTCACTCGTTGTAAAACGTTTGCGGAGGAAAAAATGTGGCCTTTCAATGTCAAGGTAAGATGATATGGTTTGAAGTGGTAACATCCAACATTTTCCAATTCCCTTCTGAAGATAGTTGCTACTTTCTTCATGCCAACGAACAACTGTTCCCAAACGTCTTTGTTAGTTATAAAGTCACACCGTTTGACTCCGGGAATCTTGTGCATCAATTTTGAACCCAAGCACTAACACTAAGGTTTCTTTACTGACTTGACTGCGAATACCAAGTTTCGCAGTCAAAAAGCGCGATTGACAGGACTTTCGATTATTAAAATGTCGTCTTTAGTTTAAAGGACAGTTATTTTATGTCCGAGATTTTCTTCTGCTTCTGAAATGGTACAAAGTGGTTAATAGGGTTCTCAAAGCCAAAACTGAAATAACAACTCCAAAGTTCAAAAAAAGCCAAACTGCATTCCACAATCTACTCGCATAGCATGACAACAAAACAACGTCTTCTACATCTCCTCTCTCTGACTAAATATCACTTTACAACCGTTTATATACACTACTTACAAAGCTTAGAAATTAACAAATCAAATGAAAATAAACACATGTATCAAAATATGACGCATGAACATAATTATAGCTAATAGCAGAAGCACAACAGACACACGTGAAATAATGACGTACAGAAGGTACAGTACACATGACAAGCACATACAAGAGATACGATTGGATGAATACGAAGAACAAAAGGAAACAGTTATACAACAAGTAAAAATACAGGCAACTAAGTTAGTAAAACTACTGAGGGGAATTACCGTTACACTTTCTCTATCCTGAAGGTGAGCTTCTTGTCCATGTCACCCGAAATGATGATGCAGCCATCAAGATAAGTAAAATCATAAACTGTTTCTGTGCTATGGCCATCGAGAGACACATCTGTGAGAGTGAGATTTTCCTCAGTTAACTTGTTTTTCGCGTTATTGGTATTGATGAACAGTACAATAGGGTTTTAAGTGTTGCCTGTTTTGTCACTTGCAAATTCCAAATCAAGACATTTCTACGAACCCCTATAAATTCGGAATTCTGCAAGGATGTATACAGTCATGCTAAATTGAAGAATATAGGAACGGTTGCATCTTTTCTAGAAGGACCCCTTTGCTTAACTGAGGACTATGAAGGGATACCTATGATAGTTATTGCTGGGGAAATATACAATGCCATGCTTGCAAACAAAATTTGACATGATATCTAGAGAGAGAAAATATTTCGTGAAGAATTTTTAAATGAGGAATGCAACACGTCGCAGAAAGTAACTCAATCATCAGCGAAAGGTTTTCTGTCGCTTGTTTTATTGAGAAACGCTATTCTGATTAAGGTGCTGGGAGATTACTGATGATATAAATAAAAAGCCTTAAGGCTGGGAATCTGATACATATTCTCAAGGGGATGGGGGCAGACATGGACAGAGGTGGGCGGAGATACCCTCTCGGCCTTTTGGCAAGGAATGGATGTACTGTCTGTTCTCATTGAGAGTAGATTCTTTCCATAATCCGCGAAAGGCGGCCCTGCTGGGCGGTTAAGCCTGTCTTACGGCTTGACTCTCTGCATGGTAGCCTAAATTGAGTGACGTTGCCGTTGGACACCAAAGCTGCCCTTATTTATCAGTTAGGCTTTTTAGTAGCTTTCCCGCTTATTTAGGGCAGTTTCAATGTCGGGTCTAGTGCTCATCGGGGGACTTCGATTCAGAACCTGCCGGACATGGGCAGGTTTTGAATTTCATTTGGTTGTCAAAGACCGAGTTGATGGGCCGTAACACCCCACGCCTTCCTCCTTTAAAGGGAGGTTTCGGTGTTCTCTACCGGACTTTAAAATCTCTCGATTCAAATTCATTTTCTACACCACCTGATGTGATTCACTCCCAAGAAATAAACCCATCTGGCTAGGTATTGGCTAACTTAGCCACGACGTAGAATCTGGCCAGATCTATGGATCCAACGAATTCCCTCCGTGTATAAGAAGAAACTCCCTTCTACGACCAGATCATTGGTATAAGAAAAACTCCCCAGACTTTTCTCGACAAAATCTTTCCACATCTGCGCAACACTAAACAAATCTACAGTACAATCCTTGCGAATGACCCCCCTCCCCCGCTATCTGAAACTATGGCCCCTTCAACCAGAAAGTGCATGAAAAGCGACGTGGTCGTCTGTTTTCCACCACTTCTCTCCTGGTTCAAACAACGATGTCCAATACCGAGCGATGCATCAGGCCCATCTCAAACCCTGCGCTCTCCTTGATAAGTGGAATATCACCCTCGCATAGGCCCGAATAATAAGTTCCTGAAGAATGGAAATACGCCTTAGTCACGTGTTCCAAGGCTGCAGGAGTATGGGTTCTTCCGACACCCCTGCTGGAACAGGTAGCAGGTATGCCCTTCCAGGCAGACTTTTCTACTCTCATCCTCCTTAAGTACCCCCAGCCATTACCCTCCAGCTAACGAACTATCTAACTAACTAACTGTAGCAGATGGAACGCCAGTAGCACATTGTTATCAGACAAGATCTAGCTTCACATCTAAAAGTTTGCGTTATCGTACCATTGCGATATAAACGAAATTGTCAGGAACATGGGAAGGGAATTTTGACAGCCGACGCAGATAAATTAGGTCTCGGGAAGGCACATGTTCATAGGCGTCAAAGCAGCTGATGGCACTAAAACCGCCTTCTCTAAGGTGTGTCCTTATATTTACATTGCATAAAACGTATCTTGTCTAAAAGATCACTAAAAGCTTAACGTGCGTACGAACGGATATGCTGTGAAAAGAACACACTAGCTCTACAATATGCAGAAGCATTAAATGGCAGCGGGAAAGGTTCTTGGCTTAAAGCAGAAGTTGCTGTTACTATATTGAACCCAGTAAATGTTCGGCTGGCTTTGATCGGTACGGTTGAATGCGGAAGAAAAGTTCAAGTAGGTTTTGACAGGGAAAGGATTATATTATCATCGCCCAAAATGGGTCAGATTCCCACTCCACCTGCAAAAATAGCTTAATCCGTCTCTGAGCAAGTTGTTGTAGTGAAGAACCTAAGGATTTCCTCACCATAAAGCTAGATTGTCGCACGTAGGTCTTTTAAGATGTCCGATTGCATTGGTTTTGAAAATGCAAGCATATCTGTGATGGTCGGCTCTGGTAACATGACTCGGTGTAGTTAACAGTGGAGGAGGTGTCCCCTCATTCATTGCTATACAAATATATTTTAGAGGGGTTTTTCGGGAGTGAGGCGTCTGGCGAGTTCCGTAAGACATACGTTATACGAAACCTCAGACAGCAGATACTTATATAGAGGACTTATTGAAAATTTTATACTAACTTTAAGACGCTTGAAAATAAGCTTCATGCCAGCGATATGCGCGATGGTAGAAAATTGGATGAAAAACACGCAAAATGCGGAAGGTTGGAAGGTTTGTGACTGCGTGCCAGAGCTTATATTGGAGCTAAGGTGTAGTATAAAAAACTATAGGCTACAAATGTATGCTTATTCCATCAGAGTAGAAACATCAAACTGGGCAAATGTAAAGCGAAAAAAAACCCACAGGTACGCTTCCAGAGCCTTCGAAATAACTCTACAGCAACCTACATATTCAACGGCCATAACCGTAATATAGCTCTTAATATTCTCACGTACAGAGATCCCCAATATCCTTTGATCAGGGGTGCCCAACCTCTTAGCCCTATGGGCCAGATTTTGATTTTGAAGATAAAAAATTGATAGAGGAGGAATAGGAATAAATAATGGAAGATCATAAATCTATGGAAGAGGAAAAGGCATAAATAAAGGAAAAGATAAAACTGATAGAGAAGGAAAAGGAATAAATAATGGAGGATAATAAAGTGATAGAGGAGGAAAAGAAATAGGTAATGGAAGATAATAAATTGATAGAGGAGGAACAGTAATGAATAAAAGAAGGCGATGATAAAATAGAGGAGGAAAGAAAATAAAGAAAGTGAATATATTATAATAAAAGGAAAAGGAATAAATAAAGGAAGATAATATATTAATAAAGAAGAAAAAGGAACAAATAATGGAAGATTATAAATCTATGGAGAAAGAAAAGGCATTAATAAAGAAAAAGATAAAACTGAAAGAGAAGGAAAAGCACTAAATAATAGAGGATAATAAATTGATAGAAGAGGAAAAGCAATAAATAATAGAGGATAATAAATTGATAGAGGTGGATAAGGAATAGATAAAGGAAGATTATAAATTGATAGACGAGGAAAATGAATAAATAATGGAGGATAATAAATTGATAGTAGACGAATTGGAATAAATAAAGGAAGATAATAAATTTATAGAGGAGGAAAGGAAATAAATAAAGGAAGATAATAAATTGATAGAGGAGGAAAGGGAAATTATGTTGGAAAATAATAAATCAATAGAGGTGGCAAACGAATAAATAAACAAAAACAATTTATTGATAAAAGAGAAAAGGAATAAATAAAAGAAAATAATAAATTGATGGAGGAAGAAAAAGAATAATTAATGGAAGATACTAATTTGATAGAGGAAGAAAAGAATAATAATGGAAGATTAATTAAAGTGAAAGAGGAGGAACGGAAATGAATAGTGGAAGAAGATATATTGATAGAGGAGGAAAAGAAACAAGTAATGGAAGGTAATATACTGATAGAGGACGAAAAGAAATAAGTTATGGAAGATAATAAATTGATAGAGCAGGAACAGTGATGAATAAAAGACGATGAATTGATAGAGGAAGGAAAGAGATTAATAAAGGAATACGATATATTAGTCAAGTAGGAAACCGAATAAATAATGGCAGATAATAAATTAACAAAATAAGAAAAGGAATAAATAAAGGAAGATAAAGTATGAGCAAAATAGGAAAAGGAATAAGTTATGGAAGATAAAAAATTGATAGAGGAGGAAGTAACTTATTCGTTGGCTACTGCTACATTTATTGTTATAAGGTAATCTCTCCATCAGACCCACTTATGAGCAGTGGGCTCCATTTTGAAACTACCCTAGATAATAAGCAATACCACCAAACAAGGTGTCTAATAAGCGAAGGTGAGCTAGGCGTCTAAGGGCAACACCTCCTACTGTAGGCTACCAGCCTGAGAAGCAAGCCATGAGGTAGGCTCAGCCACACTATCGGGCCGACTCACACGGATCACGAAATAAAACTGTCGTCAATCAGAACAGATATTTGGATATCACATTCTACCTTAACCCTGATAAATAGTTCGTGAGGACTATCCGGAGGGAGATTAAGTCATTGTATCCCAAATTTAAGCACATATTGATTAATTTCAAAATAGAAGAGACATTGTTACAAATGTTCATAAAAAAACTAATCAAATTGGGTATGTTATTGACTGAAAAGTTGGGTAAGGATTTTAAGACCAAGGACAGCGATCAAGAAAAATCCATGATACCTTATATTCATGAGTTATGATTGTTCTTATAATCATAATTAAATTATTTGAATATAAAAACGTAAGTATATCTTGTTGGTTACACAAGACATTTTGATAATTCCAGAAGCCACAAAATTGGCTTCTGAAATCCACTCTTTGCCAAAAGGCCGAGAAGCAATGTTATTTGTGCGAGCCGCCTCTATCCCAAGCTAACCTTGGGTTGTGATCAATTTGCAATGTAATTCCAATGACACTGGAATACCTGACCATTAGAACTAGAGTTGGGTCGAGATATTAAATGCAAAGCACCAAAACATTTTTCAAACTATGAACAGAGTACTTGAAAATAATTTATACTTGCGATCTCATTTATTCCAACAATACCTGATCTTCATCAATTTCTTACACTTGCCCTGCTATTCCTGCCCCTATTGTCTATACCATAAGTTAGAGTACTTACATTGCTAAAGAATCATACATATAGATCATCAGAAGCATAAAATATAAACTTAGTTATATGATAGTTATACAGCATTTCCTTTGACAAATTAAGAAGTGTAAAGTTCACAAATTTATATGAAATACCCATTGTAAATAAGAAGTATAAATGGCATATTAAATTACATAATACATTATATATAAACACT
Source organism: Alatinidae sp. Z8VKAUB7J3 (assembly GCA_010016025.2). Classification (NCBI taxonomy): domain Eukaryota; kingdom Metazoa; phylum Cnidaria; class Cubozoa; order Carybdeida; family Alatinidae; species Alatinidae sp. Z8VKAUB7J3. The sequence goes on along the minus strand of JAAAKM020073195.1, from coordinate 108,937,357 downwards.
ACGTATAGATACTCGATTCAGCTCATTATGTATTCCTAGATGAATTTAAACACTAACTGTCAAATATCAGACGGTCACTGCTTGATCTCTCATTGCCAACACATTACAACATTGTTCCGAGAAAGTCAGATAATACATTAACAATTATGGTCATTATATAAGAATCATAATGAGGCCACTCCTCGATGACCTGCAGTCGCAGTACACATGGTCATCCATGAGAAATCCCAGTCATTGCCTTCCCTATAAAAGGGCTCTCGTCAGTTAGATTCATTACTTAGTGCCTTCAAGAAGTACTTTTCTTCAAGACTAAACATCACATCGCAAACATGTCTTCCGATCAAATCAGAGATAGAGCTAAAGCAGCTATCATTGGATCCATCGTTGCAGATGCTGCTACTCAACCTGTTAATTGGGTCAATGATACTAACAGACTCAACGAAGGATTCAGAAATAAACAAGAACCTGAATTCAACTCAGAATGGATGAATCCTTGTTACAAAACTGAAAATGGAAGCTTCTCCGTCTACGCTGATCAATGCTATGTCCTGCTCAGATCTCTGGTAGAAAACAAGGGATTCAATGCCAAGAAATACATGGAAGCAGTACACAAACACTTTGGACAAGGTACAAACTACGATCAACAACAATGGGGTGGACAAAGACCAAAACAAGGACCATGGCGTCATGAACACATGTGTCGTGCATTTGAGAGAATGCAATCGGGAGATACGCGATCAGGTGCTGATGAATGTGAATGTGATGCTTACACTATGGTTACCCCGTTAGTTGCAATGTATGCTGGATCAGGTCAATTGGATAACTACATTGATCAAGCTGTTCGTATTACATTGAACAACGACCGTGCTGTTCGTACTGCTCAGTTTTACGGAAAACTGTTGGAACACTACATTTTGCATGGGCGAGATCAAGAAGCATTCCGAAAAGTATTGAACAACTTCCAAGATGAGCACTACAAACGTGATTGGCAGATTGTATATGATGAACGCAGTTTATCTCATTATGATGCAGTTCGCAAGTATGGTTACGGATCGCATCTTCCTGGCAACTTCCAAGCAGCTTTGAATTGTTTGTTCAAGAATGAAGACTACGTTTCTTCAGTTCGAACAAACATGAGATCAGGAGGATCAAGTTGTTCTCGAGCATGCGCCATTGGAGCTTGGTTTGGTGCCCAACATGGATCGCAGAGTATTCCATCGAACTGGATCTCTAGAACCCAACATGGCAACGATTCTTGGTGTCTTCATAGGGGTTTTCCCAGACACTTTCAGTTTTTTTGGGGGAGTAGAAGAAATGTCACTCGTCATCAAATCCGCTTCTTCAGTAGGTTCGTGATCTCCATTCAAAGTGACGCTTCTCTTCTTTTTCTTTGAAGAACTTGACGTAGAGATTTTTCCTTCTTCTTCTTCTTCACCTTGTTTTTCATTATAACCCTCCTTTATATTTGTCTCGTTTTTAGAGATTTTATCAGAGACTTTATTCTTCCTTTTTGCTGACGCTGACGGAGTGAAACTTTGAGGTGGGTTTTTATCTCCTTGCACATCATGTATTTCTTCAAGTTCCTTACTTTCTCTTATTTTCTTTTTATTTGGCTTAGAAGGAGTAACAGTAGAGTCCTCATCATTTAAGGTAACACTATTTGTGTATCTTGGCTTTTCATTCAACTCGTCAGCGTTGCCGTTCATGTCAGATGCTGTTTTAGTTTTAGTACTTTCTCCTTTATTTTTAGCTTTTTTCTTCAATTGCCGCTTTTTTATCTTCTTTTTATTCCTTTTCTCCTTCTCCCTTTGTGCTTTGGTTTTCCCTGTGGTTGCTGTATCTGGTGTGGCACTCTTACGATCCTCACTGGAAAAGAAATGTTATTATGTGTAAACATATACCTAGACAAGTTCTGTCAAACTGTCCCTCCTCTCCCATGAAATCTCAAAAACCATCGATCAAAGACATCGTCAAGTATGTGCAATTTTCCGTAAAAATGTGCATTTTTACAACAAGGAGCAAAGTTTCTCCGACAAAAAGAAAAAGGATTTATAGAGAAATTTCTATGTAGCCAACAAAGAAGTGAAGAAGGAATGGATAATAGAATCAATAAAGAGCTATCAATAAAGAGTGTCCACGAAGTATGGATACATGTGAATTATAAAGATTTATATTGAAGATTAAATTAAAAAAACAAGTTTTTTTTCCTAAAAATCAGGAGCAACATTAAACCGAACAGAGATATTTCGTATGTGAAAGGGGTAGCCCCATCCTAGTTTTTAGTGCTCTTAAAGAAGCTTCTTAGTGTTTTAATGAAACGACCCTTGTGTTTTAGGAGTCGTTCTTAAAGAATTGGGACGAAAATCAAACTTTAGCGTAAAGAATGAAGTTTTGAGGAGGGGGCAATCCCCTTCATACACGTAATAGCTTCTAATCGTTTCAAGTTTTTGCCAAAATTTACGTTTACACTAGAATTGATCGTTTAAACTTAAAGAAACAATCCCTATTAGCGTTTCTTGTGATAACTCCAAGCAATTGAGGCCAGCAGAGCACAATATACCATCCCCAATAATACCAATCTGGTGCGCATTATCACACCTAAGGGTTTTCAACTTTTTTTTCCAGAAAGATTAATTTATAAAGTAAAAAAGACCATTATTTTATTTGAGCTTGTTTCATGCTGATTTTTGCTCTTGAAACTTGTTGCATGTTACTTTTTCTCTTCGTGAAACTTATACATTGATTTTTCTCCTCGTGGCACTGATTCCGCTCATGGAACTTGTTTCGTGTGGATTTTTTGTTCGTGGAACTTTCCCGTGTTACGTGACATCCAAAGAAACCTTAAAAAATCTTGAAAAACATATTGTTGGTGAAATTGGTTGTTAGGGAGCCCCCTATGAAATTTGATGCTAGGACCTTGTTCAAATTGGTTGCTAGGGGCCCCGGTTTGTATTGCTTGCTAGATATTTAGTTGGAATCAAAATATATAGGGTCTCCTATATATTTCTTTATAGGGTCTCCAATGGAATTGGATGTTAGGGCTCCGGTTGAATTGGTTGCTTGGCCTACAGTGGCTGGGTTAGGAGTCCCGATGGAAAGGGAAGTTAGGGCCTCAACCGAATTGGATGCTATTGGCGCCGGTGGTAAGGCTAGGGGCCCCCGATAAAATTGGATGCTACGGTCCCCGTCTGAATTTTTTTGCGCGGGCCCCGATATCGACTCCTCGCTCGGGCCTCCGTTTGATTTGGTTGCTAGGGGCCCCGACGGAATTGAATGCTATGGCCCTATTTGAAATGGTTGCTAGTGCCCCGGTGATTAGGTTAGGGGTCCAATTTGTATGTTAGGGTACCACTGGAATTGGATACCATGGTTCATGGTCCATGGTCCAGTGAAATTAGATGCTAAGGCCCCCGGTGGATGGGTTAGTGTCACCAATGAAATTTGATGCTAAGGCCTTAAAAATGTCTTAAAATGTCGTTTTGAAATATCTTGAAACCTCTTGAAAAACGTCTTGAAGAAAAATGTCTTAATAGATGTCCCCCGCTTGAGTAGTGGACTTTAACAATTTTACGTGACAACCAAAAGTAAATAAACCCTATTACGTAACAGCTTTTTCCCTTGTCCTCTAACAAGTCCTATTCTGTACGCTTGAGGAGCAATTGGAGGGAGACCTCGAATTGCAAATAGGACGACTCGAAGTGGAAATAACCGAAGCAGAACTCCGCCATGCACAAGAGATAGATGACCCTTATGAGCTTAATTATGCGATTTATCCTTCAGGAAAGAAATTTGAAGACCCTTTGCCCATTTCCTAGCTTCCCTATGTCGTTCTAATTGTGGTGAAGGCGTCATCCCATTCTTTTTCGCATTAAGGAGTGTTGAGAGATGGCAAGCTCAACGTATGACCTCATGATGTATGAATCAGATCACCAGTATCATCTTGAAGATGTTCATGGTGTATCTGTTCTCTCACTTTCCTCAGATCCTGCAGAAGTTCTTCAGTATGCGATTGATTTGGCCATGAAGGATGGTTCACGTGAGGGTGAGGTCTATGTGGTAAGTGGCACGTATACATTTGAATGGTCCTATGCACGATCCTTGTGTTTTCCTCCTTGCGGGCTCTTTTTGTCTGGTGCTACCATGAGTCCTTCATTGGCATTTGTAGGAGGATTAATTGCTTTATGGCAAATGTGACATTACTCGTATCTAAATCGTGTGGTGCGTGCCCGGCGGCTAAAACCCTGTGGAAGGGAATGAAGGTCAAATACAGTTTTTCGTATCGGGAAATCGATGTCGGGACGGAAAATGGACAAGAGTTAGCTGAGCGGCATTCCATCCGTGCCACCCCTGCAACGATTATTAATGGCAGGCTGACCTTTATTGGGGTACCCACCCGACAAGCCGCAGAGAAGGCCCTTGCAGCAAAAATGAAACCGAAGAATACTTAGATATCTATGGATACTCACACTGAAGGCAACAGACCCTTTGGAATGGATGAGGACGAAGAAGATTTTGAGGTTCCCATTCTTCCAACCCTGGAAACAGGCCCTCCTCCCGATTGCCCATTTTGCGGTGATCCGATGAAGTTTAACGATGGGGATTGGATTTGTATTGACTGTAATGGGGAGTTGGTTGGTCCGGAAACCGGATAACTGGATTAGGTGTTTGTGTTTCGTGCCTGTGTTGAAGTGCGTTCTCACTTCGTAGCACTTCGGCTCAGTAGCTTGTGCGCGCAAGCGTGATTCGTATCTTGAAAGCCCATCAAGAAGTTTTCCGATAAGCTGCGACGAAGTAGGTCGTTTTCCTCCTTAGTCCTTTTCAAACTCCTCCTTTCTAAGTATATTTACGATTGCTAGACTTGACTTGTTTGTACTGAGGCAGGGCTTAGCTCACTATTGCACCAAGTTAGTCTGCAGATTGGACTTCAACTGGTTTTGCCCTGATTTTTGTTATAACTCGTTATGCACCAATTTACCACAATGTAGAAGCCTTGACATAGCATGTTCGGTGAAAGAGATAGGAAGAACGGCACCCATCTGCCTAGGCAAAAAAGTGCTTTGGTCAAGGACTCGTGACCGATAAGTCAACTATACAGATATTAACTTAGTTTCCTACTGAACAACAAGTGAGCCAAGTCTTGACTGGATTAGAGGTAAAACTAAGCCCGTGAATTTCGGTGACATGGCACACAAGCGATTTGAGCCCTGACTTACTGCACAAACATGCTGACTCACAATTTGGTGGAAAAGCAAGGAAACAGGCAAACCCTATTTAAGTCCTTAGTCGCTGAAAGAGAGCTCAGCACAATGCCCGCAAGTCCCGACTCAGTGCAATAAAAAGTCGAGTTCTGACGTTGTACAAAATACCCAACATAAACTGACTGCTTTTTAGAAGAACTTAAGATATAAAGCAATTTTAATACCTTAAAAAATTAAAATTTTCAGCATACGTAATTGTAATCGCAAACTGATCCCACGGAACCACTCCGAAAATCTCTCCCCCATCTTCTAACTGAGTTTTCTTTTTAGAAAGGTACTTGCATTGTATCTTCTTCAAGCAGGAATCCTACAAGGATCCCCAATCAGTAACTAAGAGTGCCAAAGTCGGTCGGTAGCTCCTCTCTAGCTCCATCCCCAACGTCATCTTCTTTACCAAAAAGGTAGGTATACCGTTAACTTGGATGAGAGCTGCGTCCGAGTCAACAGCCAATGAAGCCCGTTCTTCTGAATTTCTACTTGGGTTCGGCAAGGTTGTGCCGTTGTGCCCGAGCTGTTCAACGTCATCTTAGACCACGTCATGGCAAAGACAACCTCAAGGCTTTGGATTTGGACAAAGATTTGGCGATCGCATCCTCTCAGGAGCTGACTTTGCCAACGATCTGGTTCTCATGGCAGAATCCATGGACCAACTGGTGGAAACACTTCAAATCCTACCAGAGGAAGTTACGAAAGTAGGACTGCAGGTCAACTGGGACAAAACCAAGACTATGCCCGTGGATCATCCTCTAGCACTGCCAATACCCTTGTGGCCTTGGACGAGCGGCAAATCGCGCTGGAGCTCTGCCCTCTCTCGAATGTCGCGACAGGTTCGATCGAGCGGATCGAGGATCATCCGGCGCGACGCTACATGGATCGGGGCCTCAACATCTCGATCAATACCGACGATCCCGGCATGTTCCACAACGCCATGGCCGAGGAATACGCCATTCTGATGGAACGTTTCGGCTTTACCGAGGATGAGATCCGCCAGTTGGTTCTGAACGCGCTAGACGCATCCTGGCGACCGGACAGGGCCGGACCCTCCTTGCGGGAGACTTTCCAGAGCCACCCGGATTGGCGCGACACCTAATCCACGCCGCGATTGATCAATCGCCCGGTTGCGGGCCGTCATAGCCTTCGATGATCACCACATCCCCCTCGGAGACCGGCGCGCGCAGGGATATCGCGTGTTGGTAGTCATCCGACTTGTAGCAATCCAGCGCGTCCTGATAGCTCGGGAACTCGATCACGACATTGCGCGACCGCGGCGACCCCTCGGGCGCCTGGCTCTGCCCGCCACGTACTAGAAATCGCCCCTTGTGCCGCGAGATCGGTTCGGCATTGGCGGCAACGTATTTCTTATAGGCTTCGACGTCGTGAACATCGATCCGCGCGATCCAGTATCCCTTGGCCATCCGATCTCTCCCTTTCGAATTCGCTGAGCAATCCGTCTTTACGACGCCAAGGCCAGCCACCATATGACAAATCAAAACTCGTGGCTTAAAGTACCGATATGAACGACTCAACGACACCCTCGCGGAACGGACCGCCCGCATCCGATCTCCTAGAGGAGGTGCGCCAGCTTACAGAAGGGCGGGACGATGAGCAGCGCACGAGCCTGATGGAAACAATTCGCGCCGCGACCGGGTCGCTTCCGGCGAAAATCGAATC